>OY720443.1:10226809-10826809 GCA_963082915.1 Dolichopus griseipennis | reverse complement strand
GGTCACGAAATTTTTAATTGAAAAAAAATATTGAGAAAGAAGTTTCTCTACAAATGCCGTTGATAATTTAAATATATTTAAATATATAAAACAAAAGAAATAAAAAATGAGTAATTTCTTTTAATTTCACTAAAATTATTCTTTTTTACAAATACCAGTATTTCGTCTACAACATGCAGACTTCTTGAGTGCTTGTACTTGATTAAACAAAATAAATAATATTACTTATTTATTTATAGAAAGTGTTGGAAGTGGGATGCCAATTGTTTAACTGCTAAGCTACAGGAGGAAAGATACTGAAAACATTATTATAAATAGAATTAGTCTTAATGCATTCTTTATGTATATATATATATGAGAATTAACACGTGACAAAGTGCTAAGCCGTATATAACATGTTAAAATGTCTTAGATAATATTATAAGCATATAATATTGTATTTCTCTATCTGTGAATTCAATTAAATTATTTGTTTGCATTTTGTTCATAACCGTTTATTTTTTTATATTAATTTATTTTTTTATTATAAATATAGAATTATTATTTGAGGGTTAACTTTAATCTAATGACGAATGATAACTAAATCAAGTCGAAAACTAAAAAAAAGTATCTTTTACTGAGATTCAAATTCAAGTAAAAGCTACATGGATTTAAACTCAAGTCTCTCGAATTGTTGGTTAGCCACTATGCCACTATAAAAACGACGCCACCCAGTTGTTCAAAATGCTAATTTTTCAAAAAATTAAAAATTTCATGTATAACTTATAGCCTTAACTCAACTATTATAAAAGTATAATACAAGTGTAAAGAAATTGAAATGGGGTAGTACTTTTACTGTAAGGAGACTATTAGAAAACTAAACCGGTAGTTTAATTGGAGTTTTCGTTGAAATGAAAAAAAAAAGTTGGAGTTTTGCATTGAAGATTAAGAAAATACAAATGTAGTTGATGCCTCTTACAAATTTTACATTATTGTAAAATATATACTAACTGTTAACACATTCCATTCCATTAAAATATACCATTCGGTATTAGGTGGGCTTAAAATTTTATAATGCATTCTATTTTATTCAAAATTAAATTCAAAATTTAATTGTCATATAAACTTGTTTTTCAAGTGCAATTGCGTTCACCTTTCATTTACGCATATTTAAAATAAAAGTGAAATTCAAATTTTTTTTACAAAATAAAAAAGAGGAAAAATTATTTGAATCCATTTTAACACTTTCATTTTTTTTTTCAATATGACATCATTGATGATAATACCCACTTTTTTTTTTGAGGAAAGTTGTATAATGTCAACTAAATTACAACAAAATAATAATAATAACGGCAAATACATGTTAATAAATACTGGAAGTAAGTAAGGAAAAAATATTGATTTTATGTTATAATTTGTAAGCAAGTTATTAAATTTTTTATTCAATGAATAATTTATAAATTATATGCAAAATAAAATTGAAAGCAAATATTTTTTCTTTAAAACTTATGAGAGAAGGTAACCTGACTTATTTAAAATAAAAAAAAAAATTAGCATATATTTTATTTCCTCTCAATTTATGAGGCTAAATTTATTTTGAGGCTATTTAAGATTTATTAGAATTGATAAAGGTTCATTTCTCTATTCTATTTTATAAAAACACTAAACGCCCATCTAATCACTAATACACACTTTTTTTTCTTATTTTTCAATGAAAGCATAGGATTTCTACTTTCGCCCTTCGTCTTAGGCGATTTCCTAGCAGGTGCTTTAGTTTCTTTCTATTTGATTATTATACTTATTACAATATTTCTGCAGGATTGCCATACATTATGTCCTTATTGTACTTTAATTAGTTTTAAGCAGGGATCTATGTGTACCTCTAAAATTAATCTTAAAAAAATGTTAGAGAACAAATTTTATTCAAAATTAAAAGTTATTATTGTTTTTTTGGAACAGCAGTTCGTATGCCAAAAAGAACTTCAATTCACAAAATATAGAAATTACAAGTTTATATAACGGCATATCCTGGAGAATGATTGCATTAAAAACAGAGACAAAAAAAGATGTTTTGCAAATATACAGGGCTGACAGAGCTGCGCTATGTTTTGTTTGAACATTCTCATCTTTTTGGTTCTTTAAGGGTCCAGTCTTAGACCACTCGCTTATCCATCAACGAGCGATCTCCTAAACTTAGGACCTATTCATCGGCATTTTCTGTGGCGAATTTGATTAACTATAATATCCCCTCACCTGTTTATGCACAGAGGTCTTCGAATTAATTTTAAAATACTCAATCACATTTATTGATGAAAACTTAAAGCTTAATGGTTCCAGATGAGAATTACTATAACAAGATGAAAACTTGTAGTTATGATTAACTCCAGGTTATACACAATCCAAAAACATTTATCAATCCGCTTCAAATATCTGACATTTTTTCTATATTACAGCTACACAGTTGCAAATGCTGTTAAAAGGCAATTAAAACCCTTCAATTAAAACTTAGTTCCAAACATCTGATGACATCAATCTGTTGCTATATACTTTAAAAGTATGCATTATTTTTGTGAAACTTGGAGAATATGCATTCAATTATATCAATTATTAAAATGGTAAAAATTTGATTTTCAACAAAAGTCTTAAATTGTCTTTTCAATGCGTCCTATCTCTGTACATGTATATAACAAATATATCTCAATTTAATTAAAACTCTAAGATTTCCCTCTTCAAAATCCAAACAAAATCCTTAAATACAGTAGCTTAATAATACAGTGTTACTACATAGCTCCGTTTCGTATACACATACCTACTGTATGTAAATATGTTAATATGTTTGTATATTATTTCAAAAGTTTTACAGTATTAAAAAAAAAATCTATTTTTTCCTTACTTGTACAAAACTTGTCTAAATTTACATTCAAACATTGAGTAACTTGTTCATTCAATATTTTTTTTGGTTTTATTTTTAATTTCATTTTCAATTTCAAATTTGAACTTTAAAAAAAAAAATTATAAATACAAAAACAAAAATTAAAAATCTCAAAAAGGTAAAAAAAAAACTAAAATAAAAATAAAAATTATAATAAAACCAACATAATATAATCATTTACGGGCGCTATTCTAACCTTGGTCATGATTTTCAATATTTCAATTTTTTGGATCTATATGTCTAAGTTAAAAGTGGTAGATATTTATAACACAAATTAAAAATAAAAATTGAATTGAATTGAATTGAATTGTGGTTGAAATTAAATTTAATTGACGCATGTTTTACGCGTTTTAGAGTATCGTTTTTTAGGTATCGTTGTTGTTGTTGTTTTTTTTGTTTTTGAATAATATTTGAAAAATGTTTCATTTAAGGCAAATATTTAATCGTTTTTTTTATAAAAATTTTTCAATTGAACATTAGGCTTTATACAATTAATTTTTATAATCCAATTATTGATATTATAGTGGTATGGATGAATTGAATATTGTTTAATATTATTTCGTTTGTTTTTTTCGTTATTCAAAGTTATTCTTGTTAATTAAATAAATGTTAACCTGTTCTGCTAAATCATATTTTACTTCTTTTTTTTTTAATACCGCAACGATATTAATTGGTAGTTGTTTGCAAATTTTTATTATTTCCTATATATTTAAGCAAAAAAACCAAAAAAAAAAAAACTATAATAAGAAGTTCAATAACCTTTTATTAAAAAAGGTGGAGTTATTTCCTATTTTTTTGAGAATATAAAAATAATTAAATATAAATAGTCAATGAATTTGCAGACTTATTTTTGGAATTAATATATAATATTATAATTATAATGCATTCAATATGGTGTTTTATATTGTATAAGGAGATTAAAATATGTATTTTATTAAAATATGGATTTTAATTATATGTGCAATTGTTAGAAGTTATGTATATCCTATAACTACCGTATTGTGTTAAAGATTATATTATTTGACTCGAATTAATTTTTTTATGTACTTTAGGTAATTTAATTATTATTCGAAATTAAAAGATAAAAACTAGGTTAAGGTACCGGATTTAAAAAAAAAAATTAATTTAATCTTTAATCAGTTAACAATATGTATTACATGTCAAATGTGCAATACAACTTTACAATAATAATCAAAAAAAAAAGTTATTATTAAAACTTTTTTAAAAATATATTAAATGCTTAATAATTTTGAGTTTGAATGCTTATTACGATTTTCTTAACATCTTCAAGATGCGCAATTAGACGATGGATTGTAATTGACTGCGATGAGAAACTGTCAAATTAATCACTCGATTTTATTAACCGTAAGAATCAGCTGTACTTTAATTTTACTTTAAAAATATGTTTTTGATTGCTTTTAAAGAAATTAAAAATAGTGATGAAAAAAACCAATGGTTTTTAAAAAGGACATCTTCAAAATAATATTGTGTTTCATACTGAATTCAATGGTAAAAAATATATATAAAAATAAATAATGTCCTAACAAATAAAATAATAAAAAAATTTTGAGTCCTAATAACTTTTCGATATGGATGGTTACGAAATTCTTGTAAAGAAAACTTTTGGTGTTACACGAGAATTTAACCCTACCTCCCCCGTTTTCTTAGAATTTTATTATCCAAGCAAATATACTATTAAAACTAAGAGACACTTTCTTCAATTTTAAGAACCCATTTTAAATTTTAGAAAAACCTTCAACATATGTTAAAATATAATGTTGGACCTTTAAAACAAAAAATTTGACAGTTAATGAAGTAACAGATGCTTAAAAATAGTAAAATTTCAATTTTGGACCCCTTACAGCTTTAAAAAGGGGACCCGACAAAAATAATTTCTTAAACGATTCCTACTAATTTCTGATGATCTAACGTCTCCCAAAATTTCAAGTTTCTAGCTGGACCCGTTCAGTATAGTAATATGGGGTCAAAAATTTTGCAAAAATTGCGTTTTGGATAACGGTAAATTTTAGTACCGTATTTTAGTATCCAATGCATTTGTTTTTTAAAAATTTGGAAAGCTTAAAAAGCAGCTGTCTTTCAAAGTTTTCGGATTGAAATATTTCCTAGAACTCTTGTTATAACTGTTTAAATATATGGCTTTTCCCCACTTTGAGAGGCTGTATCTCCGTAACGAGTGCGGCTACAGAAAAAAGTTTAAAAAAAAACTCTTGAAAATGTTTTAAATAAAAAAACTAATAGCATTATTTAAGTATTATTTTATAATTCATTTTAGAAAAAAGTTACAAATGAAGGACAGTTTGAAAAAATTGATGTGGTTAATTGAGTGGCTCAGAAGCAAAGTGGCCGAATTCTCATTACCATCATTTTTTCATAAATCGATTTAGAATTAGGTGTAGATGTAGCCATTTTTTCATATTTTTTAAGTGCAAAAGTGGCCTAATCCTCAAAGTGTGCCTTAGACCATTCTTACTTTTATTAAAATACAAAATGCATTATTTCTTTGAATCTTTTAACTAAATTATTAAATTATAGTATATAGTACCACACCGGTAAACTTTAATATTTGTACTGTTATTCGAAATAAAAAAAAATGATATTAAAAAAACTCTTAACCTTCTATTAGGTAATTGCAGGAAGTACAACAATTTTAATCCATCTTTTAATCACTATAAATAACGCGACTTCTACAGATAAAAAAGAAAATTTTAATTATTTAACAAAAAATTGGTGATGGTTTTGTGGATTTATTGGTTTAAGTTTTGAGTATGTATAACATAGTATGCCGGTCCAGTCTAGTAACATATAGAATAACAATAGTATATATACCAGTCCAGTTAAAATGAAGATCATTATAAACCATTAAGCTTTAAAATTACTTAAGTTGATTTTACACAATATTCCATATAAAAAATTTATTATAATTACCTACCATTGCAAGCAAGTTAATAATTTTTTTGAAGATTCCCTTTTATTCTAGATTACGTTAATAAGACACAAAAACTCTTTAACAAACTTAAAACCTTTTAAATGAACTTGACCTATATTCAAAAAAGAAATTAAAAACAAAGTAAAATACAAAATTATATTTAGGATTATTAAAAAATTTAAAGATTTAACAAGTTTAAAGACATAATTTGTATGCTCATCAGGTAGTATCCATTCAAATAAAATGTATGATGTGTATAAGTTTAAAGTTTTTAATGAAAAAATCAAAACAATTAATTAATTTTTAACATTTTTTATTTAATTACTTCTCTTTTATTTTTCTTTGTTAATAAAAACTTATAAAAAGTTCAAACAAAAAAAAAAACTACCGAAATTATATTTCTCTACCGCCCAATTGTTGTGTTTACATTAAAAATATTATTTTTTTTTTTTATTTAGAAAATATTTTGTAAACAAATTTTTATTAGTAAAAAAATAAAACCACAAAAAAAAAACAACAATATTGAAAAGACAAATTAAAATAATGCACCCCAAACACCTATTCACCTAAAAAAACAAAATAAATTAAAATACCGACACGCTCTTCAATTCAACAGATGGCTCTGCCGAAAACATGAAATAAAACAAAAAAAATGTCAAAATTAAAATGAAAGAATAAATAGATAAAAAACTAAAGGAGGAAGATTTTAGTTGGTCTTGTCAATTCTCAGAAATCTGCACAAACTGATATTTTGTTAAAAATACGATGATATTTTATTTTTCACATTATACCAGCTCCAGTTGTTTGGTTAATCAAAAGAGGCGCGAATAGAGTAGAACGATCAAGTAACGTCATAATAGAGGCACAAATGTCAAATAAAAAATTGCATTTTACTTTATGAAAACTGATAAATTGTAAATTGAATGTAGAAAAAAAGGTTTTTTATGGCAAATTAAGTGTACTTCGTTGTTTAGCTTTGGAAATGAGAGTAAATATCCTTCATGCGTCTTAACATGTTCCAAGATATATGAGGATATATCCAAAGCCAGCTAGCTGGCATTAAGCATCTTAACCCAGTCAGGATTTGATTTTTGGTCTATTATTTTTAATTTCTTCTGAAGTATTAGCTAGTAGATATTTATAAAAATAAACAAGCAGCTCCTACATTATGGCGGAAACTTAAAGCGTTAAGTCTTTTGTGACGTTACTATCATTGATAACAGGAAAACCCTATTCGTATCTTATCCAGATATTCGATTTTGTATCTTATCCAGATATTGGAAAGGGGTGCCGGATGGTTCAGCAAATATTTGAGAGTTATGCTCAAGTCTCAAATTTGAAGATGTAAAGTATTTCCTACTTCTGCTTAAGAATCCCAGGCATTTCGCGACATCTTTTGCAGCCGAAAATATGTAATCGTTCAACGAAAGTTTTACGTTTACTTCCATGCCTAAATTTGTTGAGTCGAATCAGCTACCATTCGTCATTGCGTTCAATTTAATGGCATAACAAATAATGAATAATTATATATCTTTAATAAAAAATTCAATGTGTTACAAACGAAGTACCAATTTTAATAAGCTTATAACTATAGCTCACACAATTATTAAAATTCAAAATATTCACCAAAAAAAACAAAAAAATGCCAATAAAAGAAGCAAAATAAACCGCAGCGATGATGAATAGGCGTTCGTGTTAAAATTTTTATTTCACAAAAAAAAAAAAATTTGTTTTTAATTCAACTATTAATCATAATTGTTCACAAATTAAGAGACGTTTATCAGATTTAAATTAATAGAGAGGTTCAGACTTCAAACATTAAACAAAAATAAAAACAAATTTTTAACCTGTGCAACAATAAAATACAAAAAAAAAGACTACGAATATTATGATAGTTATGTCGGAATTATGTTGATTATATCGGTGAAATAATTAAATATTTAAAAACTATAATTTATTATTTTTTTTTTTTATTTATTATTTTTTAATTTTTCATGTCTTAAACAGTTTTTGAATAATTTTATAGTTTTATAAAATATTAATTTATTTAAAAAAAAAAATTAATCAATTTAAAATAATTATATTATGATGATGTCAAGTCACGAAACATTAATCATAACTTCAGTCAGCACTTATATAATAGATTCACAAATATCTACATCATATATGTTAATTTATTTTCGAAAGTATGTGGAAATTATGGAAAGATGCTATTGAAGAAAAGAACTAGCATCTTCAGTACAATTTGGACAAGGGAATACATATGAATTTTAATTATATGTGTTTCATAGTTTATAATTTTCTACAAGAAAACCACTAACACGACTTATGGAAATTCGTTTGCTATGCGCATGTCAAGATTTTGGACCATATTCCATCCAATGTGTTTCCTAAAGTTGGTAATTCGTATGTGTACGACTTAGTTAAATTTAAGAAGAATATTAACATCTTTCTCCTTAATATCCCTCCAAATTAATAACCTTCCCACAATCCCAAAATCCTTCCATATTCTTATCCCTGTAACCAAACTGTACACTTGTATCACAGGTTCCTTCCTAAAGTTTGGTTCAAAAAGAGTGTTATTTTAGTGCGTTAAAGTCGCACACTACCGAAAGAAACACTGCACAATTTCAATGGGTGGCTTTCAAGCGTTCCATTCTCTCGAAAAAAAAAAAACAAAAATCCGCTTTGGTTCTTTTAAACTTTCTTGAGCCAAGTGAAACTAATCCATCTAATCAACATTTTTCGAAGAATCTTCATTATTCAATACATTCACAAAGCATTCAAGTAAAAATGTAAAATTTCATTTATATTTCTTCCATTATGCTTTTCCTTAAACTTCTGATTCTTAAAGTTCAAGGTTTGAGGTTACTTTCATTTTCATTCAATTTATTCCTATTCATCCATTCATTCATAAACATTTTACGTATGTATTTGTATCTTAAATGTATTTTGTTTAATAAATAAAGTAATAAAAACTCAAAATACATTCCTTTGACTCAAATTATGTTTAAAAAAATTATATTACATAAATTAAAGAGAAGTAAACTTTTGTTTAAATGAAAATTAAACAATATATTTAAGAAGTAAATTACGAAAATATTTAAAATTAAATTTACATTCACATTCACATTTATATTAATCCTACCACACACACATGCATACAAAAAAACCGGAAATACAATCATCTTTCTTATTAAAATATAAACTTGTTTTAATATTTTCTTAAAAGTACAATAACATTTTTTATGTAACCTCGAATATTACTTGGAATATTATTGTCCAACAAAATTTATGAATTCCGAATTCAATTAAATTGAAATAATTTAAAAAAAAAAAAAATGCAATAAAATGCATTTTAATCTTTGATTATGTTTTTTTTTTAGTTTCCTTTAAATACTTAATTAGTCTTAAATATTCATATAGATGGCATTGAAAGATATCAGTACTAATAGTCTGCAATAAATAAAGATGGAACAAACTAAAAATTTGGTACCATTTTTTAAGATGACTGTAAACTTTTAATAATATTTGGATCAAATATTTTGCCACCCATTTACCTTTGATGTTAAACTGTTTACTTACATACTTATATAGTATTTATTTGTATTTAATGTGTGAACAACATGTTAATAAACTATAATGACCTTGAAGCTCTATATTTTTATAATACAAATAAATTTTTATACTTTTGGTACAATCGTACAATAGCATTAACCAATTGTACGCAACTCTTGTAATTGTGCATTAATGTAAATTTTGACAAGTAACTATTAATTTATTTGTAGTAGAATATAAATATAGCAATTAAATATGTATAATAAAGTCGACGTACTGTAACAATGGGGGAGAATAAGGGTTTTAAATCACTTCGATTCAACTTCTGGTTTTCAAGATAAGAATGAACCACCTTTTGTATTTAGTTAACTTTTATTTTCTTTAAAAAGACGATTTAGCAATAGTACTAAATAACAAGTGCCAAAAGGCTTCAACAAATCCGGAAACGGCCTAAAATCTTTTAAAATTAAATACAATAATATTAAATTATAATAATTAAAAAATAATATAAAGATTATGTTACAGCACTTTTGAAATGTTAAGTACTTTTAAAATTTTAAGTACTTTTAAATTTTGAGTAACAACAAATTACAGAACTTAAGAATTTAGTGTCAAAAATTTATCATCAATAAACTACAAGAATGTATTCACAATAGCAATATTTTAAAATTTTGTTATATATTACATTAAACATTTAGATTTTTTCATATAATCGTGAATCCCCATGTTGTTTACTTACTTACTTTCTAGGCACTACAAACCATGAAGGTTCTGGGCCTGATGTAATATCTGCTTCCACTCCTCTCGGTTTTGCGCAGATCTCTTCCAATTGGTAATGCGAAGTTTTTTTAAATCTGCCGATGTTTCATCTCCCCAACGGAGGTTCGGTCTCCCTCGGCGTCGCTTCGCCTGAGGTCTGGCTTCAAATATTCTCTTAACTGGAGCATCGGTTGACATTTGCTCGACGTGACAAAGCCAATGAAGGCGTCTGATTTTGACTTTCGTGGCTACATCAACGTCATTATACAGTTCGTAGAGTTCGGCATTATATCTTCTCCGCCAGACCACGCCATCGCTTACTGGACCATATATTCTGCGTAGAATTTTTCTTTCGAAAATACCTAGTGCTAGCTCACTTGCTTTTGGCAGTGTCCACGATTCTGAACCGTACAGCAGAACTGGGAGTATGAGCGTTTTGTACTGTTGCATTTTGGTATTCCGCGATAGGAGTTTTGAACCAAGCTGTTTTGACAAACCGAAGTAGCAACGGCTTGCCATGGTTATTCTACGTCTTATTTCTACGTTTATATCGTTTTCGATGTCCCATGTTGTTTAAATACAATATAAACTTACATTTTCACTTCTAATTTTATCTTTCACTGATTTTTTTTTTTTATTTACAATCATTTGTTTGAATATAATTTTTAAATTAATGAATTCAATTAAAACATATTCAAGCAATTAAATAAGTATAAATAAATTCCAATGCATTATTAAAAACATTTTCACATACAACTTATTTATTATTGATTAAAATTGAGTCACAATCAAGTTCAATTACAACCAAAAAATCATAAATTTGGTAATTGTTACATGTACAGGTATTAAATTTTGTTATCTACCTGGTTTTTTGTTCAGTTTAATTCAACATAAACAACACCAACAACAACAACAACAACAACACCAACAAAATAACAATTTACAGAAAGTGAAAAATAACGTGATACATTTCACATGAATCTTTAATTTGAATTTATTTTGTGAATTTAACAATATTTATGAATTAAAGAATAAAGGTAAAATTTAAAAGTGAATTTAACAATTTTCGAATATTTGGTTGATTATTGAATTTTAAATATAAAAAAAAAAAAAATTAAAATTCAATAAAATAAATAAATACCTATAATTTTAAACGCAAGTGTCAATAGGATTTGATTAGTTTGATACAAAACAAATTGTTTTAATTTTAGCTTATACATATATATATATATATATATATATATATATATATATATATAATTATATTATTATATCATACAAAAGAACAAGAACTCTTGAATGGTTTTAACTGGCTCTGGGTTTGTAATAACGGTTTATGAATTAATTTATGTAGAATCAATAATGTTCTGCTTTCAGTTCGAGTCTCGTAATTAATGCCGCCTGAAAGTATGCTATTTTTTCTAATTATGTATTTATAAGAAATAAATGTTATTGCTTAAGTTTCTTTTTGTAATATGAATTAGAATTTTAAATAAATAAATAAAGGTCCCGATTGTAGTTAATAAATAAATAAATAAATGATTTGTAATATTAACAAATTATAAGTGAATAAGTATATACACCAATTTCAACAAATTCTTAATCTTATCATTATATTCAAGTATAACATGCAACCCTATCTTTTATAAAGGTGTTTTCCTATTAAAACTGAAAAAAACTACAGATATTAGAGAAATTTCATAGAAAATTATTCAAATTATTAAATTGTTTTTATTTGTTATTAAAAGTAATCAATTTACATTTAAAAAATATATATTTGTTAGAGTAATTTCTAATTTAAAAATTTTATAACAATTAATAACGATTAAAATTAAATATTATTATACATTCAATATTTGTAAATAATTAATATAAATTAAAAGTTAAAAATAATTTAATAAGTATTTTTTAACTTTATATAAACTTAATGTAAATTAGAATTAAGATATATAGATATTTTTACAAACTTAAGTTTATTTTTATTTTTTTAATTAATTATCACACTTCATTCAAAACTCCCTAACACTTCTTAATATTGATCTAAAGTGATTTTGGGATGAGTTTTCATATTTGAATGAGCTGCAGGTACATGAGAAGAATCTTGATTTGCAACAACATGTGAAGCCATATTATATTCACCAGAATGATGATTTTCGTGAACTGGAGCGGGCATTGGATGGCCATGTTCTAAATATATTGGTGCCTGAAAATGCACATGACCACGTCCATGATCATCATGACCATAATTATGGTGATGACCATGATAAACTGGTATTGATGAATAAACTGGTAATTGATGTACTAACACCGGTACAGATGTTTCAACTTTTTTTACCCCAACCGTCTGTGTTTTATAAACAGTTGGTTCTTGAACTGTTATTTGTTTGTATGTTGTAATGGGTTGTTGTTCTTCAACAACTTGAACTGTTTCTATTGGTTGGTTTACCACAATTCTTCGTGTATTAATTTTTTCACCAGCTGCTTTAGCATTTTTTGACATTGGTACTGCAGATACAACTCTAGCTTTAATTGGTTCTAAACCGTAACTGTGTTTTCCTGAATGAGATGATGGTCCAACTGGTTGTGCTGCTTGTCCTTTAGATGATAACAAATATTGTAGAATATGACTTTGACTTTGACTTGGTAAAGGATGGAATGAAATACTTGAATCTCCAGGATGTACATTGTTCGTTACTTGATAGTATGAATGGGTTGGCGAAGTTTCAGAATCTTGTACATTTGTATGCCCTTGTGAGTTATTTTCATTTATTGGCTTTTCATCATTAAAATGTGATGATTTTGAATCATCATTGTGATGACTATCTGCAACAATATGAAAAACTGGAGATTTTGTTGAATGACCTGATTCTATTTCGCTTGCTTTTACAGATTCTGTACTAGAGTCTTGGTTCTGATAAGTTTTATCAACTCTGTCAGAGTAATTTTGGTGTCGGGTGGGATTATCCGTATTTTTATCGGAAACAGTGCTTTGCTTATGCTCTCCGTTAGAAACAGCCATGGTTTGGAAGTGTCCATCGCGTTGGAAATGATTATTGGGCGGAAAATACTGTATTTGAGAGACCGGATTATGGTTAGAATATATTTGTGAACTGTGAGGAATATTTGCCATTTGATGCATATTTTGAGTTGTTTCTAATGAGTGCTGCTGATCTCTTTTACCAGTAGGTCTCGTATCTGGTTCAATTTTTTGTGGTTGATAATGTTCTGATTGATACATTGTATTGGAATCTTGGGGATTTTGCTCATAGTTATCTTTCGCTTTAATAGGTGATAAATGATGCATTTGTACAAAATAATTTGGTTGTGGGTGATTTTCTTGACCGGAAGACGTAACATGTTCATTCTGACTTGCAGGATGTTGTTGAACGTTATAATTATTTGATTGATTATTTTCAATGGGTAATTTTTGATTCTGCTGTGGTGGAAGATATTTAATGTCTTGTTTTTTTTCTGGTAGTTCGGAAGATGGTAAATGATCTGGTCTGATGAATTGAGCTTGAGGTTCTTGATTGAAATTGTGATTACTTTGGGGCGCATTATCAGAAAAAACATTGCTGTTGGGTTGCTGATTAGCTGAAGGGTGTGAATTAGTAGATGTACCGTGATGAGAGTTTGGATCTTTTTGTTCACATGGCTGACCGTTATAGTAAATTGGCAATGCTTGTAATGCTCCTAACATTTGTCCTAGATGTATAGGTTGTGTGTTGTTATGAAGCATATAAATATGATGTGCATTCTGAGAATTGGGAATATGGTATGTAATAGCTGGTACTTGAGAATAAATGGCATTTTGATGAGGATGTGTACTTTGTTGTTTGTGAGAAACTGGTGCATCAACATTATGATGGTTTTGTTGATTTTGTGAATTCGGGCCATAATGCAAATGTATACCCGGAGAATGCACTTGGGTAAAAGCCGCATTTTGAGGAGTTGAAGACACAATAAAATTCAAATGACCTTGAGTGGTTTGTGGTATAGTTTTGTGATTAACGGGTGACCTTAGTCTTTCAAAATGATTACTGTTTACAGGTTTATTGTTATAATCTCCAGATGTTGTACTACTTGAGGTAAATGGTAATTCAGTCGATACTGTACTTGTCGAAAAAGTTACTGTACTAGGTTTTGATTTAAGATTAGAATTGCTATGAGAATTTGGAGTAACTGCATATACAATAAATGGTTGTGGTGTGTTGTTTTGAGGTATATTCTGAACTGTATGAAAGTTACTTGCATGGACCGGTTCAACATGTGCATTAACAGGGGATGATTGATGATGATTATGTTGCTGCCGATTATTTATTTGAACATAATTTGCATGGTGTGGGATTGATTGACTTTCATATGAATGAACTTTGTTGATTGGTAATTCCTCATTGTGTTGTATGTTATATAAATCGTTATTAAGAATAGATTGCATGGTATATAAAGTATTTGCCCCGAAATTCTGTGGAACCGCATTATGTTGAGAAGATGACTCTCCATGGTTTTTGACTTCAACAGTTGGCGAAATACCAAAATTTGGCTCACCTTTAGAAATCATTTGAGGCATTGGCAAATTCTCATTTGCAGGGTGTTTATGATCTTTTATATGATGAGGATTTTCTGAATTTTCAACTGAAGAAGGAGCTTGTGTGGGAGTATGTTTTTTTAACGAATCTATATATTTTTCACTATGTTTGATATTAACTGCAAACAGATTATCTTCAGTATTTGATGAAGTCTGTGTCATGGTAACCGCTGAAGCTATCGGAACGGAATAGTGAGGTACACTCTTTGAGTCATGCAAGTTTGATAATTGTGAATTGTGATTGCAATCATTGATGGCAACATTAGTGCTTGCCGATGGTATTAAATGATCTCCGGCTCGTACTGCTGCATTATGAGAATTATGATGAGGTGGTAAATAATGATTATGGCCATGTTCATTTATTCCCGTTGGATGAGTTGGATGTTGTTCAATTTGATACGTCTGATGTGGGTATGGTTGATAATAGTTTTGTTCATGTGGATGGGGTTGTTGAGGATGTGGTTGATGTGGATATGGATGTGCTTGATGTGGATGTTCTTCACTTAGATGTGGTTGATGTGGATGTTCTTCACTTGGATGTGGGTGATGTGGATGTTGTTCACTTGGATTTGGTTGATGTGCATGTTGTTCACTTGGATTTGAGTGATGTGGATGTTGTTCATTTGGATGTGGTTGATGTGGTTGTTGTTCACTTGGATATGGTTGATGGGAGTGTGATTGTTGTGAGTGATGTGAATTTGGTGGTTGTGGGTGTGGTTCATTTGAATGCGGTTGGGCTGAATGTGGTGGTAAATATCCTCCAAAATCTTCATTTTCTTTAAAAGTGGTTGTAACATGACCCGTTTGCGTTTTTGATATTGGTTGATCAATTTCTAAAACTACACTACCAGCAGGTTTCACTACGACTCTCTCTTCAATATCATAAAATTGTTTCTGGATGGCAGGACGTCGAACTTCATATGTTTTAGTTTGCACACCATGTTGCGGTACATTTATTGTTTTTTCAATAACTCCATGATGTTCTTGCACTTCTGTTACAGGAATTTCTGTTACTACGGGTATATGTTGCACAGTTGGATGATGGTTATAAACTGGATGTGATTCATGTTGAGGAAGATAATAATGGTCGGGATTTGGAATACGTTCCCCATAAGTAAAACGTTGCATATGCATATCAGAATTTGCTGGATCATTTGGAGTTGGTTGATGATTAACAATATGATGAGTCTGTTTAAAATCATGGACTGGTTCAGAATGACCATTTTCCATTGAACTGGCAAGAGCAGTTTGTTTTTCAAAACTGTGCGAATTTAATGTTCCCAAGTGTGAGCTATAATGCGAGCCTTCAGTTTGATGAATTGGTTTCTTATTGAAGGCACTTTCAGAATCAAAATTCGTATTAGACGACTAAATAAAAAGTTAAAAATTTAACATAATTTTTTTAATAATAAGTTATATTTAGGTAAAAAGAAATCTTTTTCAACTTACGTGATGTGTTTGTGAATGTGTAGGTTCTTCCGAGAAAAATGTCCCTGAATGACTATTATGGCCCTGTTTATTATTTTGATTATATGTTGAATGTTCGTGCGAAAGTGATGTTGAATGAACACCTGGTTGGAGGATAGGATCTTTATAAATTGGATGAGCTGTAGTTGTATGAAAATCAATTGAAACAAAAGAACTCATACCTTGGTACTGGGTTGCAGAAGAATCTTTTGATCCACCACCATGATATTGGGGTGTATAAGTTGAAGATTCATAAGACTTAAAAGAAAATTATATTTAATAATGAATTTAATAATGAATTAAAAATTAGCTTAATATTATTAATATTTCTTACGGTTTCCTGTTGAGAATTATTTGGTTCATCATTTGTATATCTTTCGAATTGAGCATTCATATAATGTCCATTTTTATGATTTTGTTTATTTTGTTTATTTGAAGATTTTTTTGAAATTTCTACTGTAGCAAAATGTTCACTATCATTATGTTTATTATTTGAATGATATTTATCTGTTGAAACTTCATCATACATTGCCTCAATATTTGATTTAACAGTAGACGATTCAAATATCTTTAAACATAATTACAATCAAATAAAAATATTAAAATAACATATAATAAAAAACTTACAGTTTCAATTGTTGGGGCTCCTGTAGTAACCATATATCTTTGAAGAACATTTTTAATATTTTGTCTTCTTTCTGGCGTTTTTCTATTTGATGGTCCAGCTTTTAATTCATCTGGAGCTGGTCCATCAATATAAGTAACGCTAGCTGGACTTTTTTGATTCCCATGATCAACACCCGTTGAATTTATTATACTGATTGAAAGTAACAGTATAAAAACCAAGGTGAATAAACTTAATTTATTCATCTAGAATTTAAAACAATTAAAAGTTATTATAAATAAATAATTTGATTTTGTAAATTAGCAGTGGGCTTAAAACTGCTTTGTAAATTAACAAACCTAAATTAAAATCAAATGAACTTATAATTAATAATTTTAACACAGAAATCAAAATCAAAAATTTAATACAGCAATGAAAGAACAATCTTTATGTTAAATTTTATTTTGAAGAAAAAGCTATTTAAAATATTTTAAAAAAATCTTATTCAACTCATTTCTTAGCTGAAATTTGTGTCTATTTGAGAGATCAAATTGAAATTTACAATTTGCATTTTAGTTAAAATAAAAAAATTTCAAACAAGGGAAGTCCCCAATTTTCCTTATTAATTGATAAATAACGGTAATACAAACTATTCTTTTTTAGCCAAACTACTATTTTTATATTAAATTTGAACAGATTGCAATTAATTTTAATCTCTATATTATAAATTAAAAATTAATTGATGCAAATGATTATATTTGAAAGAATAAATAAAGGTAAATTAAGGAAAAAAAATTTAAAAATTATTTTTAAGTTTTTGTGAATAAACAATTCACAATAATTCACATTATTGACATTTGAATTTTAATATTAATTTTTAATTCACAATATTAAAATACCATGAATTACTTATGACATGTAGTCAGTGGTTCAAGATCTATGATCTGAAACAAAAGTTCAAATTTAATTTAATTTAATTTATATACATTAAATTTAAAATATATATGTTTACTTAATATTATAATTAAATTTGTATTCCTTAACTGATAGAAATTTTGACATTTTTCAAAAGGATTTGAAACAATTAATAGCTCAAATTATGATTAGAATATGTCAGGAGATTAAGTAATCAGCCAGCATATATTCAACTAGCAAAATTATCTTTCTTTAATTTTTTTTTATTAAAATATAAAATTTTTTTTTTTTTTATTCCTTTTCCACTCCTTTAAGGAGGGCATTATTATTACATATAGGGCATTCACCAAGTTTATTTTCAGTTTCTTTAATCATAATATTCACTAAGCCGTTGATTACTCGGCTGTAGCTATTGTATAAGGTTAAGAAATATGAATGCACAAATTTTAACTTTGTGCGCCATCTATAATCTTACACAAGAATTATTTATATATTTTTATTAATATTTTATTTTATATTACGATATAAACTATAACGCGATATAACTATTATACGATATACAATTTTACGATATTTTTTTATTAGATATGATCTGACCGGGGTTTGAACCCGAGACCTTCCACATGAAAGTCGGCGTCTTTAAACTACGCCATTGGTCAGATAAAATATAAAAATTACAGCTCATATTCGAATACTCTAAAATCGAAATGACTCAATTATTCGAGTCATTAATTATGAATTCACTACGTATGTATGTATTTGAACTCACTACGTATATATAGATACATGAAAAATTTTCCAAAATAGAATTTGATCTAGTAAAGGATATTAGTTTTAAAAATCGATAGCATGCAATTGCATTTTTAAAATAAAACAATATTGTTTATTATAAAAAATTTCAACTCTGTGCAATGTGATAAGGGAGTGAAACATTATTGCTTTCCTTTTTACTTTGCATCCATATTAACTTTAAAGACTTCGTTTCTTATTTTAAAATGTTAATAGTTTTTTTAACTATAACTTGAGTATAAGTAAGAGTACCCAACATACTTAACCTATACATTTGTGAATACAACTCCTAATTTAAATTGCATATATACGCGATATAACTACAATATGACTTTTTTATACTGCAATGTATATATTCAATCACACGAGTATAATGTAGATCATTTGAATCATGATATTACAACTTAATAAGATATGCTCACGCGCATCTTTTGTGACGTAATAAGTGACAACTGAAGGCATTTATCGTTTTAGACAGTATACAGACAAACATTACCGAATTCAGGCGACTTTGTAGACATTTGAGCTTGTTGGATGCTTGACTTTGTAGTACATATTTCACTACAGTATACTGTCAATATATCAAAAATTTTGAAGTCCTGCGGTCATTACAATATGTACCGTTCTATTTCACAATAAATATTTTGACCTCAAATAAAATCCATTGAATAATTAATATAACCCGTTAAATTAAAATTTTTTAAATTCTAGTAAAATTTTTACCCAGCGAAATAAACATTTAGTCTAAATGCAAAATAATTAAAAATTAATCAATAAATTTACCAATACTTCAAAATCAAATAAATAAACTAATTAATTTTAAATTTTTTTTAATAAAGCTCTCATTCACACTTCAGTGATAACCTTAAATCTATATAGGGTGATTTTGTAACAAATTAATTTATTTTTTAATTTTAAATTCAAGTTAAATAATATTATTTAATTAAAAAATTAATGAATTCAATAAAAAAAAAAAAAAAATTTAATTTTAAAAGGACACACGAATTTTTTTACAATTAAATATTTAATTAATTTAATTTTTTTTTTAACACTTGAAAAATTGTTTGAACATAAAAAACAAAATACACATTGGTAAATTAATCAATTAAACTTGCAAAACTTTACAAAATAGTTCTTCTTTATTATAAAATCGCACGAAATAACACTTAATCCTTAATTTGTTATACACTGTGTCGTGAATTATTTTTACACATTTATATTGTAATTTACACTAAAATATATCTCACCTTGATTGAAAAATAATAGAAAAAAAATTCAAAACTTTAAAAGTTTAATTTTTTTTTTTTTAATTTATACAAAATTTCACTTTCAATTTTTCTGAAATAATAAATTTATTCGTTTAAAATTAAATAAATTAAATAGTAGTTGTACAAAATAAAATTAATGAAATTGTTTTTTATTTTTTGTTTTTTTTTGTACAACACTTGATGAATTTTGAATAATAAATCACCGGATTGAAAAGATCATCTCCTTTATATAAGATTTCAAATCAAAATGACAAAAATGACAAAATTTCAAAACTTAAAATAAAAACAAATATAATAAAAATATTTTACAACAAATTCAAAATAAATTCAATTTTGTTTGATTGTTTTTTTTTTTTTAGTATGTAGACTGAATATTGAATCTTGAATTTATGTTGAAGTGAAGCCTAGTGACCATAAAAAACCATATAAAATAAAAAAAAAAAACAAAATATAACTACTGAATTTATATACATCCATACATACATATATGAATTCAATTCGAAATAAGTAAAAATAAGTGAATCTCATTTAATTTAGTTCACATTTTCAATAATATTTAATTTTATTTTTTTTATTTCACCTGACATTTTTTTCGAATATGTTCATCAAAAATAAACTTAGATTCTTTTTAAAATTATTTGGGATCCAATTAAAATGTTTGTATAAGATTAATTATGAAAAATAAAAAAATTAATGTAATTATTTAATTCTTAAGATGTTAAAAAAATTACTAACAAGTAATGTTTAAATACTGTATGTAGGTGTAGCTTTTAAAATAAACTTAACAATTAAAAAAAAAAGGAAGGGCTCCAAAAAATATATAGTTTTTGAAAACTTAAATTGTTTTAGAATCTTAAAATTTTTTTTTTTATTTAAAAAAATCTATTAACATTCTTTTAATTAATAGATAATTTTTTTTTTAATACACACAGGGTGTTTAACATTTTCAAACAAGTTATTAATTAGCTTCATTTCGAAAGTTCGTACAAGTTATCATTTGACTAGAATATTTATATACGAGTATGTATATATTTTTAGAGTTGTTTTAAAGTTGGAATAAGATCATCGTATCCACTTTTAATAGAATATTTATATATATATATGTTTATGTACATAATATGTAATGTATATATAGGTAAAACTTAATTTAGAATTTTAGTTTATGGGTTGAGGTTGCATTTTTAATCTTGGTATCCACTGTTACCAGAATATTTTTATATGTAATACCAAAATCCAGTCTCTGACCAATGGCGTAGTGGTAAAGACGCCGCCTTCCATGTGGAAGGTCTTGGGTTCAAACCCCGGTCAGATCATATCTAATAAAAAAATATCGTAAAATTGTATAATTATATCGTAATAGTTTATATCGTAATATAAAATAAGATTTAATAAAAATATATAAATAATTCTTGTGTAAGATTATAGATGGCGCACAAAGTTAACATTTGTGCATTCATATTTCATATAATAGCTACAGCCGAGTAATCAACGGCTTAGTGAATATTATGATTAAAGAAACTGAAGCCTAGTTTAAAATAAACTTGGTGAATGCCCTATACGCCTTAAAGGAGTGGAAAAGGAATAAAAAAAATAAGAAAAAAAAAATCCAGTCAAATAAAGTATTAGTCATTAGTCAATTCAATATACAGTAAAATGGTAATACAGCCAAATGGATCAAATGAAATACAGTGTTCTGATATGATAATAATTAGTATAGCATCACTCAACGTATAGCCTCACGTTAGTAATTGTTAATTATATTAATGCCATGATTTATAGATCTCTTTAAATGTAAAAACATTAATTTAGGGGAAGTGTCTTTATAGGAAAAAGTTTCGGTAGAAGAAAATGCAACTTAAATTAAGAATGTCAGATGATGGTATTGGTGCAGATTTCGTAAATTTAGATCTGGTTTAATGTTTTAGATAAGATGCTTTTTACTTCTGTTGTTTAACCAAGAATCATTTACTCAATAGATCGGATTTCCCCTGATGGTCACATTTACAACAAATTCAATGTTCCATCGTTCTACAAAATTTTAAACCTATATACATTTTTCTATAATCAATAAAAAAATATACTAAAATATACAAGGTGTGGAGTGTCATCGATAACTAGTGTATTCACCACCCTGTATAAAATATAGTGTTGGTACATGTGAATTTAATTTTTAAAAAAAATTCTAAAAAAAATTTTAAAACTTCAAAAATTCTAATGGATAATTAGTATTATATGTAGGCATCTTTTTTAAAGCTGCTATTCAGAATAGTAACGATTAATATTTACAACAAATATTTTAAAGTTATTTAAAAAAATTAAATCAACTCTCCTACAACTCTTTTACAAATTAATTTGATTAAAATATTTTAAAAAATATAAATTTTTTTTTTAATTTTAATAATTTAATAAAAATTTAACTTAGAATTAAATTTTAATTTTATTTAAAACAAATTTTGATTTTTGCAATTTTTATTAATTGTCTTATTTTGGTAAAAAATTTTATCGAAACCTGTTAATCAAAGTTATTACCTTAATTGTTATAATAATTATATAAAAAAAAAAAAAAAAAAAATTTAAAAACATTAAAATTTTCTATAAAATAATTTTTTTTTGTTTATTTTTTTTTTTTTTTCACTATAATTTCTCACCTAATATTTGTCCATGTCGGATAATATGATCAATGAACAACTATATAGCAAGCCAGCACTAGTAGAGCTTGAAATTTAACTGTTTAGGGAATTGTATTTAGATTATATATATGTAAAACAATTACTTTTTAGAAAATAATCTCCTAATTTATATATTTGTCAATGATAAGATGAGAATTTTTTTTTTTTTAACTTGTGATATGAACCTTCAGATAATACAAATTTAAAAACAAATTACATAAATTTAATCTGGTTTAATGTAATTGTCCCATAATAATATGCCTAATTGAAATTTGTGTGAAAAATATGACAAAATTAGTTTGTTAGCAATTAAATTACAATAATTCTGTATAATAATGTTGTATTTTTTTTTTAAATGGCGCTAAACATTTTTTGAATATTTAATGTGTTGAAATAATTTTTTGGTATACAACATCATTTCTACGATGAATCAAGGCAAAATAAAAAAAATTATGCGTTTCAATTAATTTATTTATGGTGCATACATAAATTAAATAAATCGGGAGCGTCACATTATATTGGTTTAGTAAATCGTTTTTTTTTAAAAATCTGAAAAAAAAATCTCGTTTTTAAATATTTCAGAGTTAAATATACAACAGAAGTATCAGACTGTTCCAGAATATAGAAATTTTCTAAAAACAAGATTTTCTGATACGAAATTTTGTGAAAACGGGATTTAGTAAACCGATTTTCGATCCCAAGCCAAATAAATCTTGTAAAAAATATTTTACTCTTCTATTTTTATTTTGATTAAACAAAACTTCAATGATGTGCAGGACATTTAACAGATGATAGTAATTAATAATAACCGTTATATTTAAAATAGAAATATACATATTATATACCTTTAATTTTATGAATAAATTAAATTTAAAAAGTTTACAATGAAAAATCTTTGAATTCTTGAGTCCCCTCTTCAATTAATTTAAAATTTTCAATATTCAAATTATGTGGTGTTTCTACATATGGATTTCTTATTAAACGCTTACTGTTCTCCAAATACGTCATATGTACTTGCAAAAAATTTTAGTGAAGAAATATGGAATATGCATCACGCATGTATGTTTCATACATATGTTAAGAGAGAATAACTTAAGATCTGAGCTCTTCAATACTTACGTTAACAGATTAACATTGAGAATCAGACTTTACGCATGGCATAAGTAGTTCTCGTAACTTGTATAACTGATCTAACAACTTGTATATTTCCGCTAATTTTAATTTTATTTATAGATTATAATTTAACTAAATTTAGCTCATCACAAGTGGAGATTAATATTTGAGACATAAAATTAGAAATTTAAAAACCACTTCTAACAGATATAAAAAATAAATACTTATCTGATGCTGCTGCATGTTGATGGCCATATTATGATACTAGTTAAGAGATTCTGAGCAACGACTGTACGTTAAATGAAAACTATTCGACCAGTTAATTCTAATAATACTTTAAAATACTAGCACAACCGAAAAACGAATTACTGAAAAACTAATGCTACAAACGATATTATAAATTATAATAATAATAAGAATAAGATATCAATATCTACATATGTATATGTATATGTATTGAATATTTTGCAAAACATATTTTTTTTTTAACATTTTGTTTATTAAATTTAATATGTACATACATAGGTACCTATTTTTTTTTAATTTTTGCAAAAATCCAATGCAGAAATATTGAATTTTAAAAAAAAGCCATTGTGGGAAAAGAATAAAGATATACTTACGTGTATACATACTTATAATAAAAACTGAAATAATACGATTTTGAATTAGTGAATAAATTGTTTTATTGTTTATTAAAATTATTAAATTATCGCAAATTTTGTATTTGGTAAATTTACAAGATTACATGAAAAAAATGTATTTCAAAGCCTTAAATTAACTTACAATTTTTTTTCCATATAAAAAAAAAAAACAAATTAAAGAAAAACTTATTTATTAAGTATTATCAATATATTAAACATATATTTAACAAAGATCAACGATTTAAACAATCAACTTTTTTCACCACTATAAGTAGTTATATGCCGTGTTACAACATTTAAAATATCCATCTGCAATTTTAGAGTTTCTGATATTGGTAAATTTGAATTTTCTACTGTAAGTGCCATTGATTCAAAAAACGAAGTTATGGCCGATTTTTCTAAAATATTACTTTTTTCTTCATAATCGTCTTTAAACTTTGAATACTCATCTTTACATGACTTATTTTTTTTATAAGACATGCCATTACATTTTTCTGGTGTCAATAATTCTTCTTCATAAATATATTCCTTTGAATTTTCATCTAAAATATCATCTTCATTTTCTAGTATTACTTCTTCAAACATACTGTCAGACATGCTATTAACATCACTGTAAAAAAAAGAATATTTTTTGAAATATAATTTGATTTTTTTTAAATTTATTTTGTAATTTAAAATGTTGTACTTGAATATGAATAGAAAATTAACATTTTATTAAAACTACTAACATATATTTATTTTTTGTATCCCGAAGAAAAGTCAAATCATCGTAATATTTAAATTTGACAAATGAAGTGTCTTCATTCCCAAACCTATTTAACCTTTGTTCTTCTTTAAAAAATTCAGTTTTTAGAATATTCCACCTTCTTTTAGTGTCATTCACTGTAAACAAAAGTATTTGAATTACATTTCTAAATATTATAAATATCCTGAATTTTACCAGATAATCCAAGAGTATATGCTAACTCCGTCCATTTATCATCTTGTTCTTCTAAGGAATAGAAACTTACATGAAGTTTCCTATTTTCGTTCATAAAATCAATTATTTTTTCACATATTTCTTCTTCTGGCATGTCTGGTATTCTTAAAAAAATGAAATTATGAAATGAAAAAAATATTAGGTATGAAAAAACGAAATTTCAATACTTACTCTGTTTTTTTTCTACTACCTCTTAGGAATATCATTTTATCATAATATTTCCATGGTCGACCCTTGCTCATACCATAACCAGTCATTTTTATTTTTTGGTCTTCTTTATTGAATGTATCTCTCAAAGTTCTCCATCTCTTCTTAACGGTTTTTACTAAAAAATTTTAATTATAATTTTAAATTTTTTACATTTTGTTAGATAATTTATAAAGTATTTGGTACCATCTTTTCCCAATTTATTAGCAATCTCCTGCCATTTCTTCTCTTTTTCTAGACCATTGTGGTACTCCGTAGAATTTCTATTATGAAGGAAATTATTTTCTTTCATAAACTTGATAAGTCTTTCTTCCATATATTAAATATTTTATTTTTTTTCTTTAAAAACTAAATTGAAATGTTTATTTTTAATATTGTTTACTTTTTTGACAACAGTGTGACACTTAAAATAAAAAAAAAACAACATATGTAAACATTGATGTAAACAGCTTAAGCACAACACAAATGTAATTTTGCGTTAGAAAATATTTTTGAGACAAATATAGGTACTTGGCTTGCATGGATGTGCAGTGCATCTGAACAAGTTATATTACATATGAGAAAATTGCAGCCAAGGTATATCCAACATAAAATTACTAGTATTAGAATAGTTAAAGAATGTTTCCGACTCTTTTCTTCTAATGAATGTATATGCATTTTCTTATGAGTATACAATGGTACTTCTTATAATCTTATGTCATTAATTAAAGTTGAGTAAATGAGATTGCTTAATAAGCAGTTTCTCATTGGTTTTTTTGTTTTCATTTTTACATTACATTATATGTACTTTCATTTTCTAGTTTTTATTCATCGGGAATCATATGCAAATTAAGAACAAATCATAGTTTATTAAACAAAACAAGCAGTAATAACCCTTTAATGAAAATTTTAAGATTTTTTTTATAAGGGTTCCCACAAACGTACAATTTTTGCTTGTTTGAATGCTTCTGATTACATATTTAAGCTTTGAATGTAGCAAATTCATTTAAACTTTAAAATTTTGTCAGAAAGAAACCTAAAAAAATATGTATAAAATATTTTTAATGGTAACAACTCAACTCTATATCCCATATTAAATTAAATATCTCTATATTTTATCAAGACTTTAGTTTTAGTTAAATAACATTAAAATGCAAAACCCAGTAATTTTTTTAAACACATTATTTTGTTTTCATTCAGTTTGAATTTTGAAGTACGTACTGAAAAGATTATTTTATATTTCAGTTTCAAAAGATATGATTCGCGAAGAAACTAGTCAATACATACAAACAGTGCAGAACAGATACATATTATTTTTGTAGATATCTAACGAAAAATGATAATGTAACGAAAAATATAATGAACTTCTGAAAATATGATCCTTATTGCCATTCTAGAGTAGAATTCTATAACATCTACTAATTAATGCATTAGATCACAGTCATAGCTCTGATACAGCGTCGAAGTTGCAAAATGTCAAAAAACGTAGCTATCAAATATTTGAAGCACAATGCAAAATGTTGAAAGCGCTTGATATTTAATTTAAACAAATTATCTTTTATTATTTTTGAAGTAGAATTTCAACGTTTTTGGTCACGCTCATTGCGTTCAGGAATAAAAAAAATCATATGTTAAACAGTATAAACACTAATGTAATTTTACATTAGTGTACAAAATATTTATTGAGATAAATGAGACCATGTGATATGATATAAGCTTGCTTAGCTTGAAATTGTATGTAGTTACGGTGGTTCACTTAAGCAATTTTTGTTTTGAAATCTGAGAACATGAACTGTCAAAAAAAAAATCTTATTTTTTTAACTCTGGACGCTTAGAGCTTGTGAATCTTGTGATTCGTACTTTTTTTTTTAAATCAGAGAGCGCTCAGAGCGTGATATAATTTCTGATATAAAAAAAGAATGTCAATCAAGAAAGCAAATAGTGCCAAAATATTCTGATGGTACCAACTGTTTCAAGGACACATAAAAAGCCAGATTTGGTAATAAATTGCTACAATTCTAACATTGCCGTAAATACAATTACGCTTTACTTAGAATCTTATTTTTCATACATTTCTACCAAAACGAGATTCTATTCGAAATGAGCTTAAAATAATCTGTGAAATATAAATAAATAAAACAATTTTAGAACAAAATATTGTTAACTACTCTTGCATTCATAAGTGGTTATACGTTTAGTTATAAGTTTCAAAATTTTCATTTGTAAATAAAGAATTTCCGATGTTGGTAATTTAGCATTAGCAACTGTAAATGCTATTGATTCAAAAAATGACATTATGGCTGATTTTTCTAAAATATTATCCCTTTCCGCTAAACTAATTTTTCTTCCAAAATCATACTTAATTGATTTAGTAAAATTGTCATGTGAAATATTTTCCTCATTTAATGATGATCCGTTACAATGTTCTGCGGTATTTGATGAATCTTCACAGATATTTGGTTCATAAAATTCATGAATATCTTCTTCATCATCTATCATAACTTCTTCAAAGAAATTTTCAGTAGGTCTATTAACATCCCTTAAAATATATATTTATTAAAGACAAACGAGTTTTTTTTATAAAAATATGAATATTTTTTTACTTTTTTAAGTTTTTACTATCAACCAAAAATTTCAAATCATTGAAATATTTCCATTTTGAAATATGTTTATTATTTCCATATTCATGATAAAATATTTTTTCTAAAGTTTTCCATTTTTGTTTAATCCGTGTAACTGAAATATGTTTTAGTGCTATTTTACTTTGTTAATTTACAATTATTTAAAAATTTTTGGTTTACCATTTAATTCTAATGTTTTTGCTAATTCCTGCCATTTTTCTTCATTATCTTCTTTGTTTTCGTTTTCAATGTCAATTAAATTATTCTTCTTTACAAAGTCTATTATGTATCTTATAATTTCTTCTTCAGTTATGTTTGGTTCATTATTAATACTTTTGCTGCAAATGGATTAAAACTTGATTATAAAGTTTTTTTTAATATTAAACTTATTTAGGTCTTACGTAGAATCGTTTTTGTTTTTGCGAAGAAACTTTAAGTTCTTGTAATATTCATAATTTATCCATGCACATTCTTCATCATTTAGTCTCTTCTCTTCTTTATAAAATTCATTCTTTAAGGTATGCCATCTTCTTTTAGTTTCTCCAACTGAAAATTATATTTTTGATTTTTTTATCTATAAATATTGTGAACAACACCTGTTAGTCCAAGTGAAAGTGATAGTTGCAACCATTTATCATCTTTTGCTTTTTTATTTTTATATTCCAAAGAATTTGTATTGTAAAGAAAATCATTATTCTTCATAAATGAAATAATTTTTTTAGAAATTTTTCTTTCCGCTTGCATGAGTTCAAAATTCTTTGTTTGCTGTGGTTTATTAGTCAAGTTACTGAAATAATTTGTTTAATTTTGATTTATTATAACAAAGGATTATAATTTACTTAAAAATAATATAATGTTATTACTAACGTCGTTTTTTTCTTACTATCCCGTACGAAAATCATTTTGTCATAATATTTCCATTTGTGTTTTGTGTTTAAACCACTACCAGTCGTTTTTATTAATTGGTCTTCTCTATGGAATTTATCTCTTAACGTTTTCCATCTTCTTTTAACGGTTTTCACTACAAAGTTTTAGTTAAAATTATAAAAAATATTTTACTTGTTTTAAGATATTTTATACCATCTTTTCCCAATTTATTTGCAATCTCCCGCCATTTCTTCAATTTTGCTCGAGTATTGTTGTAATCAGGATTATTTATATTATGAACGAAATTATTTTTTTTCATAAAATTGATAAGACTTTCTTCCATATTTCAAATGTTTTTTTTTTATTTCTTTTGAAAACTGAATTGAAATGTTTATTTTTAATTTTGTTTACTTTTTTGACAACAGTGTGAACTGTGATGCAATGCAATAGAAAAAAATCAAGCATATGTTGAGACAAATTATGTGCTTGGCTTGGCACTGCGTGAATTGAATCAAAAACAGCATTCGTTCGTTACACCAGATTGCTTGCAGTGTCACACAAACCAAATGTCAAAGTTTTTCAAAGTAAAGTGGCGTCGCGTTGTTGACAATGCATCAATATCTCCGTTGATTCAATAAAATTTCGTTGTGGAAGTTGACAAAGTTTTAACTGTTCCCCAAAAAAATTTTTGTTATTTATTTCTTCACAGCTTTCTATTACAAAAACGAGCTTGTTCTATGAATGAAATAATTTTTTTTTATGAAATTGATAAGTTTACATAAAATTTATATGTTTGCTAGTAATTTTATAAGTTTTAAACTAACACCATCTAATTAAAAAAAACTATCGGAATGAAAGAAGAAGTATAAGGTAAGATCCCACACATCCTTACTTAAACGTTAACATATGTTAGCTTTACGCTATTATTTCCTAAATTAGTTTTAAAATGCTTAATTCCATATTTTTGTTTTTGTAAATTAAATATATAAGTAAAGTTCAATATTTTTAACTTATCACAGAAAATTAAAGATTATTTTAAAATATTCATTTATTTTTGACAACTCATTTTTTGTTCTCAATTTGGAAATTAAAAATTGCTCTAAATGTGCGCAGCGACTATTTTTAGTTAAAAATAAAATAAAACCTACATTTTATAAAAAAAATTCAATAAAATTTTTAATATTTGACGAACACGTTACGCGTTACAATGAAATAGCACATATACACCGCATAACATGTTTTAAAAATCATTCCTGAAGTCTAATTATCTGGGTCGATTTGAATCAAATATAATCACACCCTTATGTTGCTGAAGAAGTAAAAAATTTTCATTGCACATCACTACATCTAAACATTTTCGTGTAATGTAACAAAAATATTTTTTTTTGGTCAATTGAAAATTTTCTTAAATTTTTAAATAAATAATCAATTTGTTATTTAAATTATTATAATTAACAAGAAATACACAAAAAATGTTTATAAACCTATATATTTAAGAAAAATGAATTGCAATTATTTGAAAACAAAAACTAAATAAACTAAATAAAAGTCATATGTTACAGCACTTTTTCAACATTCTTTGTTTGCCTAGGAGTATTAAAAAAACTATATATTTTTTTTATATGCTAAGTTACTAAAATAATTTGTGTTAAAAGTAATATAGTTATAATTTTTAAATATTAAATTTATTGTAATTGAATAACACGTGAAAAAAAGAAATTCGCAGAAATATTCAACTTCACAGATGTGACATTGAAAAGTTAAAAATAAGTAGAGGAGGCACAATAATAATAAACACTTAATTTTTTCAAGTAAGTTATAAATTCTCAATTAATAATTTTTTATAAATAAATAATATTCTATATTATTATTTAGATTTAAATTGTTTAATATTAAAAAGAAAAAACTACAAAAATGGCAGATTTTGATGCAATATATGAAGAAAGATTTGAAGATGATTTAGAAGCACCAATTGTTTCTGTCCCAGAGCCTATTCTTATACGTGGAGCTGGAAATATGACTGTATTTGGTCTAAGTAATCGCTTTAACACCGAATTTCCATCTGGATTGGTATCACGAGTTGCACCAGAAGAATTTCAAGCTACTATTAATCGGATAAATGGAATATTGAAAAAAACACTTCCGGTTAATGTTAAATGGTTGTTTTGCGGCTGTGTTTGCTGTTGTTGCACACTAGGATGTTCTTTATGGCCAGTTATATGTCTTAGCAAAAGGACACAAATTACTTTAGATAAACTAATTGAATGGGAAAATAGTCTTCTGTATCATAAATTGGGTTTAAATTGGCGACTAAATAAGCAACAGTGTGATTCAAGTTCAATGATGGAATATGTTTTACTAATCGAATTTATACCTAAAACACCTATTTATCGCCCAGATTAATATTCTTAAAAAAAGAAGCCAGATTTTAAGTTATCTCAAGTTATATTTTAGGTTTAATTAAGTTTAATTGTATAATAAAAAATTGGAAAAAAAAAAAGTTTATGTATAGTACATATTTTTGCGAAAACAAAAAATTAAAATAATAAAATACATATTAATTTAAAACTAAATAAAATTGAAGAAAACACTAATATATTAGGTTTATGTATTAAAAATGTAGGAATAAAAAGTGAAATTTTATTGATTAACAAAAATGTTTATTTTTATTTTAAAACTATATTTCTATTCTATATAATTAATTCTATTTACTGCTTTTTAAGTTTCAGGACAAACACTTAAAATTCTCAAGTTTAAAATTTTATAGTTGTAAATTCATTTGAAATATTTAAATATATTGATTTATAAAAAAATCTATTAAACTTTGAAGAATTATCTGTCGATCAAAATCAAAACAAAAAATAAATAAATTGTATCATGTGGTTTATTTGTAAATATAAAGTCAAGTATATTACATTTAATACTTTTCTCTTAAATGCTATTTAAATTATTAATTTAAAGTACAAAAAAAAAGAAAAAAAAATCTTCGTACAAATTATATTTAAATTCTTTTTAGTAAACATTTTTCAACTGATATTATTTTGGTTTCTTTTGTTTGAAATATGTTCTAAAAAAAATTAATAGTTTTATTGATTAGTTATATTCAAAAATTATAACTTTCCTTTTAGAATTTTTATATTAAAATTATTAGAACAAAATATCCAATTTACAATTGAAGTTTTTCTATTTTTTTATTTCTGATATTTTTAAAAACTAATTTAAGTGTATAGACATAATTAAATTAGATTTTATTCCTTTCGTTCTATAGATTTTTTAGTTGAATAGTTTTAACTTGTAACATTATGTTTTCGTATTACAGAATCTCTAAAATCTTTTTAGAAATTCTTCAGAACAAATACGTGCTCTGGCATTAACAGCTAATTTCATTTCACTAATTTCTTTATCAATTTCTTCCATAAAATGTATTACAAAATCAACTAATTTATGTTTGTACATTTGTTCTGTATGACAATTTGTTATTAAAAAACTGATATCATATCCTTCAATTGGTTTTCGTCGAAGAATAACAAAATTCTCGGCACGTCTCATCATAAATCTTGTAAATTTATGACATAAGATTTTTTCAATTTCATCAGCTTGTTTGACGGCAATACTAATTCTTAATGAATTAACACTAGTTTCAATTAAAACACGTTCTTTTTCATTTCTTGATATAACTACTGGATTCAGTAACAATTCTTTCGAGCTTCGAACTTCAACTTCTGGTTTATTATGACGTTCAACAACCTGAGATGGAAAATCGCACAGGCACATTGCTGCTGTTAATGTATGCCGAACTGCAGTCAGATACGGTTTTAATGTTGCTGCCATTTTTTTCTAATCTAAAAAAAAATTATAAGATAAGCATTTATTTTTTATCAATATATCATCTAATGTTATCATCACATAAATAATTCAATGGGCAAATCATCATTTAATAAACTTTTAAAAAAACATTTGTTAACCCCACCTATATGATTCATTCGAAATAAAAATCAATTTGTAATAAAAATGAAGAAATTATATGAACTTATTATTAATTAATTTATATTCTATTTAATAAATGAATCTTTATTTATACTATTTTATAATTGTAATTTACCTTAAAAATATTAAAAAGTTAAATGTATAAAAAAAATTAAATGAATTTGCTCTGGCCAATTTCCTATATACCAAGTATTAGTTGTCACTTGTCAATAGAGTTGTCAAAATGAGAATTGACTTTGATAGAAAGGTGGCGAAATTAAAACACCTTAAATTTAATTTCTTATAAATGTGTTATATTATTTTAATTGTGTTATAAAAAATTTTTTTAAATTTGTTTCAGATTATAAAATTTAATAAAAAGTTTAAAAGTTAACATATATTAATAATAATAATTGAAATATGTTTTACTAAAAGTCAAAAAATATAAAATTAGAATTTTTTTTGACGCCTTCAAGTTTTATATTTCTTACAAGAATTTGAGCGTCATATTTGGCATTTAATTTTTTTAAAAGTATATGACACACCATGACACTGAGTTCTGACATATGCCATTTTTATCAAGTAAAAAAGATGGAATATTGATACGTGTAGCATATAGTTTTTCACGATAATTGCCAAAAAATAATTAAATTATAGAATATTATTTATTAGATGGAATAGCAATAATTAAAATGGAAGATGAAAAAAGTGCTATAGATGTTGGTGTAGGGAGACATTTTACAAGAATATCACAGGTAAGATTCGGTTAAATTTTGACATAAGTATATGTGTAATTAGAACGTATCGTGCATGATATTTGATTTTTTCCTTTTCTTTTTTTGTAGAGATACCAATTAATATTGGATAAATTAACACCACATAATAGAATCCGATGGATTTCAGCCTGTGCTCTTATAATAGTATTTCTTTTAAGAATTTTTTTTAAGCAGGGATGGTATATTGTTACTTATGCACTTGGAATATATCATCTAAATCTTTTCATAGCATTTTTAACACCAAAAATCGATCCAGCGTTAGATTTTGATGGTAAGAGTAACAATTTTGTGTTTACATATATACAAATATAAATGAGTGATGACGAAATCGTTAGAATGATAAATTACATAAATAAAAGTAGTAACTTACTTTCGTTAAAGTTTCATTATTGTAAGAAGTGTGATTAAAAATTTTAATTTATTTAAATATTCATTTTTCTATGTTAAGGTCGTTTTAATTGTATTATATATGTGTTACTGAGTGCTTTTAATACTGATATTAAATTATAATATTTTTTTAATTTGTGCTTCAAGCAATAATTTGTAATCAGTGTAATTTTTTTTAAAGATAATTCAAATAGGTTGAGAATTATGTTGTTCTTTAGTTTTTGTATTAAATTAATTTTCTTTTTGTTATTTTCTATTTTACAAAATAATTTTAACTCTATTTTTAGCTGATGATGGACCTGAATTACCAACGAAAGCTAATGAAGAATTTAGACCATTTATAAGAAGATTACCAGAATTTAAATTTTGGTATGCAATCACGAAAAGTACGGTGATTGCCATTATTTGTACTTTCTTTGACTTTTTCAACGTTCCAGTGTTTTGGCCAATATTGGTTATGTACTTTATAACATTATTTTGTATAACAATGAAACGTCAAATTAAGGTTAATATTAATAGACTTTTATTATTTAAACAAGTATTTTATTAAAAAATTTTATTTTTAGCATATGATTAAATATAAATATTTACCATTCACTCATAATAAACCGAGGTACACATCAAAGGTAGAGACCAATTGACAACTAGCAGCACAGTCGCATCCTACAGATACAAATTGCAAAATTAATCAAAACAATGATGTTAATAATAGTTTGATAACAACAACAATAACAACAACTTCTACAACAACAACAACAACCACCACTAAAGGAAATGTTAATACACCACCAAACATTTCAATTATTTGATTGTTATGTTAATGAAAATATTTAATTTACAATATTATTTTTGAAAATTTATTTTACGTTTTTGTTTAAAAAGAAATTTTGCGTTAACTTTTGTTTAAAGATGTGACTTGTGCGCATATTTATATGATTTATTTAAATAAAAAATATAAGAACATTGTATTTCCCTCTCAAAGAAAAAAAAAACTGTTTAAAAAGAAACTATTTCTTTGAAAAATTAGTTTTTAATAATTCCAAAAATTTAGATTGTTGTCAGTCAGAATATATTATTTAGAAAAGTATATATATATAAAATAAAAAAAGAAGATTTATAACAAATTTTATTAAAAAAAAAACTTTGTTTAATTCTTAAAGTTTGAATATTTTTCTCTATTTTAAGAATTGAATATTTCAAATGATTTTAAACTTCTTTATCTTAAAAAAAAAAATTAATATATGTTTTATGTACAATAAAAGAAGGCCTTCAAAAAATTATTTTCACGTTTTTTTTTTTCAAAAAAATAATGTACTAATTAAAAGTTTTGCTTCTCTCAATGTAAACATAAAAACATTTTATGAATATGTATAAGTGTGTGTATATATATCGCATATACATTAGTCACTTTAAATTAATTTAAATTTGAGTTATAATTTTTTTAAGCGCATTTATTTTTGGATATTAGTGTTTCCAAAATATTAGGAAAAACAAAGACAAGTCAACAATTAAAATTGCTTTAATTTTTCCATTACTTTTCTTTAATAGGTATAAGTTATTTCGTTCTAATTAGTTTAATTTTTCTAGAATATTTTCCATCAACAGAAAAAACTTTTTTTTTTTAAATACCATTAAAAATTAATGTTATTTACCTAAAAAATTGAAATTTAAATTAAAAATCATTATTTATAAAAAAAAAATCTTGAATTTTCATTCCTTTTAATTTTAGAAATCTGCATTATTTTATTTTAAATTTTTTTTTCATTCCTGAAAATTTGGAAATTAAAATTTATAATTTTTTTTAAAAGAGATTTTACATTTCTTAAACTTAGTTTTTCGCTGTGGTCGAAAACAACAATTGGATCAGACCTCTATTATTGGCATTTTCAATTTGAGTTTAAATAGATACTTTAGTGAATAACAAAATTTAAATATTAAACCAATTTATTTGTATTGGGTAAAAATCATTAAATTTTTCAAATCAATCTCATGTATCATCTGAAGGCATATATAAATTATTCGTTTAAAAGAATTAAAATAAAAAAACATTTATTTTTTTGTTTTCTTTAATTAGAATTTTTTTTCTCTTTATTTTATTGAAGGAAATTATTTTCTACATATCAAGTGCTAAAATAATGTTTTACTAAAACTAGAAAAATTAAAAAAATAGAATCTTCAATTAGAAATTTCATAAAATAATAATTAGATTTTTATACACTTTACACAACAAAAAGGAAGTTATAGGCAGGACATTAAACACGTTTTGATTTTTAATATTCTTTATATCTTTGTTATTAACATATGGTATATTTAAAAAAAAAAAATCGAGTTCCAAGTAAATAAAAATTTGTTTTATATAAAATAGAATTGTAAAGAAAATTATGTATTGTATTTTTAAAAATTCATTCAAAGATGTCAGTTAAAATAAAAAAAAATTAAATTCCAATCTACTTGCGTAGAAATACAATTTTTGGTCAACTAGTTATACGTATTTACTTCTTTAATTTTATGTTTTAAATTTGTATATGAAAAATTTGGTTAATAGTTATTAACATACAAGTCATAATTTTTAAAATAAGATTGTATTATATACAAAGAAAAAATATTTTTATTAAAATAATTTTTTTTTAATTTTTAAAATTAATTTAAATAAAAATTACCATTTCCAAGCCAAAATAAAGAGTTTAATGTTTTATGTGAAGAGAAGGGTGGTACCACTGTTTCATATCCAGCGGAGATTTAAGTGAATCCTTAATAATGAATGATTTCGATTTAATTAATTTTCCTAAAGACAAATATTATGATTTTAATCCTATCCCACGCTGATATCCATTTTTTAATTTTATTAATTATTTTTTTATAAATTAACACACAAATTTTTAAGAATCCTATCCCACGTCGTTACCCAGCAATTTTCTTTTATTTTCTTTTTTGTTTTTTTTTTTTTTTTTTTTTTGTAAAATTTGTAAATGTACTTCGAAAATTATTTTTAATACAACAATTCAATGTATAAAACTTTTTTTTGTCGCACATATTACAAGTTTTATAAAAAACATAAGAAAAAAAAAGAAAATAAAAATCGATAATCAAACGATAAGTTCCTATTATTCTAAAATTCCTATTCCTTTTCCAGTTCTTCCATTTTTTACTCAAATCCTTTTTCCTTCAAAATCCTTTTTTTTTTCAAACTCAATTCTATATCCTATCCATAACGCAAATAATAAATTCCAATCCATCAATTATTTTATATAATGTCCAAGGATTTAAATCCCTGCTTCCATTTTATATATCACTCATATTTATCCATCCAATTTGCATTTTACAAAAAAAAAAGATTGTAAAGAGAAAAAATATATTAATTTGATTTTAATTTTATAAGTAAAATTTTTAATAATTAATTTTATATTTTATGAAGGTGAAATTTAATATTATTTGCTTTTTTAGTTGATTGTAAAATGTAAGTTTTTTTTTCAAATTATGAAATGAAAGCTTATTTATATCATATTTGTTAGAGAATTCAAACTTTATGGGTTATTAGAATTCGAAAATACATGACAAAAAAGTTAACTATAGGTAAATTTATAAAAAAAAAAAAAAGGTGTAAATGCAAAATAAATGCCGATTCTTTTAGAATTTTTTTATGAAAAATATTATTTTAATTAGTAATTCGTAAATGACAATTTAAGTGTTTCTCTTGCTCTTATCTTTTAAAGTTTAACAAATTGCAACTTTAATTGTACTTTAATATTAATGTACAAATATTGACTATGTAGTTGCATATGTGTTACTATAAATGAAATTTATCGATGTTAGAAAAATTATTGACAAACTTTATTGATAGTCTCTTGCAGCAATAAAATCTTATTATTCGTCTAAGAGACTTAATCATATAATAATTATTTTATGAAGATTAGGAGTGATCTAACAGAATCGACACTTTTATTGTAGTTAATTTTTTATATTTTAAAAGCTAATTGTTTGAAAATCTATTTATTTTTATTTTAAATTTTAGTAGTTTTTAAATTACATAATTTTATTAATTTTCGCGTCATTATGTTTATCAAGTTGTAAAATTTATTTTTAAGTTTTCCTTTTAGATTGAATTTTCGATATTATATACTGATCTTATTTAATTTTCAAATTCATATTAATATTAAATTATACAAATCGTGAAATTATTAATACAATAAAATACTAAATTATTATTTAAAATCCACATCTATTAATTAAATCCCAAATAATTTTTAAAATTAATATCAATTTAAATATGTGTATTGCATGAAAACATTATTGTGCTAAAATACAATATTGATAATAATTTTCGTTTCGGGAAAGATTGAATTAAAAAAATAATTTTAATATTAATTATAATCATTCCGAATATCGAAATGCAATGATTGGAGAAAAAAAACGAAAATTTCAATTAATGCGTAGAATTAAAAAAAATTAAGAAGATTATCTTCACTCGTTTTTTTTTTTTATTATTAATGTAATATTCTTAATATCAAGGAATGTTCTTTAATTTTTGTAAATATATTTTAATGTATATTTTGTTTTTGTTAAATTTTAATTTAATATTAAAATGTTAAACCTATAAATCCTTGAAATTTTTATTTTTCCTACAATATATGAATTTTCTTTGTTTTGATTAATATTTTTGACTTTAGCAAGAAATACACACATTCTCTAGTAGTTTTTAAATCTATCAAATAAAATCTGTTTTATTTAAAAAAAAAGGGCGTTGTTAAATATAAACTGTTTTTTAGTAGTTTGACCTTGAGTCCGAACGTGATCTTGAAAATGATGTCCTACGAACTGGAGAGTACGTTGGTGAACCTCGTCTGCGTCTTGGAGAATAAGAACGAGATCGCGATCTAGAAAATGTTAAAAAAATATTAGTTATATTTTATAATTAATTTAAAATTATTATATTACCTGTCACGAAAATCTCTTCCCTTATCATCACCATTGTCTTCACGTACTCTTATATATGCTACTTCACCCTTGAAAAGACAAAACAATATAAATATTAATATGAAAAATAACCTAATGCTTAATGAGTTTTTACTTCATGGGAACGGAATCTTGAATCGTCAAGTTTTTTGATAGCGTATTTCATATCTTCATGACGAAGAAATTCAACAACACCTGTACCATCTTTGTACGAATCTGCAAAGCAAACATCACCTGCTTCACGCATATGATCCTTTAAATCTTGCCAAGAACCAGATGCTGGTAAACCAGACACGACAACTCTATATTGAGATCGTTTTGTTGGTGGACCACGACCTCTACCTATTTAAACCAGTAAATAAAATTATGCCTTTTTTTTTATAATATAAAATTTTACCACCGCCTCCTCCTCCTCTATTACGATCATTTCTTCCACCCCGATAACTACCCGGTCCACCTCCTCTAGGAAATTCTACTCGTAATCTATATCCATCATAATCGTAACCGTCTCTCGCCTTAACAGCATCTTCAGCATCACTAAATTAAATTAAGAAAAACTTGTTTAAATATTTATATTGATTAAACAAAATTAAAAAAAAAACACCTACCGAGCATCTTCAAATTCAACAAAGGCAAATGGCGGCCCTCTTCTATTTTTCAAGTCTACAAATGTTACTTTTCCAAATTTATGGAATAAATCTTGAATATCTTTTGTTCTTATATCTGGAGGAAGATTTCCAACATAAATGCGACATTCATTTCTACTAGACATTATTAATATTTAAAAAAATATCACGAAATTATTTTGAAAACACGCACTTTATTTTTATAGACGCCGACTTCTTAAATCAGAATTAATTTTAATTAAAGGCAAGAAGTTTTTAGGTATAATAAAAAGCTTTCGTCATTCAATGTCAATATAAAGTGTTGCCGTAAAAAATTTGTACGTTGTTTGACGTTGGGTAACGCTAATGGTTGCTGAAATAATTTAATAATAATTAAAGGGTATAAATTATAATCGGAGTACGGTTATATTATTTTTAATTTAATAAATTTTAATATTTATTAACTTTTGCATTAAAGAAACAATTTTTATATGTATAAATAGAATATTTTATTTTTAACAAATAAAGAAAATATTTGCTTATTATATAATGCACTTTTAATACTAGAAGTTCTTTTATAAAAACTTGATTAATAAATAATTTTATTTTAAAGAAAATATACAATAATATGGGTATGATAACATTTTTTTTTTGTCTTATAAAATTTTCAAATTATTCACTTTGAAGTATTGAACATTAATTTGTGCAAAGAGATTTTTTGTCTTATAACTACTTCATTATTAAAATTCGAAATAATTTCGAAATTTGTTTTCCAAATACAACACAACATTTGACTTTGACATACAGAAAATTTTCTGTATCATGTGATAAGTCATACATCTTGATAGTTTTCTTTTTCCAAAAAATTGTTATCAATTTAAGTTATTATAAAAAGTGAAAATAATTAGGTAAAAAATGGCAGCATCATATTTACCATTAATTATATTTACGGTATTATGGGGTATTGTTGGTATTGGATTACCATTTTTTGTACCAAAAGGTCCAAATAGAGGGTAAGATAAGTTATGAATAAATCTTTATATTTTTCTTGATACATAAAATTTTTTATTGTTTTTTAGGATTATCCAGTGTATATTAATGTTAACTGGAGCTACTTGCTGGCTTTTGTAAGTACTTTTTTTGGGAAATAAAGTTAATTATATAAAAGTAAGAAATTTTATAATCTTTAATATTTTTTAGCTGGTTGTGCTGTTACATGGCACAGATGAATCCACTAATTGGACCAAAATTGAAAAGAAATGTTATACTTGCAATTGCAAAGCAATGGGGCAATGCTATTCCTGATCTATAAAGCATAATTTAATTGATTCAAAAGAAAAATTTAATATTTAATTTTAGTTTTTTTCCGAAATTATATGTTTTCATTGTGAAAATGTATGAAACTATTTTGTTTAAGAATGTTATCTTTAAAATATTATTTGTTTTTTTTTCTGTTTGTTACATAAACGAATTAATTAACTAAAAATTTAATAATTGTAATTAAATAAAAATTTTTGGTGTAAAGTTATTGAGCTTATGTAGAACTTTATGATTGTAACAAACCTAATATCGATTATTGTATTGTTAAAAGTGTATATATATATATATGTATTAAATAAATAAACTCACATGATATAATAATAAAAAGTTAAAACTATTTAAAAAAATTGAAATTTGGTAATTTAACAAAAGTATATAATTTTTAGGGTTACCATATCTATGTATGTTTAAATCGATTTTTATTTAAAATTGAAGCAAAAAAAAAGGAATAAAAATTTTAGATCTAGCTAGATGGTGATTAAGAATTTTTCTCAGTTGAAATTTTTTATTTTATTAAATTTAAGTTAATTATAAGTTAGTTTCACTTGGTTTCACTAAATAAAAACTTAAAAGAAAAAATAAGTTTTTATTGAAATTCATTAATATTTTTTAAAAGAAAATTTTTGTACCGCGACATCTATTGGTTATTTTACAAAATAAATAAGAAATGGGACATCTAGTAGTTACGCTTTGAACAATGAAAAGATTAAAAATTTTGAAGTTTGAGATGAACCTTAAACTTAAACTTGTTTTAATTCAGACTGGAGAAGGAAATGACAATGACATTTTGACTATCATATTCATATCATATTTCTTTACTGTCAACCCTTAACTCAATTAACAGTTCCAGTTTTTTGCTAATCTTGTAAATTTTTTTTCATTACCATAAATTGCTGCAGGTTCAGAATTCTTAAAAATTATTTAAATATAAAATTAATTAAAAGAAGTGACATCTATTGAAGAATTGATTTATTTTGAGGGCCGTTTTTTTTGTAACGTTATGGTGTATATTTAATTTGGGAGAAAAAAAAAAGAAATCAATTTTAAACAAAATTTAACAATAATATTAAATTCTTAACACAAATTTTATTAATTTTCAATAGAAACGATATAAATAAGCCACGTAAGTTTTATTTGTTAAACAAATGATGTAAGAAACTTAATTAAAAAAAAATTACATAACACTTTCATGTATCTATGTACATATAATCAATTTTTTTAACCTCTGAATTTTGAAAAATTTGTAAAATATAGAAAAGCATCCGAGTCCTTAAATTTTTTGAAAACAAACTTTACGAATACATTAAATTTGAATAAATTTCAGAATTATGATTACATCATTGTTTGAAGCAGCAAAAACTGGGATTTTTAAATCACCATTCTCTCAAGTTCACTGTAGCCCAGTGCAAGGACGTGATATTATGGTAGCTGCTTCCGCTGATTCATGCGAATTTGGTAGTGGTAAATTTTATGCATTATGTGGACTTGGTGGAATATTGTCCTGTGGATCTACACATTTATTAGTTACACCATTGGATTTAGTAAAATGTCGATTACAAGTTGATTCAGCTAAATATAAAAATTTATTTCATGGATTAAAAATAACTGTAGCTGAAGAAGGCATAGCTGCTATATATAAGGGTTGGGCACCAACTTTAATTGGTTATTCAATTCAAGTAAATATTATATATAAATGTTGATTTTTTTGTAGTTTATAATTTTAAAAAAATCAATATTAAAAATGAATATTAATTGCTAAAATAATATTAAATGATTTAGGGTCTTTTTAAATTTGGACTTTACGAAGTATTTAAAATTAAATATGCTGATATGATTGGAGAAGAAAATGCTTTTCTTTATAGAACATCTTTGTTCTTAGCAGCTTCTGCATCAGCAGAATTCTTTGCTGATATTGCACTTTGCCCATTAGAAGCAATGAAAGTTAAAATTCAAACGACAGCTGGTTTTGCCAACACAATGAGACAGGCTTTTCCAAAAATGATGGCAGAAGAAGGTGTTAATGCCTTTTATAAAGGTTTAGTTCCATTGTGGAGCCGGCAAATACCATACACAATGATGAAATTTGCTTGTTTTGAAAGAACCGTAGAATTGCTTTATAAGTACGAAATTTTATTTTGACCTTGAAATATTCATTAATTAATATGTAATGTTTTTTTTTTAAAAGGAATGTTGTTCCAAAACCAAGAGCCGAATGTTCAAAAGGTGAACAATTGGTTGTAACATTTGCTGCTGGTTATATAGCTGGTGTATTTTGTGCGATTGTATCACATCCAGCAGATGTTATGGTCTCAAAACTTAATCAAAAAAAGGGCTCTTCAATTGGCGAGATAGCAAAAGAATTAGGTTTTGCTGGAATGTGGAAGGGGCTATCAACTCGAGTTATTATGATTGGTACTCTTACAGCACTTCAATGGTTCATTTATGATGGTGTTAAAGTAGCATTTGGAATTCCACGTCCACCACCAGCTGAAATGCCAGAATCTTTAAAGAAAAAGTTGGATAAATAAACAAATAGAAATAATTAAATACTTATATTGGTAACATTTAGAAAATGAAGAACTTAGAAGTTAAATAATATTGACAATTTTGTTTTGTCTTAAAAAAATTTAATCACAAATTTTTTTTTGTTTTCTATTTAACTCATTTTTATGTAAATTAATAATAAAAATTATTTGTGTTTTTTGTTTTCCAATGTGGAAATTAAAAGTATTAAAAAATTAACACTGTATCTACAATGGTTTTCTTTTTTACCTAAATAATTTTTTGGTAATGTATTTATCCTTTTTTTTGAATAGTCATTCAACTTGTATTTAATATATGGTAAAAATTCTGATTAATTAATATTTCCCAGTTTTATTGAGTATTGGACTTTTGGTTTAAATATGCACTTTTTAAACAAGAAATTTTTGAAGAAAATACGATAAGATATTAATATAGATAATACTTCTTTATATCGGTTTTTTTTACACAGTAAATAAAGAAATTGAGCTGCTAGTTGAAATTATGATATTAAAATTGCTTCTCTTTAAAATTTATAAAAAATGTTCTTGTTATGCAAATGTTGTTAATTTTATGTATGTTTAAATCAGGGTAATTTTGTTGAAAAATCAATATTTGTTTAAAATGCATACATATTTGTTGTAATATATATGTTACATTGGTACATTATCTAAAACACTAAGAAAAAGGAATACATACAATTCTTCAAGCGTGTATATATTTAAGTACTTCTTCGTGTGCTAAATTTTAAAAATTTTCATTCAGAAAATTCAAAATTTTTTGTAGAAGATACCGGTATATAAAATTTAAAATTCAAAAAAGAGAAAAAGGTCGTATACTTCTTAAAATTGATAAATAAAATTTAAAGAAATTTTGGAATTTTTGGATATTAAATAATTTTATTCTAAAAGTCGTTTAATGTGCTCCAATATCTCATACATACTTAGAGTTCGTTCGCTTCCATATACATAGTTTTCATTATGATAAAAAGAAAGTTAATCGATTGCTAGATTAGATTAGAAAGTTAATCGATTGCTAGACATTTTTAGATCGAAATAATAACAAATTGTACGTGGTTTTGTTTTGAATTTAGGAATCATTACAATTCTCTAGTCCGTGTAAATATAAAATGCCATTCACAAAATTGAAAATATTGGAAAAAAGAAAATTATAAAGATTTGTGTAATCCATTTTATTTTCCGCTATAGTAGAAAAAATTAATTGATTAACTTCAACCCAATCAATTGTAGATATTGTATTTATTACATATACAAATTTTAAGAAGGCAAATTATGTTCTTTTTTATAAAGTTGTAAAATAAAAAATCAATCGTCTCCGATCTTAAAATATTTTTAAAATATTTTTATTAAATTAATTATTTAATTTTTTTTAATGTACACAATTTAAAAAAGCTTTTAACAAAAACATGTTACATGATTGGTCATCTAAGCTATTATCTATCCTGTAAAAAGCATTTAAAGAAGTTTTGTGTTTAATAATTTGCAACCCCTGAAAATCTAACTTTTAGAGGTTAAAGAAGCTATTTCAGCCATTTTAAGATCATTCAGGGTATTATTGTAAAGATTTCTCAACAGTTTTAACATTATTTGAACACGGACATTATCTTCTAGTCGTTTTAATATTATCTTGTTTATTAATTTTATCTTTAAATGTGTGATGTTGAGTTATTTTATACATTATTATAAATTATAACTTCAGGAGCTCAAAAAAATTGAAACAAAGAAAAATAAAGTATAAAAGATTTTTCTAGCTTTTAAATACATTTAACTGAACTTATTTTACGAGATCTAAAAATTTCGAATTAGATATCAATTTATTTAAATCAAAAAATAATGTAAAAACAACGACGTTATGGTAGCAAATTAAGGAACATGATGTAAATACAATATAAATAAACTTAAAAAGATATTAAACATTTAAACCGTATCGGTCGTTTTGCGCCACCCTGTAAATAAAAAAAAAAAAATAATTATAAATATAAATAAATAAATCAATAAATATATAAATAAATTAATAATTTGTTATTTATTAGATCGGCGATTTTCAAGTATCATGGTCAAATATTTAGAGATTCTTAAACATTATAGGCAAAACCCGAAAGTAACCAAAATCAAAATATAAGAACAAATTATTAAATATTTTTACTAAACGACTAATCTAAAGTTCTTATACTCGGAAAATTAGGTTCATAATTCTTTTATATTTTTTTATATAAAAATACGATATGTATTTGATATCTTTATTTCTTTTATTTTTTGATTTCGATATTTGATATAATTGATAAGTTTGTAATTTAGATATCAGTTTAGATAAAATGATAAGATTTTAAATTTTTATCAATTTTATTAAAATTTTAAAAAAATTTAATAGTTTACCGTATATATCAGTATTTAGAGAAAGTTTAAATGAAATGAAACTATTTCTTTTAATGTAAACTTTTTAAAAAAATTTAATAAAATCAGATAATTAAAAAATAAAATCCTAAATAATAAGAAAAGTTAAAATATGAATTATGATATAAATGACGATGATGATCTGTATGATGATAATATAAATTTACGAAAAAGGTAATAATTAAAATTGTTTAACATGTAATTTAATTTGTATATTAAATAATTTAAATTAAATATAAAGGAAAACATCATCTCAGAATAAAACGCAACCATTATGGGATTCATTTCGTGATCCACCACCGGAAATAACAACAGGTTCTGAAGCTAATCAAAATAGATTTGGTTTTTTTCTAAAATCATTAAAAATTATTGTATATATAATTGTATTTGGTATTATATTAATTACAAGTATTTTATCAAAGAATACTTATATATTGATGACAACACAATTAGAATATGGACATAGTGTTAAATTTTGTGATATAAGATGTAAGTTTATTTATATACATATATGTTCATATAGCTATTTCATATTAAGAAAATAGTGATTAAAAGTTTAGAATATGACGATTATTAATTTAATTACTTAGTTTTGAAAAATGCATATTAAATTAATACTATAATTTAAAAAAAAAAACAAGTTTTGTTCCCTTAATTAAAAAGTTCTGTGGATATTTATGGAAGTTTTGCAATCCATTGTTAAGATAAAAACACAAAGTAATTTGATAAATAAATAATTTTATTGATATTTAACAATAAAGAAATAAAACATTTATCTATATAAAGATAATATTTTAATAATACCTATATATAGGTATTGTATATGTATAAGCATTATGTATTTCCGGTAATTTTATAGTTTTTTTTTTATGGAAAATTGTCGATTAATAATCAAAGAAATTTTTTTTTATATCTTTGAATTTATATATTTAATTAGTAATTAGATACTAATTTTGTTAATTACTAATTAAATTACTTATTAAGGTAAATTTATAAAAAAATTGCACTTTTGAAACAAAGAGTCATAAACTTTGAACTATGTATATTGTATATGTATATATAAATACAGTTTGATTAAGCTGCAAATTCAAGATCCAGGATTAGGACATTTAAGGGAAAGTTGTTTAATCTCATACATAATGTTTTTTAATTTTTAGTAAACAATTACAATTTTGGTAATGACATCACTTTTACTAATATTTGATTCATCAAATCACCTTAAAGTTGTATAATTAACTATATATATTATCCATTTTAAATTCTCTATAGCAAATCTTAACAATAAATTCTAAAAAGACCTACTAAATTACTCATAGCTTAAAAAAATCATTTAGTAATTTTATAACTGTTTTGTAAAAAGCTCAAATTCTGACTCAATTCAACGTTTAACTTAAATTTTGATTCGCTCAAGTGATGAGTCCGCTTATAATTTCAGCTAATGACATATGCTCGCAGGTTGACCAGATTCAAGTGTTAATGGACTCATCATATGAGAGTATTTAAAATTTGAGTTGAGCGATGAGATGAGTTTACCAAATGAGTCCGCTTATATTTACAACCCTGTCTTATAAAAGACTGTAAATAGTATAGAATAGAAGGTTGACTAAAAGGTTTTTGAAGCTTATGTATTTTAAAATGTATAATTATATTATGATATAAATAAGAATAAAATTTGATTTTTAGATCCTAATACTGAAAAGTATGCTTTTATACCGGAAAAACAAAGAGTATTTTGGATATGGGCTCTGATATTTTCATTTTCTGCACCTGAAATCTTTACATTCTTAAGAGTTGCCCGAGTTTGTTTCTTTAAAAATATTCGAGCTCCAACTGTTAATGAAATGGCTTTGGTGAGTTTCACAGATTCTTGTATATTTTTTCTATTTACAATTCAATATTTTAATTTAAATTTAATCATTATTTCAGATCGGTGGAATGGAACTTTTACACACACTTGGATTGGCTATTTTAACATTTGCAATATTACCATATTTAGATTCAGCTAGAGGACTTATGTTAGCAAATGTCGTATGTTTTATTCCTGGTTTAATTGGTAAGTAATTTATACCTATTGTTCTTAAAAAACTTTTAAACTTGGATTCATCAGAACTGCGGTGCAATCAAGTCTCATGAGTAAAGTTTAAAAATTTTAAATAGTTTTCCTAAGCCAATAATCAGTAAAATTACGGGCATTTTAATAAGATCTTAGAAATTCAATGCATCTTAATAAATTGATGATGTCAAAACTCTTTTTTGCAGGTCTATTTTCTGGCATTGGTATTAATATGAAATCATTGGTAGTTTTTCTAATTGGAATATCAGCTTTATGTGCACAAATTACTGGATTTTTAGTGTGGCCATTTTTGGGTGAAAATAGCAAGCTATGGTTATTACCTGTAGCTTTAATCTTAATTTCATTTCGATGGTGGGAAAATTATTGTGCTGGATTACCAACAAGTTGTAAGTTACTAATCTGCTAAACTTCTCTTAATTCTACATAAATTTCATCATATATTAATGAATTATTTTAAATTTTTTTAAGCCTTCCTTAAGCATTTAATTGAAGTGAGACAGAAATTAATTGAATGTCGACCATATATATATTTATATGTTGCACCTTTAAAAATATTATTTTTCACCATAGCAGGTCTCTTAATTGATGGACAAAATTTTGGATCATATTTTGATAATTTTTTAAATGGATGGTATGAACATGATATACCAATTAAATTGGTAAGAAATATATTAAGTATTATAAAAGCCCAAAGTCAATTTGAACTTACATGGTATTCATTATAGAATAAACCAATCTATACGGATCGGGAATTAAATGGAACTGATTTAACAAATGAAATTACCAAATCTAAACCAATGGCACATATATGGATCATTGTTATACATATTTTTACATCATATTTATGTTATATTACGGCAAAATTTGCATGTAAAATAAAAATTCAAGAATTTAGTTTTTCATTACCAGTGGCATTGGCTGGACCATTTTCATTAGCATTTCTTTTGTTACAAACTGGAATGCGTGAAACAGATGTATGTGCATTTTATAATTATGTTCCAAATTATTTAGCATTTAAAGGTGTACCAGTTTACGATGTTTGGAATTATATATTAGATGAATATATTTATATATGGGTATTGTGGTGGATATCACAATTATGGATAACAAGACATCGTAAGTTTTTTTTTTTTTTTAAATAGTAGTAAAGCCATTTTCCCATTTAAATTTATAAAATATTTTTTATTTATAGTTTGGAATCCAAAAAATGATCGTAATGCTTCAACTGAAAAACTTTTTATATGTCCATGGTATTGTAGCTTTTTAATTGATCAATGTTTATCATTAAATCGAAGAGTTTTAGATCAAGAAAAATTTGTTGAATACATGGTAATTAACATTTTAAAATTTTATTACAAAATGTATTTATAGTTATTTAATAATTTTTTAAGGATTCTGTAACATTTGTAAGTCCAGAAGATACAAAATCTAAAAAAGAAGATTCTGAAATAAAATTAAGTGATAGTATACCACAATTGATAGTTTGTGCAACAATGTGGCATGAAAATGAAGATGAAATGATAGAATTTTTAAAATCAATATTACGTTTAGATGAAGATCAATGTGCTAGACGTATGGCTAGAAAATATTTAAATAATGGAAAATATGATGAAGAATATTATGAATTAGAAAGTAAGTATTAAAAAGTTAATTATGTAAAGGTGTGTTATAGTTAATTAGTACTAGAATAGAAACAGGAATCAACTGTTTTTTAAATGCAATCGAATTAATTATACTACTGTAATAAGTATATGTCCTATTTGCATTAGGCGGGGCCTAAAAGTCCTTAATTCACTTTAACAGAGAAGTAAAGCTTAAATTGCAAAATTTTGCTGAACTTTTGGAGAATTTGCGCCCTGCTGCATTACGCGGCCGCGAAACCAGAGGGAGTAGCTCTCATTTCTTTAAAGGTATTGCGAAGGGGTTGCGATGGGAGCTGCGAAGGTTTTTAATAGCCGCCCACAAATTTGAAATTGGATAAATATATAATATAATATTTCAAAAGTGAATAATGAATGAGATGTGTGATCTATCGCCAAATTAGTTTTATATTTCTCAACTCAATTATTAAAAAAGGCTAATAAGCCATGCTCTAGGCTGTATTTCCGCCTTCCTTTATATCATACTAATATAATATTTGTTAAGAAATGTCCATATATTTAGATTCGAGCACTATAAAATCCCTTCAAATCCAAAATCCCAACTTAGTATTAAGTGAGGCCTATTCCTAACGGTGTTCGAGGTAACGGGATTTATAAATTTTGCCTAGTTATACCCGTATGACTATATAGTCAAAGGGTATAATAAATTTGCCATTACGTTTGTGACGCAGAGAAGGACGGGGGGTAGATATAGACTCAAGTGTATGGATCGTCCGCACGATAACTCAAAAACTAAAGGAGCTGGGATCTTGAAATTTTCGCAAATTCGTTTTTTTGCAATAGCCGTCATCGCTATTTAAATCCAGCCATTTTGGTTCATGGGTTCGGGTGGCTGCCATACGACTTCTTTTTTTATATGAGTATTTCTCTGTACCTATTACAGCTACGTGTCTGAAATTTTGGCAAAAGTAGTTTAGTTTTATGGCCAAAGTTTCTGCAAAATTTGGTTAGTCTGTTGCAGTGAGTTCGAGTAGCTGCCATACAACTCCCTCTTTTATATGAGCATTACTCTATACCTATTAAAGGTGGGTGTCTGAAATTTCGCCAAAAAGAGTTTAGTGTAATGGCCAAAATTACTGCAAAATTTGGTTGGTCTACTGCAAAGGGTTCGAGTAGCTGCCATACAACTTCTTATTTTATATGGGCATTACTCTATACCTATTGAAGTTGGGTGTCTGAAATGTTGCCAAAAATAGTTTAGTGTAATGGCCAAAGTTACTGCAAAATTTGGTTGGTCTACTGCAGAGGGTTCGAGCAGCTGCCATACAACTCCTTCTTTTATATGAGCATTATATTTCACCTAATAAAGCTGGTATGTTTGAAATTTTGCCAAAAGTAATTAATGTTTATAATAATAATGATATAATGTTTATATAACGGTCATACGGGTATCCCAGAGTTGACACAGTTTACTCTACTACACTCTTCCTCGTTTTTTGTTTATAATTAGGAAAATAACAAACGTATTCGGTATGATATCGTCAATATTTTTTTTAAATTTTTAGAAAATCTTTATTCATAATTTGAATATTTTTTTAGGGTCATACCTTTTGTTCGTTTTACTGATACAACTCCAAAGCAATACCGGTTATTTTAGAATCTAAATATTTACAATATACTTGGTCTTTTATATGCCCATCTATTTCACTGTTATGTCCCGATTGTCTCTTTTCAGACGCTCTTTATATTCTGAAGGCCCGATTAGCACCTCAAATTCTTCAGAGCTGAATTTATAGGTATTGTTCGACTTGTCTCTTTTTTTAGAATCAATTTGATAAAATTGGTTTATTTTTTAATTTTTATTGAATACGTTTTAAATAATTCATTTCAGATACAATCAAAATATTTGTAATTAATATGTTACATATTTTTTATTTGATATTACATGAAAATCCTATTGGCATTGTTTTAATTTTAACATAAATATTTAAAGTAAAGTATCAAAGTAAAGTGAAATGTTCTGAATTGAATTTTGACAAAATTTCATTCAAATATACATGAAAATTTTATTATAAAAATTTTTAATTCCAAATATTATTTTATTGATTATTAATAATTACATATTAGTATCGTCATACAAATTGCAATTACTGAAGTAAGAATTATGTTATAAATTGCTTAGTATTTATCAAATGTTTATTTTAGAGCCAAAAATTAGCATTTGGCAAACTTAATTTATCCGTTAAGTTAAAGTTTGTTAACCCTAATTTTAGGTTTTGATTTGTCTATTTCGTATTCCGAATTTTAAAATTATCTTTTGCCTTCATTTGTGACAAAGTACGATAAGAGCCATTGAATCCATTCAATATTGGAGCCCGCTTAATCTATGAATGCATGTACACCGGTCAAGTCATTACTTACTTACTTACTTATTTGGCATTACAAACCATAAAGGTTCTGGGCCTGATGTAATATCCCCTTACACTTCTCTCGGTTTTGGCCAGATCTCCTCCAATTGGCAATGTTCTGCCAAAGTCTCATCTCCCCACCGGAGGTTCGGTCTCCCTCGAGACCGCTTTCCTTGAGGTTTAGCTTCAAATATCCTCTTGACTGGAGCATCGGTTGACATTCGCTCATCGAGACCGAGCCAATGAAGGCATCTGATTTTGATTTTCGTGACTACATCAACATCATTATACAGTTCATAGTGTTCGGCATTATATCTTCTCCGTCAGATCGCGCCTTCGTTTACAGGACCATATATTCTACCTAGAATTTTTCTTTCAAAGATACCTAGTGGTTGCTCACTTGCTTTTAATAGTGTCCATGATTCTGAGCCGTACAGGAGAACGTGAAGTATGAGCGTTTTGTTCTGTTGCATTTTAGTATGTATTCCGCGATAGAAGTTTTAAACCAAGATGTTTTGCTCAAGATATGACCAGGTTCAAAATTTGAATTAATTGTTAAAATATTGAAATTTGAGTTTTTACCGCTCCATAAATTAAAATATTAAAAGTAAAGTTTTTCCGAAACCTTTAAATTTTATTTAAATTTTCAAATCTAGTTAAAAATTACACCAAAAAGAAATATATAAAAGTGCATTAATCAAATTAAATAAACGTTTTAAATTTAAATATTTAAACTTGTAGTTTTAAATATTTTAATTTAACAGAATATATTAAATTTAGTTAAGGTATTAGTTTATTTTCAAATTTTTTAAAATGGTTTGATACAATTTAATGCTATAAATTGCACAAATATATTTAAAAAAAAAAAAACTTAAATCCGATTTTTAACATTTTAAAAGGTATTAGTTACTACATATTTCATACATATATGTACATTTATTTACTATGTATAAGTTAAGATTTAAATCCATTCACTTTGTATCGGTTTTTTGAATATTTATATATTAAATATTTAATTTTGAAAATTAGTTGTAAAACATTTTATTTAAAACATAAATAACAAGTGATTTTCTCAGGCTATTTTCAATTAATATAATATATACATAATATATTTTAATGGAAAAATAGTTCAAGTTAATAAAATATTAATTGTTTATTTTTTGCATTAATTTAGTTTTTAGTTAAAATTTATATAAATATTTTGCAAAATATAAACTATTCTATAAAATAATTCGATTAAAATTTTACCAAACACCTAAAACTATGCAATTATTTAATAAAACTTGTTATCGATAATTCTTTTAAAATTTCGATGTAAATATTTTGATTCAAAAAGCACTTTATTAGATTATTTTTATAAAAAAAATACCACATATGCTAAAAAATATAATTAATTATTAATTCTAATAATATATTTAAAAACATAAACAATATTTTAAAAGGTGAATTACGATGAAATTGGAATTTTTTTATACTCATATGTATAATATGGTGTTCTAATCTAATGCATTTTTTTTAACCTGTTGAATCACTGTAGAGTAGATTAACTAGAAAATTTAAAACTTGTTTATAAACAACAACATGGAGCACTTAAAACGAATTAATCAATTTTTTATTTTTTTTTTTTTGAATTAGAATAATATATGCAATTAAAGGTTATATAAGAAGAACGAGGTATCTCTTGATAGTTAAAATTAATTAAAAAGTAATTTTATAATTTAAATTGGTAATTATAATGGTTAGTTTAATTAAATATCGAAAGGGTGGATTTTTTATTAAAAATTAAAAAAAAAAAAAAAGTGCAAAAGGTTGCAGAATTATATTTAGCAAAAGTAAAGTAGAGTTCCTATATCTCAAAATATTATTTTCTTTAAAAATTTCCAGGGCATTACCGTGATTTTCTACTAGCACTAAATGTAAACTGCATTCCAAAATTTAAAAAAATTGCAGGGCTTCGAAATTAATTTTTAGACTATTAGTACTACTTTCGGCCATTTGTTAAGATTTTTATATATTATTATAAATTATATCAAATTTTATTTTGGATAAGTTGTACTCGGCTTAAAAATATAAATATTAATGTACTTAATATTACTTAATACTTATATTTAGCTTACTTTAGAAAAATATAGTCTAGTAATATTTCAGAATTCTGAATCTGCTCATCATATCTTAATGCTGAAATATGCACCTGCTCCATTCTGATAGCTTCCTTACCCTAAAAAAATTAAAAGTTGCATTCAATTTAATCAAAGGGAGTATATTCTCAAGCGTAATTTTACATTACTCTTTATTTTCACTTTATAAAGAGGCTCAAAGAATATAATTAAAATAATACAAAAATTATCATTAAAATTTTAAAATAATAATTTTTCCAAAATATGACAAAATTGAAATGTCAACAATTTAAATATTAAAACGGTAACTCTATTTATGGATGCGAGTCTATTATAATAAAACGCTACGCACTGCTGTTAATTTAGGGTACGCGATCAAAAGTAACAATCAGCAAACAATGTAAAAGTAACCAAGTAGTTGGGGGTTAGGGCGGTGATTTACATATTGTATTAGTTTTTAGGTTGTTTTTTAGGTTCTATTGTACAAGTCAAATCCAGGCAAACATTTTTAAATATTTTTTTTTGTAAATACAATTATATTTATAAAACATATTTCTTTTACGCTTAAGACTCTTATTTATTCTTATTAATCATGAAAGTTTGTCGAATGTCGAATCCCAGTGAAAGTGAAAAAAACTTTTCTGGTTTTCGACTCGACTCAGCTATCATATTCCATTAAGTTTTGGCTTAATCAATAATTAATAATTATATATCTTTAATAAAAAATACTTTAATATAACAATATCAACAAATGCAAAATGTAAACAAATAATTTAAATGTATAATATAACTCACAGTTATAGAATACCATATAATTCAATTACAAAATATTACAATATAAACAAAAATAGAAATGTATTTATTGAAAAATTTAAGACGTTTCTCCATGTTATAAGGTCTAATACTATCTCAAGTTTGAGTTGTATGTGAAATTCATTAAGATCCAATTCTAATAACAATATAATATGACTCCTTGTTCCAATATGTACTTATGGTATAGATAGGCTTATTAGTCTAACTGTTGAACAGCTAACACAAAAAAAAATTCAGTTTTTTTCACTGAGACCTGTAGTACGATTTACTTTCTACCTAGTTTGATATAAAGTATACCAATTGCTTTTCTCTTATATATATATACAGGATTTTTCCTGTGAGTTATGAGTAATTAAATTTTGTGTTGTAAAATTTTGAAACTTTTTTATGTAACATCATAGCGTAAATGTGGTTTTTTCAAAAAAAAATTGTTAAAATTTTAACATTCTTTAAATGTAGAAGTTGGAAGTTTGAAACTGTAAAAGATAGAAAATTGAGTAAATGCTAGTTTCAAAGAGGATTCCTTAAGCTTTCAAATACATTTTATAGAAATTTCTTAAGTAGTCTAGAATCAGAGTTAAGAGTAAAATTTTAAAAACTAAAAAAAATATTGAAATTTCATTTAAGCTACCATATTTTGGAAATTGGGAGAGGCTCAGCATCAACAAAAGTACCTACTCATAAATACCTATGAAGTGGTATATAGTAGTGTACTTAATTTGGAAACACCGTGTATGTATATACACATTATAGCTTCGATTAAATTTTACCTGCTACTTCATTTTAAAAGCGAATTAGGTTGAATGAAAAAATAAATGTAATTTTAAATTTTGCACTTCCATTAACTTTTTTTGTAATACTCGTATCAAATAATTAAATATTTTGCTTGTATTTAATCCCTTTATATGCTGCGATAGTATATTTGTATGTTGCAGGCAATTGGCTATTTTGTTTTTTTTTTTTTTTTTTTTATAAAAACTGCGTTTTAGGAATCATGTTGTATTTAATTTCATTTTAGAAGGTAAACATTATTTGAATTTTATGTTTTAACTTGATTTAAAACTATATTAGTGCGGTTATAGCTATTAACTGAGTTCTTTTGTAGTTTATTAATTGATTATTTTGCTAGTAAGTAAATACGAAAACAAGTAGAAATAAATTCAGTTGGATTTTATAAGCATTTTAAATTTCCAAAATTCTAAGAGATAGGAAAAATAACATAGGAACTGTGGATGCCTAACAATAATTAACCTCAAATTTGGATTTAAACTTATTCTTTAATTATTAGAACTTGATAGATTTCTGCAACTCCCAGAATCTCGAGACTCTTTAGCACTAGAATTAACTTTGATATGAACATTTCAGTCTAGTGTTGGTGTTTTTGTATTGGCGCCGTGGCCTGCGAATTTAATCCTATAATTGACGAAGACAGCATTTGTACGAAATTTGATCAAAATCGGTTTAAATTTACGTGAGTCACGCACACCACACGTACTCAATAGTTTAGGAATAATGCGTTTACGACCAAATGGAACAACTTTTGTGAGCAAGTTTTTTTCCCACTAAGCAACTTATAGCCATTTCTTTTATAGTATTAATACTGAAGAAAAGTTAAAACTTATATTTTAAAAAACTGTTAGTCAAAATAATAACTATTTACCTACCATCAACCATGTAGTTTTGATAAGGACACCCACTAGTTATTTGATATGGTAAATCAACGTAAGATAAACTCATTTTCATAATATAAATGTATATATATTGAAAATATATATATATAAAAAAAAGTTGGAAAATAATAAGTGGCTACATACATATATATACACTCGTTATATTCGTTAGTGAATAAAGAGTAAATGAAAAATCTTTTAAAATGTATTTTAATTAATTAGATTCTTTTTTTATACATCCATGATTGTTTATCCGCAAAGCAATTTTTCATATTAAAAGATTTTTTTAACTTATTTTTTTCTGGTTTTTTTTTTCAATTACATTCCAGTAAACATATTTTTCGATGATGCCTTCGTTATTGATAAAGATAAATGTGCTGATGAAGAAAATCCACCAATAAATGATTATACAAAATGTTTAGTTGAAACTATTGAAAAAGCAGCTGAAATTGTTTACAATACAAAAATAAAAATAAAACCACCAACAAAAATAATAACACCTTATGGTGGACGTTTAATATGGATATTACCAGGTCGTACAAAAATGATTGCACATTTAAAAAATAAAGATAAAATACGTCATAAAAAACGTTGGTCACAGGTCATGTACATGTATTATTTATTAGGTTTTCGTATTATGGAAATGGATGGTATATCACCGAAGCGTAAAATTGTTATTGCACAAAATACATTTATTTTGGCATTAGATGGTGATATTGATTTTCAACCACAAGCAGTACATTTACTTATTGGTCGTATGAAAATTGATCCAGATTTAGGTGCTGCATGCGGTCGTATTCATCCTGTCGGTAAAGGTCCAATGGTATGGTATCAAGTATTTGAATATGCAATTGGTCATTGGTTACAAAAAGCAACTGAACATGTTATTGGTTGTGTACTTTGTAGTCCTGGTTGTTTTTCATTATTTCGTGGTAGAGCTCTTATGGAAGATAGTGTTATGAAAAAATATACAACTGTATCACAAGAAGCAAGACATCATGTACAATATGATCAGGGTGAAGATAGATGGTTATGTACATTATTGCTGAAACAAAAATTTCGTGTTGAATATTCTGCTGCATCAGATGCCTATACACATGCACCAGAGAATTTTAATGAATTTTATAATCAAAGACGTCGTTGGGTACCATCAACAATTGCAAATATATTGGATTTATTGGGTGATGCTAATTTAATTGTCAAAAATAATAATAGTATATCAATGCCATATATTGCATATCAAGGTATGTTAATGGTTGGTACAATATTAGGACCTGGTACAATATTTTTAATGATGATTGGTTCATTGGTTACGGTTTTTGCAATTGATATCTGGACATCATTTTTATATAATTTTACACCATTATTAATTTTTATGTTACTTTGTCTTTTTACGAAACAAAAATATCAGGTGAGGCATTAAAATGTTATAATAAATATTATATAATTAATCATTTTTTATTACTATACATTTTATTAGTTAATGGCAGCATTTGTATTAAGTTCATTATATTGTTTAATAATGATGGCAGTTTTGATTGGTATTGCGATCCAAATGATACAAGATAGTATTTTTTCACCTGCATCACTTTTCTTTTTAGCAGTTGCTGCTCAAATTGCAATCACTGGTAAGCTTGTTTTTTTTATCACATTTAATATCATGTTAATATAAGATAAATTTGTAATAATGCACTGATGTTTATTAGGACACTTAATTTTCCGTTGCGGAGAAATTGATCTATAAAAAATATTAAAAGTTTTAAATGAAATTAAATTTTTATATTAAATTTTATGTAAATATTTATTAAATAATAAAAAATAAAATTTTTTTTTAAAGGTATTTTACATCCACAAGAAGTTGGAGCGTTATTGTGCGGTATCATTTACTATATAACAATTCCATCAATGTACATGTTGTTATTAATTTATTCAGTTTTTAATATGAATGATGTTTCATGGGGTACTAGGGATTCAAAACCAGCAGCGGATGTTGTACAGGTAATTATGATTTTATCATTTATATCTTTGTTTTTTTTACGAGAGACAAGAAAAGCTTCGAAAGCCACCTATGTGAGTTGTGCGTAGTTACCATTGGTAATGTGCGACTTAAACACACCAAGTTCAAGTTTAAAACGATTAGATATCTTGTCGAAATTAATTTCTAACGTCTATTTTTGATTGTGTCAAAGTTTTGAAATTTTTTATAACTATATTATTTATAAAAATTTCAAATTGACAATTAATATATTGACAATTCTGTGAAATATGAGAAATCTTATTCGACCGGGGACGTAATGGTTAGGTCACTGGTCTCGGATTCAAATACTGCTCGGATTCAGATATCTAATAAAAAACTAGGAAGTTTTCAGTTACCTTTGTCAACTTTTAGATATCCGAGCATATCCGACACATTGTTTAAAATAAAATAAACTAAAATTTCCCTTATGATATTATAAAAAAAATTATAAATTTAGTCCACATTAAAAGTGGGTCCGAGTTATGTACAAATTGACCAACGCAATTGCCCTATTACTATAGTTTTAAATTTTCAATTGTAACCTCGTAGCTTTATTACATTCACAGTTATCTGATTTACGATTTTTTATGGCAGCTTCTGAGATCCATGAGGTCCAAATGCGATCCAAATTTTTTAAAATTTCGGAGTTTTAAAAATAAATATTACACAACCCTTCAACAACCCCGAAAGTCGAAACATTTAGGAGAATTGTAATACAAAAAAGCTGTTGTACTTTAACGAGTTAACAGAATGGAAATAAACGTAGTCGACCTCTTGCAATATGTGTAAACACACCTAGTACATTGCAAAAAAATATTTTTGAATGAATATTACAATTATTTAGTAAGCCAAAGAGGCCGGGTCTTTTACTTGAAACGATTTTAAATTTTGATTAAATGTAAAAAATAGTTTTTAACATAATATTTTTTTTATTAAAAATAATTCTTTTGTAAAATAAGAATGTATAACACAAGTAAGACGAGATATATATAATATATTTATTTAAATATTTGCCTTTGATATTTTTATGTCATCAATCGAATAGAGATTTTATTGAAGTTAGTTAATTTATAGCTTCAGGGCTTCAGAACTCAAAAATTTAATTTATTATATTTTGGATGAAAGGGACAATAATATAAATTGTTTTTTTTTGTAATTATGTTTAAGCCTCTGTCCTCTGTTTAACTTTTAAATGGGCATTAAATTGAAGCGATTTATATTTTGGTAAGATATTTACAAATACCAAGAGGAAGCAATTGTTAGATAGGTATATATTCTTAATCAGTACCATCCCACGATGTCCAGTCGTTTATCCTTCCACCCGTTCGTACGATAACCCAAAAAATAATGAAAAATACTTATGACTTTATTTCGACATCACGACGACGGTGGACTTTAATCATGGGTTTAACCACCGGACCATGGGTTTGGAATTTGGAAGCTTTTAATCGAACCAAGAACAATTTAGCATTTCTGCGAAATCAATAAAAGTAGAACCCAAAAATTTGGTACAAGGATGTTTCTAATTCTATTATGTTCCTGGATTTTGAGATGGATTAGGGTGGTGCTTACGGTATTTATCACACACTTTTCAACACCTAATAATATATAATATAATATAAATATAGATATTTATATAAAGAAAGAGATTTGGAATTAGGTACAAGCGGATTCTAATCTTGTTCCCTTTATATTTCTTAAATCTGAGATGAATTAGAATGTTTATCTTTGAAAATATCACACGCCTCCAAAAATCAAACAAAGCTATGTCCTTAATTTTACAATTATGCGCAGTAAAATTTGTTTTTAATTAATTTTTTTATTTTTTATTTAAATAGGAAAAAAATAAAAAAGAAATGGATACAAAAAAAATGACACATTTGCAACAATTATTTTATAATCTTAAACCGAATAAAGAAGAAGAAGGTAGTTTAGATGTATCATGTTCCGGATTATTTCGTTGTATGTTTTGTACTCATCAAAAATCAAATACAGCTGAAACTCAATTACTTTTAATATCTGATAGTTTGCAAGAATTAAATTCAAAATTAGCAACCCTGGAAAAGTAAGTAACTAATTTTATAATTAATATCACAATTATTTAATAAGACATTAATTCAAATTACTAGTAAGTATATAATATTTATATAATTCATATTGTATTTTTAAATGATATTTAACAAAAATTTTGTATAGATAATTAAATCGTTTTTTTTTTTTAATATTATATTTTTATAGGAAATTATCTGGAGAAATTGTGGTTATGTTACCACCTAAGGGGACAAAGGTAAATATTGTTAGATTTTATTTATTTAATATTGAATTTTTTAAGTTTTATGGGATATTTGAATTTTCAATTTGTTTTAAATCATACATGGTCTGGAAAAAATTTTTTTGACCAAGCGGTGCGCAGAGGTTTATTAACATTTTTAAAAATATTCGGTCAAATGAAAAACTAATAAATGACCTACAGTAAGGTTTGAATAAAATAAAGTCAAATGGCACTAAAAGCACATGACGAATAACTAAATATTTTCTCTTAAAAAATTTACTTCTATAATAAAAGTTTTACATATATATTGTTTCCACAAAACGGTACCATTACTTGGTAATCATTACATTGCTTTTAAAAAATTAAAAAAAATTTGTAAAGGTGATTTGAGAACTCAATTGCCAGTGTAATTCTTTTAAAATAGTTAAATGTGAATTTTAATTACTTTTGTAATTATTTTTGAAATTTCTGATTAATAATTGCTTTGAAATAATTTAATACCAAAATATACTAAATTATCATTAGAATTATTAGTACTTTTAAAATTCAAGCAATTTGATTTTTACACTTTAATTTTGATTGATTTTTTTTGGTTTTATTTTAAATTATTTGATACTTTAAAAATATTTATGATAATTGTGAGTAATTCTTATGATAATTTGGATATTTTTCATTATTTAATTATTTTAAAGTAATTATAAAAGTAATTAAAGTATCAAAAATAATTACGAAAGTAATTGAATTTCAAATTTAATTACTTTCTAGGGATTATCAAGTAAATAATTAATTGTGTTTACTGGTAATTGATTTTTAAAAGTATCCATTACAAAAATTTTTTTAATGGTAATTAGGAAGTAATGATTACCAAGTAATGGTACTTAACACTGTATTTAATGATCATTTTAATCATTATTAAACTTGTATTTGTATCTATTTTCTTTTTTGACTTTGGTATCTTGTTGTTTTATATATAGATTATATCTTCTAAAATTAATTAGTTTTTAATTTTTTTTTAATAGGATGAAAAAGAGGAGGAAAAAAAAGAAGAAGAAAAGGAAAAATTGTATGATCCTGGTTGGATAGATGATCCGCTATTAAATAATTTTCAAATATCAAATTTAACACCACAAGAGACACGTTTTTGGCAATTATTACTTCGAAAATATTTGCATCCCTTGTTTCAATCTGATGAACAAAAAAAAAAAGATGTACAAGAATTAAAAGAATTACGAGATATTGTTTGTTTTGCATTTATAATGATAAATGCATTATTTGTATTAGTTGTATTATTATTACAAATACAAAAAGATTATTTACATTTACGTTGGCCATTTAATGCAAAAGATACAATTACATTTACAGAAAAAAATCATGAAGTTATTATATTTCGTAAATATTTAGAACTGGATCCAATCGGTTTAGTTTTTGTATTATTCTTTGGTTTAATTTTGGCTATACAATTTGTTGCAATGTTATTTCATCGTTTTGGAACTATTTCACAAATTTTAGCAACAACTGAACTTAATATGTTCTGTTGTGCTTCAGAGGTAAGTTGTGCTATACAAAAAGTTTAAATTAAACAGTTAAAAAAAATGTAATTGCATATTTATAGGAAGATCAAGAAAATGCTGTTATTGAAGAGTTACGTGGTACAACAGTTGAAATTGCTAAAAAAACACAAAAACCAAAACGTTTTGATGAAGATGATTCAGATGTTGATGAGGATACTAAAGAACCATTACGTAGAAATACAATATATCGTTTAACTGAAATGAAAAATTTCAATGATCCAAAAGATTGGAGTGATTTACAAACAAATTTTGAAAGAAGATATGAAGAAGGTATAAAAGAGTCTGATAATGTTTATAAAAAGAAGTTTTTTTTTTTTAAAAATTTTATAATTTTAGGTAAGCTCAAATATGGCGAATTACCAGTTCGTAGAAAAACAAAACACAGGCTTGAAGAAACCCGAAAATCAGTTATTCATAGAAGAAAAACAGTTTTGAATGATCGGAAACAAAATGGTGGTAATCCATATATGAACGGTGGACACGACAATCCCGGATATATGGACTAGTTTACAAATAAAAATATTTACAAATATTAAAATATTTTAAATTAAATTTATTTTTATAAATTTCTATTAAATGAAAATAAATTATTTTACCCTTTTATATATTTGCTTTTTTTTTAATATTATTAATTTTCTTACATTTTCTTGCCAATATTTCTTTGGGTGGTTCCATACTTATCTAAAATAGCAACCACTGAACCAAATTATACCATATTCAGAAAAAAGTTATTTAGATTAGTTAGATTTATTTAAAAGCAGGGTCTTAGTCGTATATAGTATTATTTAATAATTTATTAATAATGCCTAGAATTTTACCATTGTTCTAATATATATATAGGTACTACATATTAATGGTTTTACGAATTTTAGATTTCTGTGCATTGATATTATTTTAACTAGTTTGTTGTGTATGTGTTTAAAATTAGATTAAAATTAGAATAATAAAAAAACTCCCTTGAACTTCTGGATAAATTTATAATGTTATAACAAGCTGGTTGGCATTGGTTTAAACCTGAATAGTGATTACTGATAAGATATTCTAAAAATTTAAGTAAATATATTTGTTTATTTTTAAAAATACATATTTTATAATAGGTACAGTTACGTTTTAGTCATATTCCCTGAATTTTAAAAATATTTTTTTAACTCATATAAAACCAACGTTTTAAAATTGAGTTTTATAGTTTATTTGTTTTATGGTTTTATATAGATGAAAAAGTGAGAAATGTATTTCTAATTTGTTGTTATGGTCAACACTTCTCTTAGCAAGAGTAACTTATATACAAAATTTGGAGATACTAGGTTGAAAATATACAAAAAAATGTGCCGCAGTGATTTAACGGATTAAAGAACTGTGTTCTAACCACAAAGTGCTTTTGTTTAGAGTCACCGATTTATAAACTTTGAAGTCAACAGCTAGAACTATTTGGAAAGAAAGCGCTAAAACTAAAAAAAATTATTTAAAACGATAAAACGAATCAAGGAATAGGTTTGACATTTATATATGTATATATAAGTTAATTGGCGACAAACTAATAAAAGTGTTAATATTGTCAGATGAAAATTATGCCATACTCCGAGAGGGGTTAATATAATAAATGTTTATTGTTCGAGTATATATTAAAATTATGTCATACTCCGCGAAGGGTTAATAATAATACCAGTTTATTGTTCGAATATATATTAAATTACAATAAATTAATTAAGAGGAATTAATTGATAAACTTTAATAATTGTCAGATAAACTATACAATAATTTGACATATTTAAAGAGATACTTAAAAGAAACAGTATCTATATATTATAAATATTAAATATATGTACATATAAATAAATAGATCTTTATAAATAAAAATTAAAGTATATTTTTTCGTAATCCTATGATAAAAGAAATCAATATAAATAAAACTTCCGAGTTATTTTTGGTAAAAAATGTTTTATTACCTTGTAATTATGTTTCGTAGGTAATATTTCAATTATCTTATCTTAAAATATTGCCTTTTTTGTTTTATATTGTATATAGGTACCATAGAGGGTAATTGCAAATACCACAGATAATATAATCTTAATGATAACAATTATTTTTCAAAATTATTATTCAAATTTTGAAGGACATTTAAAAATAACAGTTTAATTAGAATACATTTTACTTCATTCTTATAACTCACATTTAAACAATTTTTGTATATACTAATATCATTATTAATTAAATATTTAATTATATCATTATGTTTTATATTATATTTACATAAAATATTAATATTTCTTATTATTAAGTAATAATTAATAATATTTATATAAAAGTATATAATTTAATCTAATAGCAAATTAATTTAATTAATAATTTATTTTAAAGCTAATCCAAATGAAATGACGTTCATTCTTGTACTAATTTTACAAAATAAACAAATTAAAAAGATTATAATTAAGTAGAATAGTGTAGGTAATATTATATAATTAATAAAGTATAACATAATAATTTACTTAAGGAATGTATTAAAAAACAAATAGTATATATTATTATAATTATAATATTTATTTTAAATACTGTCTGAATATAATATTTCAAATAAATTATTTAATTAGTAGATTACTAAAAATTTTTTTGGGTTTAAAAACAAGAATAAAAAGAACTTATCAGGGTGACTCCATACGTTCTAAGCATGATTTTTACGTAAATTTACTTTTTTATATTATATATTTAATAAGCAAATATGTATATACAAGTATATTATATAAATTTGTACAAAAACAGCAATATTAAAAATAAATATTAACAAAAATTTAGTTCGTACGACAAAAGATTAATCTAAATAAAAATGAAGAGAAGATTAACAATTAGTATTAATTTTATTACTATATAGCCCTGTCGCAGCTACTATATACTTGTATACACATAGTTAGTATAGTTTTATAGTTGTGATAAGAATATATTATGAAAATAATTATAAAAATATATGTATTATATTGATAAGTGAACTCTGAATCTAAAATAACGTAAATAAAATGCTTCTTATCATTAATAATGTTATTTCAAATGTCCGATTTATTTACCAAATAAGTAAATAAAAATTGTATATAAAATATATATTCGAAGTAAAAATTTAAATAAAATTTTAATAACATTTAATTATTTTCAGTTTATCAAGTGTCTTTCGCGCATTAATATGAATTATTTAAAACAACCGATATTTAAGAGTTGTTAAATATCTGTGATAATTTATAATATATTTTTTTTAAAAAAAATATAATATATTTTTATATAAAAAATTAAAAAAATATTTTTATTAATTTATTTTAATTAATATTAAAAGTTATATACTATTAAACAAAAAAAATAAATAAAATTAAATTGTATATAATTAAATTTATAAAAAAAAATATATATATATATAATAATTTAAATAAATATTAAAAAAAAAATATTAAATCCATTTTAATTAATTAATTATATAATATATAAAATTAAGTTCAAAGTTTGAAATCAAAATATGTATCAATTATTAAATATTTTAAAATCATCTGGAAATATTTTTAATAAGCAAAATGTTTTGCATTATAATAAGAAAGTTAATTTACTAAGTTGGAATTTAATACGAAATAAATCATCATTGTCTGATGGGCCAAGACATGTAAGTTTTAAAAATTTATATTTAAAATATTAATATCTTAATAGTGTATAGTATAACTTATATGATTTTATAACTTTAATACAGTTTATTTAAAAATTGTTTAAATAATTAATATTAAAGAAATTTTTTTTTTAAAAGTTAATGAAGTAAGTGGTAGAATAAATTGTGAATTAATAGTATTTTGACCTTATTTCTTTAAATTAATTTGATTTTATTTTACCGAAAATTTATTGGGATTAAAAAATAATTATTCACTATTATATAAATTAACATTTCTTTTTTTTTTAATTACGTATACATTGCGGATTCGAAATAGAGATTTTATTCTAATTAAAATACGTAATTTAAAATTATATAAATTTAAGTCATAATTAAATAAAATTTTTTTTTCAAATATGCTATACTAGATTTTACTGGATTTTAGAAAAATAGAATCGATCAAATTCCAAGTACAAAAAAATTAATCTTTATTAAAAAATATAGATTATATTATTTACAAAGTACGGGTACTTCAATATGTCGTTACTTATTCAATACTCAAGATTCATGTTAATAATAAATACGTTATTATTTATTTAACTTTAAATTGTACAAGTTTCGTATATTTTTATTTTCAAATCTAATTATTCTAATATACTCGAAATGTTATATTTCCACTATGATTTTCTTATCAATTTATAATTTTAATTGAATAATAATGATAGTTGATTAATTGAAAAAAAAAAATATTTCGTTATTATCATGTACCTAAGATTATCTTAATAAAAAAAAATATTAATATTTAAATCTGTAAATTTAGACTTTATTCAAAAACAAATGATTTAAAAAGTATAGTAAAAATATAGGAAATATAAAAGTATAACAGTTATATTTATAAATAAAATTTTAATTAATAAAACATCAGCGTGCCATCCAGTTAAAAAGCCCGTCATTTGGGTAAAATTAATAATATGTAGTTTTTGTGAAAGTTTCTTTAGTTTTAGAAACTATTTAAAATTTAATTTTAGTATATTTATTCAAGTACATATATAAATGTAAATTTTAGGTCCTAAAGTTTTATTAATATCTGATTTTCAAAATCGATTCAGTCACCATATAAATATATAATATAATATAAATATATAAATAAATACAAAATATAAATAAATAATTTAATTTAATAATATAACTCACAGATATAAAAATGCCTTATAATCCAATATGAAATTATTAAAAGACGCTTCTAAATGACGTTTTTAAATATTAGTACTTTTTCATGTTTAATTTGTACGAAAAATTCATTAGGTCAATTTTAATAATAAGAATATAAAACGGCACCATGTTCCAATATATACCTGTGGTACAGACAGGCTTATTAGCCTAACAGTTGAACAGTTAGCATTTTAAAAACAAAATAATAAAAAAATGAATTTCAGTAAGAGTGGCAGCTGCAGCATTTGGTCTTTTATTATATTTAGATATTCTATATATTAAATATTTAAACGCGCTGGCAAACAAGTTTCATAGAGGGCTTGTATCTGATTCGAAGGATCCATTTTTGAATGTCGGTAATATAGCCAGGTTTTCATCTTAATTCATATCATTTTCTTCCCTTTTGTTCCGCCACATACCTATCGCACAGTACTGACAGTCTAACATTTGAAAAAGGAAGGGAAAAATTTAAATTATAATCTTTTGTATAATAATAATTAAATAAATTGATTGGAATTTTTATTTGTTATGAAAATTAAAAGGTCCTTAGAGTTATCATATTTTTGCGTAATATTATTTTCTATGATAGTTATTATTAATTTTGATTGATAGATAATTAAAATGTCATTTAATAATAATTTCCTAATTAAAAATAAAATGTAATTTCCGTTATAAATTTATGAATTTTTTTGCAATCATAATTACATACATAAAAAAAAAACTAAACATTTTTCGAAACATTAATTACGATGAATTAAAAATTCATTGATTTCAATAAAATGTCACAAAACGTCAATGTAAAGTATTTACTAAGATTTATTTAATTTTAATTTAAAAATAGGTACTTATACTAAGTAATTCAACATTGTTAAAATTAAATTGAAAAATGTAGTATGTATAATTTGACAACTAACTAATTATTTGATTATTTTTGCTCATTTGTTTTGATATTTCCGACAATTAAATATTTTAATAATTTTTATATAAATATAATTTTAGGTTCAATCTAAAACAAATTTCTATGGCTTATTGAATTTCTATTTATTATTATTAATATTTTATAAGCAACTAATCGCCAAAGTTATCAGCTTCTTGAATTTCTATTTTTTTATCTCATGACACAAAGTAAATCTGTCCTAATTTAAAATAAAACCACTAATTGAAAATATTATAGAATCTAAATTGCGCCAGTTTAGGCCTGATGATCGAATTTTGCTGTTCAATTGATAACAGTGTTTTAACAGTGTATAAATAATTAAAAGTAAATGTTAACCGCCTAAAATTCGTTTAATTTATTTTGATTTTTTTTTTTTTATTAAATCACGTTTTTGTCAGTCAATGTCGAAATAAAAAATTAAAAGGTCATCTTCTAGACATAAAAATTTCGTAAATATAATTAAAAAAAAATAAATCAAAATTATTTTCATATCGTTACAAAAATATGATAAAGTTCGAAAAGAATAAAACAGATCTTGTCGGGGTGAACAATTAAAAATGGCTCAATATCTTTTTTTTGAATTAATTTAATATTCAATATATATTACCTTGAATCAATTAAATTATAAATATTATTTGACACTTTCCTCAAAATTCACTTTAATCAAAACGAGGAAGATTGTAATTGCTCTTGTCAACTTTTAGTTACTCGTGCATACCCACTATGATGTATTAAATAAAATAAACCATTAAATAAAATAAACTATTAAATAATCCCTTATGCTATTATATTAAAAAAAAATATAAAAGAGAATAAAAGAGTAAATATAAATAATTAAAAAAAAATTTTAGTCACCCTACCCCAAAAAAAATATTTTGGTCCAAACTAAAACTTGGTCCGAATAATGTCCAACATTGCCAAACAGGCCATAAAAACAAAATAAAATTACAAAAAAAAAAAATTGGCCCACCCAAAAAGTTGGTCCGAGGAATGTCCATCTTTTCCAAGTAACTTGCCCTATTTCTTTACTTGAACAGTCTTAAGTTTAACCTCGTAGCTTCACTAGATTCACAGTTACCGAATTGAAAACTTTGAATGGCAGCTCCTCGAAAATGAAGCCATAACATTTTGAAACTTCACATAGGTGCTTGTTCCATTATATAACTAACCGTGTGTAATTTTCATCCTCCCAGCATTATCAGTTTTGAAGAAATTTATATTGGTGGAAAATAATTGTATCGCAGCTCCCCGAAGTCTTGGTCTGATTTAAACCAAAAACAATATGAAACCCAGAAATTATTTAAAAATGACTCTGTGTGAATTTCTAAATTCTAGCCCGTTTATTTTTTGAGTTATCGTAAACGGACGGACAGACACACATAGCTAGATCAATTTACTTTTTGATACTGATCCGATAAGTATCTTTGACATTATATTTAGCTTGTCTAGATCAATGCGTTACAAACGGAGGAGCAATTTTAATATACCCGTGGCCTTATTTGTTTTCAGGGATATAAACAATATAATCGTTCGCGACTTTTCTTCAAATTAAAAATGTTGATGACATTTGATCTCTTTGATCCCCAACATATGTTCAAAAACGATTGAACAGTCTGGTGGAAATTTTATAATTAATATAAACAACTCTAATTGAATTGTGATTACCTAATCTATTACGTAATATTTCGAAAAAAATAACAATGTTCGTTTTTTTAATATCCTGCTAGAAGATTGAAATATTTAGATTAATAACTTCTTAATTATTTATTAAATATTTGCGAAAAATTTGTAACAATAATAATAATACTGTCAATCAACTTCAGTTAACTTAGAAATTTGTTATTAATGAGTTTTTTCTAATTTGGGTTAGTAGAAATATTATTTTACAATTATAATTTTTATTATTTTTATAACTTATAGTAATGTATTATACATTTTGAAAGTCTTAACCTTGGTCTTCAATCTAAAGATTGAAATATTACGATTATTATCTCACAACTCATCAGATTTTCGTAATATTGATAATAACTGATGCTTTTACTGTAAATTGTATTTAATTTAATACAAAATTTTCTTCTTAATAAAAAGTTGTTTTAACATTATTATTTCTATATATTATGTAAATAAACATTTGATTGATACTCGTAAGCTTAGCTGTAAAGTTTGACATTTGTTCAGATAACATCATAGTGCTAGGAATTTTTAGTTTATTTAAATGTCAAAGTTAATTTAATCATAAAATTATCCTAGAAAATCTAAAAGTAGTTTGTGCTGAAAAAATCAACTAAAGATTTATTAAAAATTTAAAACTTTCATTATGAAACATTTTTTAGATTAAAATTTATTTAAATGTGTCTAAGTAATCACACTAGTATTACGTACTGAGGAGTCCAATAGTCTTAAATTGACGATATGATAATAATTTAAATTTATTATCTTTTTGAAGTTAACATTGAAGGTCAACATTTTTTAATACCTGTATTATATAACTTATACAGGGTGGCGCAAAACGACCGACATGGTTTGAATGTTTAATAACTTTGTTTTTTAATGGTTAATTATTATGATTATTTTTTTGCTATACAGTATATTAATGGGGAATAATTTTAGCTTAAGTAGAAAAATTATATCCCGCAAGTGGGACCAATTTCGGCTTCGAAAATTCGTGCTCTTTCCATACAGTTTCCATAACTTTTCCAATTCCCCAAGTTTTCTTCACAAAATTCTAAAATAAAAATAAAAAATTTGGTCGTTTTGCGCCACCCTGAATAACATGTAGAAACGTCTTAGATTTTATATTTTTTCATAACTTTTCGTAAATTTTGATCGCTGTTCTGTTGTGTACTGTTCGATTTCCAATTTCCCAAGTTTTCTTCATAAAATTCGGAAAAAGGAATACAAAGTAAATTATAAAAAATGAATGAAAAACTTTTATTTTATTACTACGTATGTATGTATATTATAAAAATTTTATGAAGATTCGCAATGACACTCTTGAATTTTTAAAATAAAATATACAGGTACAACAATTTTAAAGTAATCAAAACTAAATTAAAGAATATTTTTAATAATACAGGCAATATAACCATCTAACCAACACAACGAAACTAGTTAAATGTTAAACTGTTATTTAATTCTAATATTAAATAGGTTTCTTGTTATCTATTTAATTTGCAAATCCTGAAAAAATTACTGTGTAGCTTATTCTTTATATGATTATTTGAATTGTTTTGATTATATATATACAACGTATATACCTATATAAAAATATTTTCAAAAAAGTCTCATAAAATGGTATAACTTTTAATTAAGTACAAAATATTTTACTTTTTAATTTTTAATTTAAAAAAACAAAAATATTATCATCATTCCTGACCTCTTTTAATATTTTTTTTTTTTCTTAATAACTTTCTAAATGATGATAATAAGAAATATTTTCAATAATTATCTTTGTATGTTTTAATTTTAAGTCAGTACAAAGTTTGTACTTAATAAAGATAATACCTATTTATGCAAATAAAAATTTTTTAATTTTGTAATCAATATGAGACAATTAGTGAACGAATGTTTCTTTGATAATTAATAAAACAATTACTCATTCAATTTATTTTAATTATTTTGAGTTAAATTGTGACTTTATTTTGTTTTAAATATTTAGAAATTTAATAAATTCTAATCAAAATATTTTTTAAATATTAATATAAAAATTAAATGACACAGGTATATTAAAATTACTCCTCCGAGACGAGCTATTTAGATATATAGTGCCAAAGATACGTATCGGATAAGAATCGAAGAGCAAATCGATCTTAATTAATTAAATATATGTAATTATTTTTTTGTACGAGAAATTCTTATTTAATTGAAAATTTGACAGAAAACTCTCATTTATTTTAATAATTATTAATTGTTTTTAATTATTTTTATAACAAAATGCAATAAAGTTTTTCAAAGCAATAAAATTGTAACCATAGTTACTATATACAATAATTTAAAAACAAAAATTATTTTGCAATAATTTCATTGCTTTTTAAAGCCTAAATTCAAGTACGTCGGTCTTTCAATCGAAAAGTTTCGGTTTGAACCTCGGTTATCTTTCTTTTTTTTTATAAATTCATCTTTTTTTTATTTATTCTTTTTGTAATTAAATAATAAAAAACAAATATTTCAAATTTTCTATCAAACAATTCAATTGCAAACCAAAGTAGGTACTTATATCATATAAAATTTTTATCAAATCAAATAAATTTAAAAAATAAAGTTGAAATTTACAATTACTATTCAAAAAAAAAAAAAACAATAATGAGGATTAAAGTTATTTACTGGAATTAACATTTTTTTTAAACTCCGAAGTTCATTCTCTTATAATTATACTTTTTAATTTTAATTTTTTTCAATATCCAGTATATACAGTTTATCACTTATCGTCACTCATCACATACTTATATGTGTTTAAAAACATAAAAGAATTAAAAAAATTAAGACCCAGAAAAATAATGACCCAGATAAGAGATACAAGTGTATACTTTAAACTTTATTGAAAATTTTATTAAAAAGTAATTGTGATTACTGATTACATACAGATTAATAACTGTTACATTCGATAAAGTTATTTCATAAAAGTAAAGTAAAATGGTTTCAAAAGATAACAAAAATATTTAATTTGGGTTAAGTTCAACTATATTATCATTTCTGAGTATGTAATTATTATCAGGAATACAAACTTTCGTTTTGGTATTCTGTAAATGATTTTGACAAAAAATGATTTATTTCAAAATTTAAATTCTTTATTTAAAGTAATATTAATTAAAACAGAGGACCAATGGCGTAGTGGTAAAGACGTACTGGTAAAGACTTTCATGCGGAAGGTTGTGGGTTCAAACCCTGGTCAGATCATATCTAATAAAAAATATCGTAAAATTGTATAATTATATCGTAATATAAAATAAGATTTAATAAAATTATAGAAATAACTCTTGTGTAAGATGGGGCACAATATTAACATTTGTGGATTCATAATCTTTAACAATAGCTACAGCCGAATAATCAAAGACTAAGTGAATATAACGATTAAAGAAATTGAAGCCTAGTATAAAAAGACTTGGTGAATTACCTATAATCCTTAAATGTAAAACAAGTGATGTAAAAAACCAAGGCTTTTTAAAAAGCATATTTTCAAAATTATATAGAGTTTCTGAATGAGTCTTTTATCTAAATATATAAATTTTGTTAACCGACTCCTACTAATGTCTGAGGATCTAACTTGTCCCAAAATTTCAAAACCCTAGCTTAAACCTTTTAGAAGATATGTGTAGTGAAAAAATTTGCAAAAATTGAGTTTTGTATAATGGTAAATTTTAGTACCGTATGGCAACCCTAAACATTTTAATCTTTACTCTATTTCAAACGGTGTAAAAGTTTTTGTAAACATACGGGCAAACGGACGGACATAGTGAAACTAATAGGCACATTTTCTCAAAATTTTTTGAAAATGTGCTAAAAAGTGGTGAAAATAGCAGGGGAAGAGGGTGAAGGTGCAGTCACAAAAGTCAAATAATCATTTTATAAAACATTTTCTAATCGTTTATGAGTTTTAGTGATTAGAGATTGAACCTCACAGTTTTCAAAACTCTTGAGTTCAATTTAATTTCTGGCGATAATTCATTGTGATGCAAATTCGCTTAGCCATTTACATTTGCAACTGTCTGTCACTTTTTATATTATTCTTTTATTTATTACATTTTAACTTAACTTCAAAAATTAATGATATGCAAATCAAACAGAATTTTTAATCTTCATAAATTAATTGATTCGATTTATTTAATTTTGTATTAAATAAAAATGAATTAATGCAAAAAAAAAAATAATTAAATAATCTTGAATTAAATAATTAAAAATAAAACATTTCAAAAAATCTTTAGAGGAAAAAATATTATTTATAATGAATATAATTATAAATAAAATTGTTTTAATTTTTTTTTTTTTAAAATTATTATTTTTTCCTCGTTTCACTTGAAATAATAATTATAATAATTAATAAAAATAAGTATCTTATCATTAATAATGTAAATACATATTTATTAATAATAAGTAGAACTACATTTAATTTCAATATTTTTATGTAATTTTTTTTTATAATAGAATGATTTTAATCTTTTGTAAATAATGAAAAAAAAAAACGTATTTTTGATAAGTTATTAATATAAAAATAATAATTTTATTTTATTTGTTATGCATTTATCAATAATGTTTTGCACAATATTACACTTAACTAATGATGATGTGACTTGTCTTTAATTTATTTTATTTTAAATTTGTAATCAGTCAAAAAATTGATTTGAATTGTGCTTATAGATACGATATGAGTATATACTTATATGTTAGTACTTACATAGATCTATATTCAATATTAAATGTTATTACACAATAACAGTACAGACAAAGTACCTTTTTTATATATATATAAATATATTATTAGAAAATTTGAAAAAAAAAGGTTTTTAACAAATAAATGTAATTAATTTGATTGACAAATGAAAGAATTTATTAAAAGTATAAACAAATTAATTTTATAATTGAATCGTTCAAATTTAAATGTATTATGTATTAGTATATTACACTAAATGCAGTTGTTGTAAACAATGGTATCTGGGCATTTTTTTTTCTTAGATTAAAAATTTACTAGAAATGTATGCATTTAATTTCAATTCATCTATTTATTTATTTATTTGTAGTACCAGGCAATAGTAAATATTGCTTGATAATAATAATCCATTGCCTATTTGACATTTGGACTTCTTATTGAATTATTAATATACACTATATTTTTTATTAGATATGATCCGACCAGGATTTGAACCCGAGGCTTTTCGATTGAATTCGATTGAAGCTATCGGTTAGATCAAGTCATCTATTTCGTGTATTATAAATTTTGTTTTATTAATTTAATAAGCTCAAAAGTCTTAAGAAACATTTTAAAGTTGACTATCACTTATTTCCGAGTAATTATTGATGTTATATAAACAATTTTTTTGATACTGAATTTTATATATATCATTTTATGAATCCATAAGTCCCTGGTAAAATTTTGACCAGCTAATAGGTGTTTATAAAGTCCCGGAGACTTTTGTCGTATTTTTTGAGTCATAATTGTGTAAAACAAACAGTGTAAAACTGTTTTACAAAATTATATTTTAAGATGACAGTTCTGACTTACCAGAGCAGAGTTAACAGTCCATTATTGCAGTCAACATTTCTAACAAGGAACAATCATATATATATGGACTTTGAAGTTACATCCTTCAATCATTCAAAACCAAAAACGACATATAACTAAAAGGAGTTGTGTTAAACGGGTTAAGGAACAAGAAAAAAAAGTTGTCAACCTATTTCAGAATGTAACGCGATTCTGACGTTTTAATACTAGCGGTTGGCCCGTCATAGAATGACAGTCTTTTTTACAGTAAATTTGATTTTATTCTTTTATACTTATTTGTTTTTAGCAAAATATAATCTTAGAGCTCTATTATTTTAATAATACTACAAAAAAATTTGGATAGGTATTCAAGCTCCAGGTGTTTCACAATGCGAATTTTCAGTTTTTTGACAACTGCTAGCTTATAAACGGGGATCAATTTTAAAAAGTATTAATAAATATTTTCTTATATATATTTTTTAAGATATAAACTCTTCATAAAATTTTATTCTTATGATAATTTATGTTTTCTATAAATGAACACATCCAACAAAACTTTTTATATTTTATTTTTTTATAATTGAACACAACCAACAAAACATATTTAATTGAATGCATTTGTTACACCTCATTTATTGTTCTCCAGATATACATATATAAATATACATATATAATAAATAAATCATTTATGCGCTCTTGTTATTGTGAAAATTAAAAATTTAGTTTCTTCTGTAAAATTATGTTTCATTTGATAAAAATCAGTTAATAGTTCATTTAATGTAAAAAATCCTGCTTCCTTTCTAACTCTTAAAAAACTTAGAACCAAAAGGGTTCTATAAGTTCAAACACATAAAAATGAGAATAAAAATCAATATAACATAATAAATTAAATATTTTAAGTAGGTGTCTATACAAAGAGTTAAATGCTATATAATACGATTACTTTGAATATTTAATAATAATTTTTTTTTACATCAACAAATTTATTTTCAAAAAAATTAAAGTACATACTTTGATTCCCTTTGGTATTTTTTGGTATTTAAGCAATAGAAAAATGAAGAATGTAAAATTTTAAAAACTTTTTTTTTGTTAAGCTTGACCTTTTATTCAGATAATTAATTTAACTTTTTATCTTCAAAGAATGAGATATACAATGGTTGAAAAATAACACATTTTATATCCCTTTTTTTATCTTTTAAGTAAATTTTTGTTCTCTGTATTATCAAAAGGGTTTCACTGTTAATTTTCAATTACTTTTATATTATGTGGAGAAATGTAATCGGGGGTTATTATAAAGTTGGTTTTCGTTTGCAATAACTTTTTATGGAAATTTAATTTTAAAATTAGACGTTTTTTTTTAATTCAGTTTTTATAATAGTCCTGCTCTTAAAAATACAACTAAGATAATCTTTTAGGAGTCCAACGGTGTAGTAGATAAGCATTTGGCTTATTAACAGAGGGAGTGTGGGTTCGATTCTCGTACAGGATATAAAATTTAAAAAAGATTATTGAAAGGGATGCACATTGAGTCGCAAGATCTAGGTGTAAGCATGGACATGCTATCCTTCAGGAAAACAACAATAAGATAATTTTATCATTCAAATTAAATAAGGTCTAAATTTAGTTTCGCTTTAGAACTTAAATTTCTAAAATAGGAAAACTTTATAAAGTGTAAAAAATGATACCTAGAGTATGATATGGTCAACAATTTTAGTTTCTATTTCGTTTCTTATAAGAAATTAAGGTTAATTATATTAAAGAATTAAATTTAAAAAAAAAAATTGTAAAACAAAACGAAAATTTTTATTTTCTTAAAAATTAATGTTTGTCATCGCGATTTTTATTTGCTGCAATTATTTAAAAAAATTATTCTTCTCTTCTTTTTCAATTATATTTTTTTAAATATTAAAATTATTTTTTTTTTTTAATTAAAGTCGACATCTCTTGAAAAAAGGACATACCTTATGGATAAACGTCAACAAGTATTTGCAGAACGAAGTCAATTAAAATATGCCAGACGTTTAGTAATTAAATTGGGAAGTGCTGTTATTACTAGAGAAGATAATAATGGATTAGCATTAGGACGTTTAGCTTCAATTGTTGAACAGGTAAAAAAAAATTTCAATTTAAGTTTTCAATTATATTGCATAATTTTTTTTATAATTAAAATTTAATTTTCTATTATTTTTGTAAGTGATTAAATTTTTTTTTTAGTGACTTTTCAAAATGTTAAACACACTTGTAAAAGGTTTTGATGTAATTAGATGTTTAAAATTCTAAAAATTGATTTTTTTTTTAATTTCAGTAGGCAAAAAAAAATTTTCGTTAATTCAGATTTTTAAAATATTTTTGACAACGAAATGTCAAGTGCTCAATTTAATTATTTCGCCTCTGAAATTGCGGTATTCTATGTTCTATATACTAAAATTTTTTGTATTTAAAAAATGAATTATGTAATTATTTAGTTTAAAATTGAAAAATAGTATTTACTTCTTTCTAAATTACTTTTTTTTTAAAAGTATAAAAATAGAAATAAAATAATTTTTTTAATAAAATAAGTTTAAAAATTTGGTTTTATAAAATCTAACTTAAATATGACAATTAATATTAACTTGGAATTTCAATATCAAGTTAATACGTTTGTTAGCTCTTCGGATTTAAAATTATTTAAAAAAGCATTTAATGTTCATCACTAATTGTCATACTTGACAGATTAACTGTCAATTAATTTAAAATAAAAAAATAAAATCAAATTGCAACTTTATGCCTTGAGTCCAATGAGCATAGCCGCAATAAAGTTTCAAAATTTAAAAAAAAACGTAGCTGTCAAATTTAAAGTTAAAACTTAAGCAACTACAACGTCATGGAAGCTTTGAAGGTTATTTTCATTGCATATATTTATATAGCTTTTCATATGCTTAACTTTTGAAGTACTATTTCTATGGTATGCTTATTGTACTTAGGAGGTTAAACTCTGTAAATTTTATTTTTATTTATACTTCAATCTTTTGATTACTGAATTAATGACACATATTTGTGTTGTAATAGTTTCTGTAGTCGTTTTTTTTTTTAAATCTGAACAGAGCATGAACTGTCAAAAAAAATATCGTGTTTTTTGAGCGCTCAGAGCTTGTGATTAGTGTTTTTTTTTTAAATCAGAGCGCGCTCAAAGCGTGCTCTACGTTCTCAGTGTAAATATATCGAGTCGAAGAAAAAATATTTTGCTGAGCAAAATAAAATACAAAGACATTTTGAAGTTTGTTTAAGATTTTACTTGTAAAATAAAAGTCAAAATGTTTAGTTTATTCTGACAGTTATTTTAAATCGTGTTTTTTTATTAAATCTGAACGCTCTAAAGGGTACTCTGTTCATTCTTTACTAAGAGCGTGTTCAGATCTATGCTGTGATTCAAAAAAAAAAACGCCTTGCTTAAGATATTTTTTAAAGTTTAGTTATAATTTTATTTTTAAATTTATTTTTAGTTTTGCTTAGCTACTTAGACAAAGTTCATATTAATTCTTAATATAGAAGTTTAACAAATTAATCTAAAAACTTATAAAAATGAGTGATCTTTCATCAAAGTTGACATCTTATGTCACAACACCGTTAAAAATGAGTGACAAGATAATATCTGATGATATACGTTATATTTTTCAGTCCTTTCAAAATCTGTTTTTAATTTTGAATTTAAAATAATTTTCTAATATTAATTCAAAGTTTATTAAAATTTCCTCCTTTTTAAAATAATCATTATTGTATTTAAATTCCTTCATTTCAAATATTTCTTTCATGTAATTTTAATTTCATAGAAAAATAACATTTAAAAAATTGTTGTTTTTTTATAATTTAACTTTCTGTAATTAATGATTTAAAAATAATAGAATAATTAAAAATTTTAATTTTAAAAATTATATGAGAAAAAGAAAGAAACAAATAATATAGATAATAAAAAAACAAATTAAATGTTTTTTTTTATTCTTTTCTCACTAAAATAAATATTATTTTTTCTCTCTTTCAATTAAAAAAAAAAAAAAAAACAAAAACACACAAAAAAAAAACATAAAATAAAATTTTATTACATACATTTATATTTTCATTTAAAAAAAGTAATAATTTTTTCCTATATATAAGGTATAAATTTTTTCTTATTATTTTTTTATTATTATTATTTTTTTTAACCACAAATACAAATTCCAGTCTGGTGAAAATAAATTTTTTATTCCCCACATTGTTATTTTTTCAATTATTTATATCATTTTTATATGATCATTTGAAACCGCATATAAACCAATGATTCAACAATTAACAAACTAACAAATATACGATATACATATATATATATATATATATATTTACTTTATATAGGTAGCTGAATGTCATTTAGAAGGACGTGAAGTAATGATGGTAACAAGTGGTGCTGTTGCATTTGGTACACAAAAACTAACCCAAGAATTGTTAATGTCACTATCAATGAGAGAAACACTATCACCTAAAGACCATACAAGACAGGTAAAATTATTACACAATTTAAAAAAGAAAATACAATTTTGAATGTATATTCATATAATAAAATATATATGTATTTAAAATTTAGTAGATACTATATTTGTTATAAAATTATAAGGATATTTAATTGTATTTATGTGGTATACTTTAAATTTATATTTGACAAATTTATAAATTTTTGTTTTTGTTTTATTTTCTGATTTTGTGTCATATAAAGGATGCTGGAATGTTATTAGAACCAAGAGCTGCTGCAGCAGTAGGACAATCTGGTTTGATGTCATTATATGATGCTATGTTTGCACAGTATGGAGTTAAAATTGCACAGGTAAAATATACATATATAAGTAAAATGAAAATATATAACTTAATAATGGTTTGTATACTAAAAATGTTTAGATACAATTGCGGTTATACTAAAATAAATAAAATATATGTAATGAATATTTGTAAATTATGCTGCTCAAACACGTTGGACTTAATTGTAAACTTGGTACACGGACTTGATAAGTTATATCGTGTTTGGGCAAGTTTCACCATTTTGTCAACCATATTGAAGGTTAGAAAGTTGGTTGAATGAAAATCAAAAAACTTTAGATTTTTGTGGGCGAAGGCTTTGGTTTACATTTTGAGTTTTATTGTGTATGGACAAGTTGAATAACTTAAATGTTATTTTATTTAGTTTGTTTAGTATTTTCCATTTTTTGACAATAAAAGCACGTTGAGTTATTTCGATTTGAAAAATTGATAAAAGTATAATGTATAGAATAACATATAATTCAGCAAATAATTTGAAATTATTGTAAAATTAAGTGGGAAGCCCATTTTAACACACAAAAAAATATCGGCAGAACTATAGACCAAAAGAAGTTGTTAAAACTTCAAATTCTAATTGTCAAACATTTTTGACATTTAACATATTTTTCAAAACAAAAATAAAAATTTTAAATGATGCCTCGATGATAAGTTTAATAAGTGTGTTGTATGGTTGGCACACATGTCTGCATACCAAATTGACAACCAAGTTTGTTGTGTATGGGCAGCATTATATCAGATATGTATAAATATATGAAATGATATAGCAAGGTGTATCTAAAGAAAAAACAAGTGAAATATCTTTTGGTATATATAAATTTGTAGGTATACAAGTACATGCAATGTCTGAGGTTTTCATGAGGTGAAAAAATTATTTTAAAAAAACTAATTTCTTTTAGTTTAAAAAGCGACACAATATAAATATTTTCAATTTTTTTGTTAGTTATGGTCAAATGTGGTGGATTTATTTTTTTCTTTATAATCTCTTACAAGTAAAATAACAATTAATTAAATAAGGTTTTTAGGTTATAATTTTTCTGGGGTGGTGAAAAGTTTTTCTTTGCAGCTTTGTTTAAGTTGAAATTTTTTTTTTTGACTTAAAAGTAAAGTTGAATTTATTTGTAAATAGTGTTATGGTAAAGACAATTATGTTTTGAAAGGGATGTACTGTAGGGATATAAAACATTTAAATACTATTGCGGTTATTTTTTTCCATTATTTGAATATTATATTTTAAATTATTTGTATGGCTGCATATAAAACATAATAATATAAGATAAAAATAATGTATGGGATATCTATGCAATTTTTTAGTAATTAAAGAAAATATATTATACTTTAAGATAACTTTCAAGGTACATAATATAATTTAATTTTTTTTTACTAATTTTTAATTTAAATATTAAGGATTAAATTTTATTATATGTTAGATAGCAGAGTAAATTTCTATGCGGTATTTTTCAATGTTTTAAAATATAAAGTATTAACATATTTTAAGGAATTTTTATCTTTTTGGAAGATAAACTTTTTTTACGCCATAAATTTGTTTTAATTACTATTTCAAAAATTTAACCGCAGATGAATTTTACACGATTTTGTTGGGAGCGTTACAAAATATCGTTTTCCAAAATTTTGTTGGACACAATTTGGTATTTAAGTAGTTTTAGTTACTTTTTTGGGTTAACTTTAATATAGCTTACGATATTTGTATGAAATATTATCTATTTATAAGAGATTTCAGAGTTAGATTCAAAATCTGGTTTTCAATTAAAGGGAGTTTGAAATTTTACAAAATTTCCTAATTTGATAAAGAAATTTCAAAATTTAATGCATTTTTGAGCAAAGTTAAGAGTTGGATTCAAGATCCAAGTTGTATTCAAGCTTAAAGTTGGGTTCAAAATTACGATTGCCTCTTTTCCAAAATATTTATATAAATACGTACATTAGGTGTAAAAATAAAAAAACGAGATTTAAAAAAAGTAAACTAGAATTTGTCCACTGAATTTGTCTCGTTTGAGATTTTTTTAAGTTAAAGGAAATTTTGAAAAACGAGATTTTGTACCAGACCTGATTCACCTTTAACAGTGGTACACATAAATAACAAAATGTACCTATGTATGAGAAATTTTAAATTGGGTTAGGGTTTTAGAGCTAAAAACCCTTACTCTAAAACCCTAAAATAATTTAATATAATTTAATAAATTTATGAATTTATTTTTAAATTTTTGAATACAAAACTAAAAATTATAATTTTCATTTTTATTTTTTAAGGTTCTTGTTACAAAACCAGATTTTTATAATGAAGAAACACGTAAAAATTTATTCTGTACATTATCAGAACTTATTAGTTTAAATATTGTACCAATTATTAATACAAATGATGCAGTTTCACCACCAATGTTTATTGTTGATGATGATAATGTACCCCTTGGATCAAAAAAGGTAAAGGTAATTATATAGATCGTTGAAATTTATTATTAGTTTTTTTTTTTTAATAAGAGAAAGTTCACTTATAATTTAAAAAAAAAAATTGATTGGCTTATTTCATACTTAAAATTTATAATTAGGAGATATTTACTTCTAACTCTTGTAAATAATATTATAAGTGCAACTTATTTATATTAATTGTAAATTCATTAAATTTCATTTTAAAAATACTTTAAAATGCATACATATTTGCATCATAATCTTCTTTCATATAATTAAAATAATCTATGTGTTGCCAAGATGCACATAGACCTTTACATTTAATTTCAGAAATAAGAAGGTAAATAATTTTTTTTCAATTTTAATGAATTATTTAAATAAATTTGTTTAGAAAACTTTGTTTTAATATTGAAAAAATATTTGAATATAAAAGTTTTTTTGGAAATATTATACATTTTTTTGTAATATATGATTCTAGCTTTAATATTGAATATTTACAACAATAAATTATATTCTTAAAAAATTATAGACACCATGACGTCTCTTATCAAAAAGCCAAAAAAAAAGGTAAAGCAAACAAAAAAGAAACATTTACATAAGTTAAATTGAAAATTAAACTATATTTTATCTTCTTTAACGCTTGGCTACCCACTAAACATAATATATTTATTTACTTTTAAAAAATATTTTTTTTTTAAATATTTAGACAACACTTTTTTAGTTTTTTGGCTTTTTTAACAAAAAGTGAATAAGCTTATTGTTGGTCTTACTGTCTTTCATTAAATATTTTAATATAAAAAACTTTATATAAAACTGCTTTTAAAATACTTTTCTCTATATTACGTGATTGTTATCTTTGGAGACCTTTAAGATTTAAATAAATTTTTATTTATTCAACATCTTAGGGTTCATTTATATTGGAGCTGCGATAAGTGCTAATAGCATTGATAAATGCATAGCGTTGGAAATTGTATACATGATTTTAATAGAGATGTTTATATCGGGGTATCGCTTTGATCAACGATAAAAAATATAAGATTCTCTAAGTTATGCTCTTATAGACGCTTCCAACACTTATTGCAGCTCCAATATAAACGCATCCTGTAAAAATTGCAATTCACATTGCAATTCTCTAAAAAGTTTTAATATTAATTAACTATTAAAGCGAAGTGCTTAAAATTCGAGCGATTATTGAACTCAAATTATTGTTTATTTATATTTATAAACAAATAATTGAGCCGCGATCGGAAAAACCGATTAACTTTAGAAGGAAAGGTATATAGTATACTCCCAATATGAGAGAAAGAGCAAAATTATTATATTAATATTAAAATTTTTTTATATGTTTTGACAAAAAAAATTACATAACCTTATTTTTTAATTTTTTAAATTTATTATATTTCGCGATAAATCAAAGTTAAAATTATATTAATTTAAAATAAATGATAAAAATTTTAATCAATTGCAAATAATTTTAAATAAAAATTCGTTCATCAAACCGTAATATAAAATTTTTTTTTGTTTGTTTATATTCTCTTGTTTGTTTACAAAATTCAAATGTCATGTATCCATAAAAATATGTATTAGAATGCAAAAAATTTTTGTATAGAATACACTTTTTTTTTGTATGTAGTAACAACATTATAGGAAAAAACCTTTAGAGAATATCTTTTTGTCAAGGATTATGGTTACTCTTTCAATACTTGTCTACGTATGAATGACTCTCCACGCATTATTGACGATACAGTATTTTATCGTTTTTTCTTTGTCACACGAATAGTATTTTTGTATCTTCTGCCTATGCTCTAACTTTTGCCTAGAAAATTGTTCTAACGAAAATTAGCCTTAAGCCGATGAAATATTGGGCCAAGTGAATAAAAAGTAGTAAATACTAAAAGGTATTTACTATTTGAAAAAGTATTAGCTTTCTAGTAAAAGCAAATACTTCATTTGAAGTGAATAAACGTTTACTTTTACTACTAAGTAATTGCTGGAAAATTCTAAGTAAGTACTTCCAAGTATTTAGTACTTCCATACGAATTTGCATTTTTTTAATGCATTTAGGAATATTGATCATTGTATTTTGCTCCGCAAACATGTCTAGCGAAGACGAAATTTCGAAAAATAAAATAGTTGCAGACACACTAGTTTTAGTCAACTTGCTTAAAAATAATGTAATTGTACTGGAAAATCTATGGTTCCAAATGTGGTAGTAGAAAAGGAAAAAGCCTGGTCTATAATTAAAGATGAATACAGATGAATACACTGTAGTACGATGAATTTCAAAATCTTCTGTTACACCACTCTGAAAACCCGGATCACTCATGTAGCATAAAAATAATATCTCCATTTTCTTTTTGAAATAAGTGCTCCTCCTCTGGTTTCGGGACTTTCTGGTTAAAATTCATTGCATAAAAAATCGATTTTAATAGGCGAAAACCTCAATAGACATTTCGATTTGTCAGGACTAAGATTTCTTCTTCCTCGGTAATACTTAGATTCACGTATTTGAATGAAAGCAGCCATCTTTATACACTGAAGGTAACCATATACCTATTTTCAAAATTTTTAAGTTTTTACTAGAAATGGAAAGTATTAACTGAGTTTTATTCACATCATTTTAAGTAAATACTAGGAAAAGCTAAAAATATTAGTATTTACTATACCGAAAAAGTAAATGCTTAATATTGAGTCTTTACTTATTTTTTATTCACTTAACTTTAAGTATTTACTTAATAATCCACTAGTAGAAGCATTTACTATTTTTTATTCACTAGGCCCATTATGATGTAGAAATCGCCTAAAAATATGCAATTTTTTTTTCAAAAAGATTTACATGTTAAAATAATTTTATTTATATTATATCATAATTATCTATCTATATATATATAATATAAAAGCGAAAGTTTGTTTATTTGTTTGTTTGTTTGTTTGTATGTAACGAGTTGGCTCCTAAACTGCCCAGCCAATTTTCATGAAAATTTGTATATAGAGGTTTTTGGGTTCGGAAGGAAATCGTGGCCCAAAAATTTTGCTCTAACGGACCGCCAAGTTGGGGCTGTGGTGCAAGTATTTAAACTTCTTTGTTCTAAAATGAAAACGGTTTGAATGATTGACTTCAAATTTTGTATACGTGATGCTCTTTGAGAATTGAGTAGACACTATTAAGAATTTTGGAATTTGTTAACCCATGTCGGGCCGACGAGTGGTCAAAAAAAATTTTGGTTCCAAATTTTGTCCGATTTTACGAAATTCTGCTTTGGCTTAAAAGAAAGCCCCAAAAAAAATTTGTTGAGTTCCATTAACCCATTGCGGCCCAACAGCTTTTTATAGGTTTTTTCAATACTTTACTCTAAATTCGAAACGGTTTGACCAATTGACTTCAAATTTTGTATACGTGATGCACCTTGAGGATTGAGTAGACACTATTAACAGTTTTGGAATTTGTTAACCCATGTCGGGCCGACGGGTGGTCAAAAAAAATTTTGGGTCCAAATTATGTCCGATTTTACGAAATTCTGCTTTGGCTTAAAAGAAAGCCCCAAAAAAAATTTTGTTGAGTTCCATTAACCCATTGCGGCCCAACAGCTTTTTATAGGTTTTTTCAATACTTTACTCTAAATTCGAAACGGTTTTACAAATTGACTTCAAATTTTGTATACGTGATGCTCCTTGAGAATTGAGTTGACAGTATTAACAGTTTTGGAATTTGTTAACCCATGTCGGGCCGACGGGTGGTCAAAAAAATTTTGGGTTCAAATTTTGTTCAATTTTACGAAATTCTGCTTTGACTAAAAAGAAAGCCCACACAAAGATTTTATTGAGTTGCATTAACCCATTGCGACTCAACAGCTTTTTATAAAGTTTTCGGTTACTTTACTCTAAATTAGAAACGGTTTAACCGATTTTCTTCAATTTTTGTATATGTGTTCCGTTTTGAGAATGAAATTAGCTCTTTTTACAGACTTGCAATTGGTTAACTCATGCCGGCCCGACGATTGACAAAAAAAAGATTTGGAAGAAAATTACGTCCAATTTAGCGCAATACTGCTTTGCCCAAAGAGAAAGTATAGTTCCGTTAACCCAATGGGGCACAGTGGCTTTTATAGATTTTTGCGTTACTTAACTCTAAATTAGAAACGATTTGACCGGTTGACCTCAAATTTTATAAGTGTGAAGCAACTTGAAAATGGAGTTGAGTATGTTAACAGTCGGTCCTACGATTGGTCAAAAAATTTTTTTGGAAGTAAATTACGTCAAACTTTGGAAAGTAGTTTGTACTGCTTTGAATTACAAAAAGTTTCAAAAATTACTAGAATAATCCTAGAAAAATCGTTTTAAAAAGATTGCTTTCATACATTTTAAAATTTACATGTGTAAACCGTGTGTAATTTTTGTGTTAACTTTTTGCAGTAACATCAACTTTAATTAAACCTCCATTGAGAGGCGCAGCAACGCGCACCGGGTATTAGCTAGTATCATATAAAAGAATTAATCTTATTATAGCAACAGTAATCAATTATATAATAAAATATATTATATTTAATGAAAATTGATATTTAATATAATTTACACAACAAAGGTAAATATATACCATTAGTCAAATAAAGTATTCAACATGAATGTTATTAGAATTCTATTGTTTCAGTAAAGTTCCTAAACTCTATAAAAGCGATGATAAGTAACTGTAAAATAAATAATTTTTTTTTAAATGTGTTATTTAAGAAACTATATTTTCAGTTCTAACTTATAAATAGTTATGCCTGTCTCGAATTTTTTTTTTATCTTTAAATTGATTTTTCTTATTCGCTTTAGTTAAAAGTTTTTTCCCTAATGTCAATGCGGTTTTATTTCAATTTTGTGGTTTTGTTTTTTTTTTTTAAAGAAAATTGATGAGATTTGTTTTTATGATTAATGATTTATTATGTTAAAGTTTAATTTTATTTGTTTATATGACTGTTTTTTATTTGGAATACAAAAAAAAATTTAAAAAACATATCAATGATAAGTTTAAAAGACGATATATATGAAATATTGATCCCAAATAAAGCAATGATAAGTTATTTTGAATAACTTACAATATAATTCTGTACTTTATAATAAGTTGACAATAAATAAAATTAACTTATTTTATATTAAAATTTACTTTAATATGTTTTTTTTTATATATTTTTTAATATAACAGGGTATCAGCATTAAAGATAACGATAGTTTAGCAGCATTATTAGCCGTTGAAGCAAAATCTGATTTATTAATGTTAATGTCTGATGTTGATGGTATTTATAATAAACCACCATGGGAGGATGGTGCTAAATTAATGCATACATATACATCAAATGATACTAATACAATTCAATTTGGACAGAAATCAAAGGTTTGAAAAAAAAAACAGTTTATTTTTATTTTTAAATATTTTTTGTCTCTTTCTAACAACACATCACTTATGTACATTCATTTAGAGAAGAATAAGTTAAAATGGTATGTATATATTATATATATATAAATATATATAATGTATGTGCAGTAGAGCACATAGTTTTAAACTCTATCTATATAGAGACTGATTATACTGTACAGTTCATCATGGTATTCATTCAAACACTTTATATCTGATTCTGACATGTTATTTTTCTAAATGAACAATATACATTATCATTCTATCTCTTTCTATCTAACTGTAAAAAGGAAACTATTGATAATAAATTTTAATTTTTTATTTTTTTTTGCTTTGTTAAAACTTAATCTGAATGTATGAGTAAAATAGAAGGTTCTATATTATATATATGTATATCAAATATATATATATATATATCTATACACAAAAAGATTTACTTGATTTTCAAAAATAAGAGTTAACTATTAGTATGTGTGTACATTAAGTGGTTGGAAACTTTTCAATAAGAATTATACAAAAAAAAAGAGACATAAAATATGAACATGGCAATTTGTTTTGGTGTTCCTAACTCACTGTTTTTTTTTTTATTACTTATTACACTAACAATAAAAGGTTGGAACTGGTGGTATGGATGCAAAAGTAAGAGCAGCAACATGGGCATTAGAAAGAGGTGTCAGTGTTGTTATATGTAATGGTATGCAAGAAAAAGCAATTAAAACTATAATAAGTGGTAGAAAAATTGGTACATTTTTTACACAATCAGTTGAAGGATCAACAACAATACCAGTCGATGTATTGGCAGAAAATGGTATGTATTTTATTTAATTTATATGTATACTTATATAATTGTATTCAGGCATAGACTTTTACTTTATAATACTCGTACTAGAATATATAAAATAATACTAAAATATAGTTGTGTGCATAGGCATAGAATTTAATATTCTCTTTGGGTTTAATAAATTTAAGTTGAAGAACTCTTTTGTGTTGTTTAATGTCGCAAAGAGAAATGAAAATTTAAATTTATTTTTAAAGACTGTATAAAATTTTCTAGAATATTCTTAAATATTTTTGTAGGAAATTTATGACTTGACTTTTCGTTGGTTTTTAAGAGTATAAAAAAGTTATTAAAACATTTAAGTAAATTGCGGTAGAGCTATTAATAGTAATTTTTAGAGATGGAATCAGGGCAAAAGTTTAGATTTTTCTCAAGCCTGGGGTCCGCGAACTCATGATATAAAATTTTACATCAGCATTGATTTTAATTATAGAAAACCACCGGGTTAATTTGGTTTTGACCTGTTTACGCGTTTTACACAGAGATTCAATGAAATTTTTGAATATTTGGTATTAACGCAAGTTAACCAAAATTAAGGAACTATATTATACACTGATAGTTCTGAGATTATATCATGGATTAAGGTTTTGAATCATAATAGAAATAAAAGACTTAAGATAAAGGTCAGGAAAACTAAGAGATTTAACAGGTCTTAATTAACGTAGAAAAAGTCTAAGAGATTAAACAGAGTAAGAAGGTTTTTCTATATTTTGATTTGTTTTAATATTAAATTTAAAGAAATTATTGAAATTTTTTGGCACATTTTTAGATTCTAAAGCTAAGAATTATTTTATAGCGTAATCAAATATAATATCCGAAATCCAATATATTGATTGCAATTTAGACCACAAAACTTGTACTAAAAAGTTCGGAAGAGTAAAAGTTAATTTGCTTTTATAAAGGTCGAATATTTGTCTAAGTAGTACATTGAAAAATGTTATATTCAAAAAATTTGAAATAAATAATGAAACAAAAGTAAGTCGATGCAACAGACTTAGTTATATTCTGCACCTGACAAATTTCAATTCATTTCAGATTTTAGGAACATTAAACAAACCGAACAAAACAGTATTTTACCAAATTTCAACTTAATTTCGAAGATATGCTGGTTAGGTCTAAGGAGGCGTGACAACTATCCGAAATACTAAATTTATTCCTTTCAAATTTCAGAAACATACCTTAATTGATTGATTTTGGAGATAAGTTCGTTTGTCTTTGCTTCGATCAAAAGCTTCCAGGTTCAGAATGCATGGTCCGATGTTGCTCATTTGCAATCGCAACCGTATATTGGGCATTAAAAACCTTTAGGATAAATTTAATCAAGAGGGCATAACTTTTTTTTGAGTTTATGTGTTTACGAACGAACATCGCCAAATCGACTCGGGAGGTGAAGCTTTGCAAAAAACATGTAATTTTCCATATCCAACTTGCTTCCTTTTGGTGGTTACAAATATCGTAGTTAAGTTAAATTTCTCCTATATCTATTTTCGATGTAGGGGTTAATATTTACGTAATTTCTATAAATATTTTTTTGAAACATCCTGCAATCTAAATTGCACTTGGAATATGTATATATCAGTATTTTGAAGAAAATTTGTTTAGAAATTTATGAGAATTAATATTTAAGTTTAAATCTATTTAATTTTTGAATTGCGTTAACAAGGTTTTCATATAAAAACAAAAAAATGGGTCATTTCTTAAAGTCAATTTATTTGAATGAAAATTAAATTTTTTATTTTTTGTTATTAAATTCTTATTGTAGTAAGAGTAATTTTCAAAATATTACTATACATAGTTATTTAATATGCAGATTTAAAAAAAATATGTAATTTCTAGCTTAGATAGTAAATATTTCTATAGAGATTATGTTGAAATGTTAATATTTTTGATCAAAACTTATTTATTTTTTCTTTATAACTTTGCATTATTAAAATTTTTTAAAGTTTTTTGAATGAAAAGTTTTAAAAGTTATGTTAAAACGTAATCTATTTAATTTGATCTAATAGAATTTTTTTGGTTTTTATATTAGTAATGAAAAGAGTCTTTAATTGAATATATGTTAGCATGCATGCACTTAAAGTGAATTATGTTACAAATATGTATATGCTTTCATAAACATTAAGTTAATTTATGTGTTGTTAATTTGAAATGGGAAAGGAATTATTTTTCAAAAATGGTTTAATACATATTAACCCAGTTTTTAATTAATATTAGAATATTTTTTTATTCTTATATTGATATAAATAATTTTGAAAACTAAAGTAATATTTTTAAAAATAAAAATAGCTACATTTTGATCGCATCCCCATCGCATCCCCATCACGTACACCTATCCATTCGTTCCCATGGTAACCAAAGAAATAATGAAGCTGTCCCAATGTAATTTACGAATACTGTGTTCGGAATCTGGGAGCTTCGGAACGGGTCAAAGGCAAACGTTAATATCTCCAATAACACTAAAGATTTAGTACAAGGGTGTCCTTGATTTTAAAATAAATTGGTAGGGCGGTTCGACTAAATGACACTCGCCTTCAATGCCGAATTAAACATATATATGAAATAAATATGAAATTTAGTACCTTAGCCTTAGCCTCTAGCCTTAATATTTGGTTAGGTGTAATAAAGCTTTTACGTTTTTACTTTATATTTAACAAGCTAATACCAGGTGCGCGTTGCTGTGCCTCTCAACGGAGATATTATTTAAGTTATTTGAAAAAAGTTACCATAAAAATTACAAATGATGTAAATGTTAATTTAAAAATGTATTAAAGTAATTTTTTAATAAAGCAAAAACGCTTTTTCTAGGATTATTCTAGCAAGTTTTCAACAAATTTATCTAATTTCCCACGAAACTTTTTATTACAATTATTAATAATGCGCAGAAATATTAATTCACTTGACATTATTCGTCAGGAACCCAATAATCTCAGTTCAATTGTCAAGAACCATGTATAGAAAATTTGAAGTCAATCGGACAAATCGTTTTTATTTTAAAATAAAAAAGTTTAAATACTTGCACCACAGCCCAAACTTGGCGGTCCGTTAGAGCAAAATTTTTAGCCCACGACTTCCTTCCGTACCCAAAAACTTCAAAATACAAAACTTCATGATAATCGGCTGTACATTTTAGAAGTCCATTCGCTACATACAAACAAACAAAGAAACTTTCGCTTTTATATATGTAGATTTAATTGAATTCTTCAAGTGTATGAAAATTAAAAATTTGTTGCATTAACTTACTGATGCTTCTAACTGGAATAGATATTATTCTATAAACTAATGCAAGGTCAATTCTATAAACTAATCCCACTGAAGTGTAATAATTTCCATTAATTTGTTGTTGGCACGAATTTATAAATCAATGCAATTATCTTTATATTAAAAATTCATAAATTTAAAGTTTTTAAATTAACATCAATTTTATTTTTCATTGTATTAAACATATTACACACAAAGTAAAATATAATAAATATTTTTTTTTGTAATCAATAGCACGTTCTGGAAGTCGTTTATTGCAAGCATTAACACCAGAAGAAAGAGCAGTAGCTGTTAATAATTTAGCTGAATTATTAATAACAAAACAAGATTTTATATTATCAGCTAATAATAAAGATTTACAAGAAGCACAGAAAAATGGTTTAGCAAAACCATTACTTTCCCGATTATCATTGAATCCATCAAAATTAAAAAATCTTTCAATTGGATTGAAACAAATTGCAGATGCTAGTCATAAAGTAAGTATTAAATATGAAAATGTTATAAATATTACATAAAAATAAAATTATAATATGCAGAGCAAAAAAAACAAAATTAAAGATAAATATTTTAAATAAATTATGAAGGACATACATAAGGTAGTATATTAATTAAGGGTTTTTAAACTAGTACGTATTTCAAAAATGTTGATATGAAGAATTTTGAAAATAGTTGTAAAAGCTGTAAAAGTTTGTTATAAAATTTATTTATATACTGTACAATTTTTTAAATTAATTTATTTGTCAAAGCGAATAATTCTGCCGCTTGCTTACTTAAAATTTTAAAATTGCCAAAAAAATTTCCCCGAGTTCTTTAATTTGTAAAAATTATGTAAAATCTAGATTGACAACTAAATCCCGCTTTTCAAAATCTCGTGTCTCGAAATTTCACGTATTAAAAGTATTAAAAGTCTCGCGTTTTAAAATGTCACGTTTTTTGAAATACGCATTTTAGAAGAAATAAACCACGCGTTTTTTGAAATACAAACAAAAAATCAAACCTCTAGTAAACAAATGAATAAAACCCAAATGAATACATATCCAACTTTAGGATTCCTATTTTTCCCCCACCCATATATTGACATTTTTGACTCAAAATCATTTGACTTTGAGGCATGACTTTGAGGCACATTATTTTGACAGGTGACATTTATAAATTCTATTATACGAAACGATTTTCCGTCCGACTTCGATACGCTCCCTTAAAGTTTTTGCAAACAAATACTTGGACAAACGGATGAAATGAAACTAATAAGCACAAGTCATTTGTTTTTTTTTTTAAATGAACTAATAAAGGGGATAAAAAAACGTATTATGAAGGGATAAAACAATTTACCCTTGAAATTAAAGCTCTTTGTTTTTTTAATGGTTTTTGTTTTTTGTTGTTTTGTCACTCATTTAAAAAATAAAATAAATTTTTTTATGAATAAATAAAAAATTTAGAAAAATTAAACACAGTAAAAAAATTAAAATTAAAAAATAAAACTAGGGAAAATTAAGTTGTTCATTATTAAATGAAATTTAAAACTAAAATATTTAGTTTTTTTTTTCTATTTAAGTATTTTTTCAATGTATAAAAAAAGGGATTATGATTTTAAAATGATTCTGTGATAGTTTTAAGTACAAAAAAAGAATAAGAATTATATAAAAAAACCCCTGCTATGAAGTGGAAAATAATGCATTTTAAATTACTTTGTTGTTTTTTTTAAATAAAACTTTTAAAGTATAAATCTGTCACTTTTAAGTGGTGTCACAATGCTAAAAAAGAGAAGTAACTCTGACAAAATTAAAAAAAATAAAAATTAAAATAATTAAAGTATTTCTGGTGATATAGTTTTGCATATTTTTTTTTTAAAACTGAAGATGATGTTAGAATTCTAGCATTTAATAAAGGTTTAGCGCTTAGTTAAAATTAATTTTTCCCAGTACTTGAAATTCAAGCAAATCTAGAATAAGGTTTGGCTACATAGATCTTTTGTAATATTTCAATCTTCTTAATGAAACAGCAAGTACTATAAGTAAATCATTTAGTATAACATTCCTAAGAATCAAAAAAAAATTGTTTTACTATATATTATATATATATTTGAATATTTATTATAATTTTGAACTGAAATTTGAAACATAATACGAATATATAAACATATATATTCATCAAATTCGCACTCATTATTTAGCCAAATGTCTTTTACTTTAAGTAAAAAATTCATTTCTAAAGTATCTTACCATTTCTATCATTACTTACCTACATATACATATAAATAAAATATACATATACATAAAAAAAAATATTTAAAATAATTTATTTGAATGATAGAATATGATGTTTGAGTTTATTTTAAAATTATAAGAATAAAAAAAATTAAAGAGTATATAAACTAGAAAGAGCTGTCAAAAATATTCATATATTTTCAATATTGCAGTCTACAGCCAACCGCTTTTGCCTAATAGACTGTATAACATCTGATCTGATTTATTTGATTAAATCTTAATGTGTAAAATATGTGGAAATATCTCAGATTCAAATTTATTGCATTACAATAATACCTACAATAATACATGTATGCGGTCTGTAAAAATAAACTTCTGTTTATTATAAACAAATAAAGTCGCGGTCGGCAATTTTGTAACAAGTTTCTAATTTAAGAAATGAAATAACGAATCTAAACTTGACAGACACAACATAATAAATGACGCGAACATCTATACAACACTTTGACAGTTTCTATATTCATATACATAATAAATTTTACAGGATCAGAACCCTCGGCTACTAAGGCCATTTTGGGCTTACATTAAATTACAATTTTTACTGCAATTTAAAATTTCGAGTATTGACATAATATATAATACTTTAATTAGAGTAAATTATATGAATTTTTAAATTTTTAAGAAAATGATATTAAATATAGTATTTATAAATTTGCTTAGTTACATATTTACAAATTTACATATTCACAAAATTACATAATTACATAATGATAGTTTCAAGCGAATTAAATTTCCTTACATATTTTAAATATATTGTAATATTTTTATCGCGAATTTACACTAGACAGAAACAACGCGAAACAAATGACGCGAACATTCTAACAACACCATGACAGTTTCTATACCTAATATGAATATAACATTAATTGTTTACAAAATATTGCATACTTTCGGGAGACTACACAAGGATAACAATGTATTATTAAACAATATTCATTTTTATTCGAATAATTTCAAGATTTTTTAAAGGAATAAATATTTATAAAGTTTTAAAGATTACGTAAATCCTTAAAAATCGTTTAAAATGGGGCCAATATTTTCACAATAAGCTGATTAAGTTCACATTGATTTAACACCCTACAATTCGATAAACTGTTCAATCCCAAAACAAAGTATTGTTATTAATGCAAAAATTATATATATATATATATATATTAAGAAAATATTTCGATATTATTCAATTAATATAATTTCTTTATTCCTTATTACATATTCCCATGTTTTTTTTCTATTAAGTTCAAATTTTCAAGTTGATTGGACATTTTTTTGTCATTTTCTTATTTTCTTTATCAAAATAAAATAATATAAGAAAAATATTTAAATTAAATTATCTACTTTATTACTTTGTTATTTATTATTAATAATATAAAAGAAAAATATAACTTTTCTTTAAATACGTATATACTTTTATAATAAAATTTTGACTGAAAATTTAATTTACGAGGCGTATTTTTTCATCAGTATAAAAATTGTCTTTATTTGAAAACTTTTTCTTTTAAAAAAAAAATTTGTGTTTTTTTTTTTAAATAAAAAAATTTAAGTGATAAAAAAGTTATTTAATAATATAAATAGGTAAAAAATTAAGTATAAGACAAAAAATAAAAAAAATTTAATGAAACAAATGATGAAAAACCCAAAAGGTTTTAAGAAAGCACATTTCCAAAACTGCATAGGGTTATTCTAAGTTTGGGTAAAAAATATATATAGATATAAATTGATAATAATATTTATGTATTTATCAATTTTGAATTAATAATGGAAATAATGAAATCCATATTTAGAATATTAGCCCAATACAATCAACAACAGCTGGTTAACTTGAGCCGATAAATAATGTTAGGGCTTCAATGCTAATTTTTTAACTTAGAAACTTTTAACTTTTAGTAGTAGAAACTTATGCAGATTCTCAAGAATCCTGCTGAAGATCCAAATTTCAAGTTTTGACCTTAAGCCGTTTAGAAGATATGAAGGGACAAAAAATTATAAATTTCGTTTCAATTTATACAAATTGTATTTTATACAACTGAAAATTCGAGTACCGTATGGCAACCCTATATATTACATATATTTGTAAAACTTTGTAAGAACTTTAATTGTAAGGAGCAGCAGTTTTTTACCGCTTCCAGATTTAAAATATACCTAATAGAATCTTGTTATAATAATTTAAAGATAGGGCTTTTTTCGGTATGTGGGGGCTGTAGCTCCGTTAGAGAAAAAAATTGTTCTTTGAAATTTATTTTTTTGCGATACTTCTTTGTAGTTAAAATTTTATTTCTTTATTTCAAACGGCATAGAAGGTGGGTCAACATACAGACGGATGGACGGACAGAGTAAAACTATGTAGGCAAATTTTTACAAAATTTTTTGAAAATGTGCTAAAGAATAAAAGAAAAGAACATTTTTTCGTATTTTTATTTTTTAGACTTACAAAAAAATTAATATAATAGATACGTTAACAAATTGCCATATATTAGTTCTTTTGCCAATTTTTAACAATTTTTATAGTAATTGAAAAAATTGTTGTGTCTTCTATCCCTTTCTAAAGAGACGAAAAAACTTTTTCAATCAAATTTTTTTTTTTAACATAAATGGTATCTCATCAAAAAAATGATATCAGGTAGTTATAAATTTTTATATAAAGCTTTGTTTCATATTGATGGAATATAAGTGTTAACAGAATGATGATCTCGTTGTATAAGTTGTTGTAAAAATATTTTGGGAAGTAAAAAAATTTTGAATTTTTTGTTCTACAGGGCATGTCAAAATTATGACACAAGTACTTTACGAGATTTTAAAGTGATTACTAAATGGAATTACAATAATAAATGGCACATACAGTTTAAATTTGAATGGTAATTGTCAAAAAAGGTTGATACTTTAAAAGTAATTAACATGTCATTTAGACAATTTTTTTGTTTTGTCAGGGGTTATTTCAAAATTTAGTAGACACGAAATATTTCGAATTAAACTTTGTTAAGATGTAAATGAGACATCCTTATTTATTAAATTGAAGCATGCCTTTCTTCATGCGTAGCAGATTTTACAATCTATTAATTTGATTAGCAATATTATTTATTTTGTTAATATCATATATTTTATATTGTACAATATATATTTGGTCACTATGGAGATTTGTAAAGAAAAATTAATTTTTTAATATTTATGACCTGTACGGGAATTGAACCCGCCAAATTCTTATCCACTAACCCACCGAGGCCACATCTTTATTTATATTAGGCAGATATTAAAAAAAAAATAGAATTGCCATCTTACTGTAATAATATTAATAATTAATTCGATTTTTAAAGTAAATTTTTGAAGGATTAAATGGGTTTTTGGCTTTCGCTACATTGTTATTTAAATAAGAATATATTTGTAGGCTGTTCAGCTGTCCTTAAACTCATCAAGCTTCAATCATATTGTTTGGAATTTTAATTTTCGTGTTATATTTCAATATAGAATTTATTTATTATTAAATAAGAACCCTAAGGCTGTACAATACCAGTGGAACCTTCAATCTCTATTAACTAATTAACAATTTTTAATGAATAGAATTACAAAATTTTATTGAAATATTCTTTAATATTTACAAATTGTTCGTCTTTGATTGTAGCAATCAAAATTCATAATATTTGTTTTAAAAATTTTGTAACACCCTGTAATAATAAACATCAAAATTAGTAGTAGAAAGACTAAAGAAACTTTTTTATTAATTCTGTTATAAATTTATGTCCTTTATAATTCTGCAAAAAAACACTTTAAGTAAAATAAGATTTTAATAAATTTCAATTATTATTTTATTTATAAAATAGAACGTAGGCAGAGTTTTAAAAAGAACAAAATTAGCAGAAAACTTAGAACTTGAACAAATTACTGTACCAATTGGTGTACTTTTAGTAATCTTTGAATCAAGTAAGTGTGACACATTTTTTTATTAAATAATTATTTTATTAATTTATATTTTAAATTTTATTAATTTTTTATTAAAAAAAAAAAGGACCAGATTCATTGCCACAAGTTGCTGCATTAGCAATGGCATCTGCAAATGGTTTACTTTTAAAAGGTGGTAAAGAAGCAGCACATAGTAATCGTGCATTAATGGATCTTGTTAAAGAATCATTACGTCCTACAGGTGCTGCAAATGCAATTTCATTGGTAATTTAAAAAAAAAAATTTATAATTATAAAAAACATCTGGTCACTCTAAAACTTTATTATGGTTTTATAAATTTTTTTTTTATTAGGTTTCAACAAGAGAAGAAATTAGTGATTTATTGTCAATGGATGATCATATTGATTTGATAATACCAAGGGGATCATCAGAATTAGTACGTAGTATACAACAACAATCATTACATATACCAGTTTTGGGACATGCTGAAGGTGTTTGTCATGTTTATGTTGATAGAGATGCAGATTTAAAAAAAGCAATAAAAATTATTAGAGATTCAAAATGTGATTATCCAGCTGGTATGTACAAAAATTTCAATTCGTTCGAATTTCAATTAGAATTTTTTTTAAGAGGATTATATAAGATTTTAAATAAAATTTATTTTGTTTTTATTATTTTTTTTTTTTTTAAACAGCCTGTAATGCTATGGAAACATTATTAATACATGAATCACTATTCCAAGGTGATTTCTTTAATGAAGTTTGTAATATGTTAAAAGAAGAAGGTGTTACAATTTATTCTGGACCAAGATTAAATCAACAATTAACATTTGGACCACCATTAGCTAAAAAATTAAAACATGAATATGGTAGTTTAGAATGTTGTATTGAAGTTGTTGGTAATTTAGATGAAGCAATCGGACATATACATTCATTTGGTAGTTCACATACTGATGTTATTGTAACAGAAAATGGTAAGTGAAACGTATTGAAATTTTTTGGGTATTGAATTTCAGAAATGTCATGAAATCATAGAATTTTATAAATCCCAATAAGGATACTATGTATTAGTGGTTAAGTGCCGACTTTTCATGTGAAACGCTCGGGTTCGAATCCAAGTGAAAGTGAAAAAATTTTCTGGTTTTCGACTCGACTCAACTACCATTCGCCATTGGGTTCAAATTAATTGCTAAATCAATAATTAATAATTATATATCTTTAATAAAAAATACATTAATATAACAATATATACAAATAATTTAATTGAATAATATAAATCACAGATATAGAATACCATATAACTCTAATACAAAATATTACAATATAAACAAAAATAGAATTGCATCTAAGATGTTTCTACATGTTATAAGGGCTAGTACTATCTCATGTTCAAATTGTATGTTTAATTCATTGAAATCAATTCCCCCTGTTCCAATATGTACCTATGATATAGACAGTCTTATTACCCTAACAGTTAAACAGTTAGCGCTTAAAAAAAAAAAAAATACCTTATGGTTGAAATCACATTTTATTATATTTATAATTTTAATTAAATTTTATTTTAAATTCTTTTGTAGTTGATGCAGCTAACAAATTCCAAAGTCAAGTTGATAGTGCTTGTGTATTCCATAATGCTAGTTCACGTTTTGCTGATGGTTTTCGTTTTGGTTTGGGTGCTGAAGTTGGTATATCAACAGCTAGAATACATGCCAGAGGACCAGTTGGTGTTGAAGGTCTTTTAACAACAAAATGGATATTAAAGGGTACAGATCATACTGTTGCTGATTTTGCTGATGGTGGTTTTAGAAATTATGTACATGAACAATTACCAATTGAATAATAAATTAAATTTTTTTTGTTTATTTTAAAAAAAAAATTTTTATTTGAATCAAATACATACAAACATACATATTATTATATAAATTTTTTTATTTTGTTTAAAGTTGAGATTAGTTTAAATTTATTTAAAGATTTTTACGTTCATTTATATTAAGCTTGTAAATCTATTTTATACGGAATTTTGTTTGCTTTTTATTAAAAAAAAAAATAAAAAAAAAAAAAAAAAAAAAAAAAATGGGTCAAGAATACATAGATTTAAAATGATGACTTTTTTTTTACAATATAACATTTTTAACAAATAAAATAAAAAAAAAAATGAAATGTTGTTTTTTCTAATAGGATTAAATACTTATGTTTTTATTTTTTGTATTTGTAAGTTTTTATTTTATCTTTTGAATTATCGACTTTTAAGAATAACTCTTAGAGGAATTTTTCTTTTTTTTTTTTTAATACTTCTGAGAAATATTTTTCTGTACTATAAAGTTTCCTTTAACATTTTTATATTACTAAAATTCAACAGAAGTATCTTTGAAAATCTTGTTCTATATATTGTTTTATCTATAGTTGAATCTGAAATCAGATTTAAAATATGAAAATTGATTGAATAGTTTTTATTTGAATTACACATTAAATGGCTGTGCGAATTCATATTTTTCTGTCCGTCTGTCCTTTTAAAAATATTTAAATAACAAAATGATATGCAGTTTCGCATTTTGATACTAAATTTTCCAGAATCGCACGGTATTCGTATTTAATTAGAACATCAGAATGCATAAAGATAGTCTAAATTAAATTATAATATTAAAAATTTCAAAATTTTTTATATATTTTATGTTTAATTTTATTAACAGTAGTTTTGGATTTATCATTACTAAAGCCATTTAAAATCACAAATCAAATCTTTAAGCTGGGTCTTGCCAACTTGGTGCATGTTCTACTTCTAAAAGCTATATTAAGAGTACAGTATTACCATCCATTAATTTATTACATCGATTTTTAAGTAGAGTTAAGGATATTTCACACTAGAAAAGGAGTCATATATAATGTGTCTTTTATAAAGGAGTCACATATAAGATTATAAAAAGACACATTATCAGAACGTCAACATTTTCCAGATGAGTTAAGTTAACAGTATTTTAAAAATTTAGAAAACGGTATTCTTAAACACAGTTAAGTGTCGATACATTTTCTTTGCAATGTGAATCTATTTATATGGTATCGTTAATGTAAATCAAATCCCAACACGTCCTTGTCACTTTTATGTCAGGTTAGGTGATGCTGTAGTAAGAATCAACCTTTAAAGTCGAATTACAAAACAGAATAATGAATCACGCACCGCCATAACAATAACATCTGACATTATATTTGAATAGGCATAAAATGACACAAAAGAACCTTAAAGTCAATTCAAAATGAATAAAATATGCTAACGTCATGTTATGTAACTGTCACAATTTTTTGAAGTGCAGTTGAAGTGCGATTGTATCTTTTGCATAAATTTATTTTTTCCAACTTATTCTTCATTGTAAAATTTTTTGTAAGGGTTGGGTAAATATAGTTTACTTAAATAATAATAAGGGTTGTATTATTATTATTAATATTTTTCTTAAATATACGCAATTACTGTTGTAATAATAAATATAAGATTTTTGTTTTTTACAAAATCCAATTTTTTTTTTTCAACGGGTTTGCTGTTTGTTGTTTTTTTTATAACTGATGTTCTGATAGAATTTCTTTCATGGACTCCTTTACTCGTATAAAAACAAAGAAAAACTCATTGGTCTGTTCTCTGCTGACAACCAATGACAATTTAAAAAAACAAAAAACAAAAAAAAAAACATAACAAAAAAAACCATGAATATAAAGTTGAATTGATGTCGAGAAAATGCTTACATGGATGATGTGATATGATAATGACAGAATATATATATAACGGGAAAATGTTCATATACAAATATTTGTTGCTAAAGGATTTAAGTTTCATATCAAAAATATTTATTGTATGCACTTATGTACTTATATAATATATTATAAGATGTTGTTGTACATTGCACTTGGATTTATTATAAAATTGTTGTAATTTAAAAATACTTTTGTTTTTTTTTTATTTTTTTATTTTGATGTGAGAAATTAATTTGTAAACAAGATGCGGGATTTTTTTTTTAAAAAATCTATAAAATTTTTTAAAAAATTTTGAAGTTTGCAGAAGTTTTTTTTGGAATCAACTTTTGCATAAAAATATGTGTAGTATTAGTTATGTTTAAATCAGTATATGTTTTAAATAAAAATTGATTCCATTAAAATAGTACGCCATATGGCAAAAACATATGTTGCTTTAAAGTACTTATATTTGATGTATTCTATTTGAAAATTAATTTGCAGCGAAACCATAGCTCTAGAGTCTAGACAGTGGTGTTATGTAATTTGTCTTTAGTATAATTTTATATAAAAATGACTAATTTTGAGTAGACTACTTACTGGAATATGGGGAAAATAATGAATATAAAATAATATATTTCATTAATTTAGGTTATTTTATTTTTAGAAATTAGTTTCAAATTAAAAGTCAAAAAACTTGGTTGTTGAGTTGAAGAATATGTAAAAAATGCAAATTAGAGAATATTGAAAGATAAATTAAATAAATATTGAAAGTGTGTTAAATCAAAGCTATTTATTAATTTATATACGAACTATAAATTATGAAAATTTTCCAAAGTTTTTAAAATATGGATTTTACCTATTAACCACAACAAAATGTGAATCTATCACCTAAAACTCTATCTTTATCATTTTTGTTAAATATTTAGTATATTTTTGAGCGTTTGAGTGAAATGTATACGAAAGAAATAAAAAACGAGTAGTTTCCTTTTAAATTCATTAAAATTATTTATTTTTACAAATTTTAGTATTTTGTCTACGACATGCAAACTTCTTCAGTGCTAGTAATCGAGTAGAGTACTAGCGTGTATATGCTCATAAATTTGAGCATTCGTATAACAAATCATACATACTTACTATTTTACAATTTGATTACGATTTACATGTACCCTTGAATATTATGTTAAAAATCAAGTATATATGTAAATATCAGGGTTGTAAAAAGCTCAAATTTCGACTCAACTCATCGCTCAACTAAATATTTGAGTCCGCTCAACATTTGATTCCACTCAACCTGTGAGCGCACGTGTATCGCTTATAGTATGAGCGGATTCATCATTTGAGTTGAGCTATGAGTTGAGTTTGGCATTTGAGTCCGCTCATTTACAACCCTGGTAAATGTTATATTAAAGGACTCCCCGGATCACGTATGATTTGATACTAATCTGTATAATTAATTTATTTTGTTTTTATATATTACATTTAATCGGGAGCACGATTTGTTAAGGGTTTGTATAACTTGGTTATTAATACGCCATATCATTAACCACTACATCCAAATTGTATCTCAATTCTTTTAAAAGGTGCAGGTCGTAAGAACTCTTAGCTCCAGATATTAGCTTCAGTATTATAAATCTAAAAAATAAAATAAATATTATAGGACTTGGTAATTTCATATGTGAATGATAACTTATGATAAGAGTAGTTCAATTTTATTTTATGACGAATTTCATTTTGCATTTTGTCAACCACCTCTCTATTTATGATCTATTTCAAAAAATTTTGATTTACTTTGACTCTAAAAGTGATGGATTTAGTGACAAGCCAAATGTAAAATTTATTTTCTCAAAAATGTAGTATCATATGTGTGATTTATTATAAGTATATATAAGTATATTTGTAAATAATCATAACGATAGAAAGGTTTTGTGTACTAAGTTATCTTAAGATTCAAAAAAAAAAACAAAAAAAAAGAATTATTTTAAACATACATTACTAAAATTTTAGAAATTTCTTGTTTTTTCGTAAAACGAGTTGAGTCAACAATTTTATTTAAGTGCATATTATTCATATTCAGATTCATTTTGATTGAAAGATATTTTTTTGGAAAAAAATTATCGATTTTCGTTCATTTTTATATATTTATTTATAAACAGTCCCCTACCACATTGTTTCCCTTTCAGGTTGGGGGGTTAAAATTATTTCATATTATGATATAAAGCTATTACGATATAAATTATAAATGTATTTTTTTACTTGATATAATCCGACTAGGGTTTGAACTCGAGACTCTTCAATTGAAAGGCTGTCGTCCTTACCACTAAGCAACTGATCGGATTTGCTTTGGTATTTTTGAGGAATATATTTTTTAATCGATATATTCGATTATGATTTTTTATATTAATTATATATTTTTTAATTAATTAATTATATATTTTTTATATATATCAATATTTTTATTTAAAATTTTCAAATTTGATATCAATCTTAATATATGAGATTTATACATATTTTTCCCAAAATCTATTAAAAAGAATATTATATTCAATTAATTCTAATATATCTCTTAACATTGAATAACAAATATTTTTGTACTTCTTCCCAAAAGAATTTGTTGTGAATATAAAAAAATTTATTGGAATTTTTTTACCTTTCCTTCCATAAAACAAATGTTTAACATAACTTTTATTTTAAAAGTATTTTAAAAATTTTTGTTTAAATTCTTCGGATGTTTCGTATATTTGTGCCAAAATGTGATTTTAAATAAAAGTTTATGTTTTATAACTCATAAATTAAGAAATAAAAAATTGTCTTAATTTTTTACTTTCAATTTTAATTCTACATTTTACTTTAAAGTGTTTCTTTATCAGTCCTACCAACTGCTTGTCATGAGGCGAGAAACACCAACTCAATTTTACAATTTAAAAATTTCAAATTCATTTTACAATTATAATATTTAATAATTTATAGCTGGGTTGTCGAAAGTTAACCAAATTTTTAATTAAATAGTCTATTATTTCAGAATTTTTTAGCATTTCTCATCAAATCCTTCTTCGAACCTTTCGCCTTGTGCTAAAAATATATAAATACGAAATTATAAAATAAATAATTATTTAAAGTTAATTCAAGGTTATAAATAATGGCTCTAGTAACCTTAAGTTGAGTCATCTGAGATTCGAAAGTCATATTTTGATTTTAAGTACAAATTATTTTATAAAAAACTATTGTTAAAGAATTTGAAGGTTGAAATAAAAATTACCCAAGATTTAAGTAAATATTGCATATTTTTAGGCAAATGAATTATTTTTGCTCTTACTTCCTTTGCATGTTTTTTAATACTTTGGAAATTGATTTCAATTTAATTAAATAGAATGAGAATCATACATTAAAATGTATTCTATATTATTTTAAAATTGATTTTAATAATAAAATTATTCAATTAAAAATAAATCAAATAAAAAATACCTTAATTCTATCACTTAATAATTAAGATTGAAGATACAAACGAAATACTCTACTTAAGAACAATTTTAAAAATTTTAGATTTATTTTGGTAGATTTCCTACTATATGAATAATTTTGTATTTCTTTTTATATAAAAATTCATTGTAATCAAAATATTTGACATATTTAACATAATATTTATTTTATAGTTTTATTATATGTATTATCATATACAAATATTAAAAAATTTAAAGTGTCCTTGATTTTCTTTAATTTATTTTCATCAAAAAATAATGATAATAAAAAATGTTATGGTAAATTTTTTTTTGTTATAAAACAACCCAAAAAACTGAAATTATATATCTACTAAAGTCATTTGAAATTTTATAATAATTAAATAAAATATAGCTACAATTTTCCAAGTAATTAAATTTAAAATTAGAAAATAAAAATTTGAGTAAATTTAATCAAAAACCAAAAAAAAAAAAAAGAATGTAATAAATTATTTTATATGAAAATTAAAGTAATTCAAGTATGAATACAAAATACATTAAAGAATGTATATTATTTTATATGTATTTGTACAGTTATGGGAATTTTGTTAAAATTTAATTTAGGTTTAATATCAAATAGTTAAAATATTTCCCTAAGAAATTTTAATTAAAGATATTTTGAAGTTTATATTGATCTAACTGGTATTTAATTTTAAATTTTTTATACCCGTATGACTATATAGTCCAAGGGTATAATAAATTTGCCATTACGTTTGTGACGCAGAGAAGGAGGGGGGGTAGATATAGACTCAAGTGTATGGATCGAATCAGAATCGAAAAATAAATCGATTTAGCTATGTATGTCCGTCCGTCCGTCTGTCCGTCCGTCTGTCCGTCCGTCTGTCCGTCCGTCTGTCCGTCCGTCCGTCATCACGATAACTCAAAAAGTAAAGGAGCTAGGATTATGAAATTTTCACAAATTCGTTTGTATGCAAAAAACGGAATCGAGTTTGAAATTCAGCCATTTTGGTCCACGGGTTCGAGTACCTGCCATACAACTTCTAATTTTATATGAGCATAGTTCTATACCTATGGAAGCTGCGTGTCTGAAATTTTTCCAAAAGTAGTTTAGTATAATGGCCAAAGTTACTGCAAAATTTGGTTGGTCTACTGCAGAGGGTTCGAGTAGCTGCCATACAACTCCTTCTTTTATATGAGCTTTACACTACACCTGATGAAGCTGAGTGTCTGAAATTTTGTAAAAAATAGTTTAGTGTAATGGCCAAAGTTACTGCAAAATTTAGTTGGTCTACTGCTGAGGGTTCGAGTAGCTGCCATACAACTCCTTCTTTTATATGAGGATTACACTACACCAAATAAAGCTGGGTGTCTGAAATTTTGCCAAAAATAATTTAGTGTAATGGCCAAAGTTACTGCAAAATTTGGTTGGTCTACTGCAAAGGGTTCGAGTAGCTGCCATACAACTCCTTCTTTTATATGAGCATTACTCTGCACCTAATAAAGCTGAATGTTTGAAATTTTGCCAAAAATAATTAACCGGATGATATAATGTATATGTTACGGTCATACGGGTATCCCAGAGTTGACACAGTCTACTCTACTACACTCTTCCTCGTTTTTTCTAAAATCGGGTTTTTTTTTGTTTTCAAAACTTTAAAGTACTTCTGCTAAAAATATTATACTTAAAAAGCCAATGGTATGGTAACACTTAATTTAAACCTAAGATCATTTTCCACCATGTGAATTTCTCAAATTGTGAAATGAAAACGAACTAAAATGAAATGTCAAAAATTGAAGATAAAGAATTTTGAGCGTTTCACATTACTTTGACAAGTCAAATGAGAACTGTCAAAATAAACACATTTGAGTTTAATAAAAATAAAATGTTTTTTAAACTCAAATGTTTTTTTTTTATTTTTAAAAATTCAAATACAAAAACTAAAATTTCAAACTATAAACTGAATTGAATTTAGAAAATTTTTAAAATTAAAATTCTTAATTAAGTTTTGCATGTATTTCTCAAATGTTATTTTTAAAACTTTTAAACTACACATTTTCCAAGTAAAATTCAGAAAATATTAATTGTAATTCATATTAGTCGATTTTAATTCAGACAGTACCAATTGTAATCTAGATTATTCAATTTTAATTCAGACAATATTTACTTTAATTCAGATTAGTCAATTATAATTCAGAAAGATTCAATTAAAATCTCAACTGCATGTATGTAGCGTGCTCCTAAATAAATTCATTGACTTAATAAAAATTAAAGTTTTTTAAATACCTACTATTAAGGCTTCCTGAATTACGATTGATACTTTCTGAATTAAAATTGATATTTTCTGAATTAAAATTGACACTTTCTGAATTAAAATTAACCAATCTGAATTATTATTGACAAGTTCTGAATTAAAATTAACTAATCTGAAGTACAATTGTTGCTTTCTAAATTACACTTGGAAAATGTATAGAAATTTTTGTAAATAAATTTGCTCTGGTAAAAACTAATATTAAATCTATAAAGCTAAATAATGCTTAAACTCCACTTGTTTAGATATTTATATTTAATAATATTAGATATTTAATAAAATTATTATTAATTTACCGTTATGCGAAACTTATCTTTATGTCATCCAAACGGTTGAAGTTAGAAACTTGTAAATTGGGAAGAGTTCGATTCTTGGAAATAAGTATGAGTCATTACATATTTTTGTGTCACCTGCTTTTTAGGACTTATAAAAAGTAAGTTATACGATGAAGTGTTTTATTTAATTAACTAGTTTTTTAGGTGCACAGTACACATTTGAACATTATCATGTTTATGGCACCTAATTTTTTTTTAATATTATTCATAAAAAAATCCTTTAAAAATTCTTTGATATTAAATACTGACTTTTTTTGTCTAATTATTTGTCAGACACTGTATTTTGTTTTAGATATCTGACATGTATACGTATATTTGTATTGGTTAATATTAATTTATTTAAACAAATTTTTCAAATATCATGTTTATTTTTTAATAGATATTTTTTTATTTTTTTGTATATTTTTTTTTTAATTATTTAAAAACTCAATATATTTGTATATTAGAATTTCTGTTTATCTGTAAATAAGTAATATAATATGATTATATAAAACAATTATGTATATAAATACTAAAAATTAATAAATTAGAAAATTTTTATTTATAATAATTTTGAAGATTCTTTTGAATTACAAAATTTATTATTTATTCTATGAACTATGTTTCTTATATTGAAGAATTTATTATTAATATTATTTTAATTATTATTAATTTATTTAAAAGAATAATATTAACTATTAAAATTTTTTACTTTGAGTAATTCAACACTCTTATATTTGATGAAGTTTTTAAAATAGTTATTGTTTAGAATATAGGAATATTTTGTTGAAGTATAAAATAATTAATTTTGTACTAGAGTACCTACTGATATTGCAAATGATATAAATATAATAAATGTTATTATTTTTAATAAATGTTATATTTTAAAATAACATAACGTACTATCTATTATTGTATTATAATATTAAAATACATTCTATTAATTTCTTAAATTAATTTTAATTATGTCAAATTATAAAAATTTTGTTTTAATAAAGAATCTTTTTTTTAAAAAAAGAGTAATACAAGGTGAGTATACTTGGACAAACTGATTTGCAATGCTTGTTTTTAAATTATAATATAAATTATTTAATTTTTTTTAAATTGAGTGTGAAAAATGACTTCAATTTTTCTTTCGGTAGTTAATTTTTTTTTTCGAAACATTTTTTTTAATGGCTCCCATATTACAATTTCTGTGCAAATTTTCTGCTTTAATTCCTGAATGTTTTGTTGTTTGCTGAAATAAACCAGTTCCTTCAAGATACGATACAAAAAATCAGAATTTTAAATTTGAGATTGTTCAAAAAGTTAGCTTTTTCTATTGACAAATCATTGATATATTGCAGCCGATAGGGTGCATCCTTCGCTTAAAATTTGTGGACCAATTGAATTTTATGTTGAACCATCTTCAGATCTACTTTGTAAAATTAGTCGTAGCGGTTTGCTCGAGATGGCCAATTGAGTGGCACATCGACGAGTTGACATAGATGCATTCGTATTGACAATTTCTCGAACAATATTCCCTGCTTATCTAGTAGGAACAGATCAAGCAACATTGGTTTGTGGTTCATCATGTATTGCATCTCGATCTTCAAAACGGGTCATTCAGCCGTTACAGCATTAAAATGTTGACGATACTTTTTTTGTGTTGTAACATAATAAATTCAACAATTTTAATACGTTTTTCCACTGAGCATGATGAACATTCACACCTGACATACTGTCACCTACTCTTGCCACAGATAAGTTTATTAATTTACTGGTTAAATAATAAAAAATAAAAGAAAGCTATTGGGAAGCTTTGTGACAGTTTACAAAATCAAAAAAAGTTTGTACTATAGCAGTATTAACGAGTCCTACGTAAATTATTTCATTACATACAAAATTTCAAAATTGTATTTTTAATATAATATTATGGTTTTAAATTAAAAAATAGGTATTATTTTTTTGACTTTCTCTGAAACTAATTACTTATTTTAATAATTAATTGTTAAAGTTTCCAATATTTTTTTTTCTTTTAAAAATGTTGTGGTATGAATTTATTTTCAGCAAATGCAAGTATTTCTTAGGAAAATTTTGTTAAATAAAGGGTAATATGAGTTCTAATAATCAAAAAATTTTTAAAAAGTATTTTATTACTTTTACTTTGTAATTTTACGTAGGTTTCCTCTTAAGTAATAGTTTTTTTATTAAATTTTTATAAACTTCTTTAATATTTTTTCGGGTTTACTTTTTAGAATTAATTCGAAAGAAGACAAAGTGTTTTTTGATATTTTATGACATTTATTCTAAATAATAAGTACTTAAAATTGCATCTATACAGTAACTCTTAAAAACTGTAATATAAATTATGCAATTTATAAAATATCAAAAATTTAATATTTTATAAAAATTTTTCCTAGAATTAATGTTTTAAAATGCTATACAAGAGCTCTGTTGTTCCTTTAAATATATTTGATACTGATATCTTCCATATTTTCTTTTTAAATATTTAATACTATTGTTCATATAAAAACAATAAAACCACCAAAAATAATAATAATAATAATAATAAAAAAAAAAACACATTTTACAAAATATGTGATAATCTTATAATTTTTGAAAATATATTTTTCTCCTTTGGTATTTAAAGTTTTTCTTTTTTCAATTTTTCATTTTAGAATGTCTATTATTTAAAATTTTATATATTTGTTTCACTTTCGTTCGTTCATAGTCTGACAGTTCATCTTATTAAAAAATTGGTAGCCTATTTGAGATAAATGAATGACATTTTAAATATACATATACATATATAGTTACATAGGTGAGTTCAGATAAGAATTTGATCAGAATCAATCTTATGTTGACATGTGTATTAAAAAATTATTTACTATTTTTTTTTGATACAACAAGTACTTGAAGTATCAATATGTACCACAGTCTCATAATGACATTTCACTTATTGAAAATTAATATTCAATTACAAATTATTTATTTATTTATTTGTAGTACTAGACAATAGTAAATATTTCCTGATAGTATTAATCCTTTGTCTATTTGACATTTGGACTTCTTATTAAATTATTTTAATATACACTATATTTTTTATAAGATATGATCTGACCAGGTTTTGGACCCAATTACAAATTAAAATTATAGTTACTTTTGTGAAATCATAAAATATAAATTATAAAAAATAAAAAAATTGAAGAGTTTAAAATCAGATTCTTTGATTATTATCTTTAGCCATTATAACTGATAAGTTGTTTGACTAAGAAAATGTATGAGCTCTAGCTTGTTCGAGCTTATTTTGTATTGGATTTAAAATTTTGGGCATTTATATTTTAACTGCGAAAATATAAGTACAAAGATAAAATGGGTGCGTTCATAATGATTTTTACACTTGTTCATCATCTAATGTAATCGTAATGTCAAATGTCATTTTAATTTCAAAGGTAATGGAAAGGATCTGAAATTATTAGTGGGATAATGTAAATATACGACACTAAAAGATTTAGAGGATTAAAGATTATAAGTTGAAATATAAATAATATAATAAAACTGGAGACAAGATGACTTTATTTTGTACAATTAAGTTAATTTTTTACTATTAAAATTTCCGACAAATAACAAACAGTTTTATACTATTTTTGGAAATTTTTTAAAATGTGCAGGTTTAAAACCTTTGTTACCGGATGCTACTTTATTTTTTTTTATCTGCAACTATGAGTTATAGCAACATGTTTCATAAAAAATGATAAGAAAACCTGAAAAAAAATATTTTTTTTTTTGAATATTTTATCGTAAAAGTTTATTGCCGCTTTTTTTCTGATGCCATTTTTTTTTCTTTCCAATAAATACAACAGATGAAAAATAACACTTTTTTTGTATCATATATTTTCGGTTTAGTCATTTTTAGATCATGTATTAATACTCTAAATTTGTTAAAACTGTAGGTCCTACGATATAAAGTTGTTTTTTAAAAAAATTTAAAAAAATATTTGTCTAAAATAAATGGGCACAATGGTTGAACAGGTACGAAATGGAAAGAGTCTATGTAAAGGAGTATTTTAAAATTTGTATAGAGATTTAGAAATTACCTAGAACAAAATAGCGAAAGACGGTTATGGATGAATTAAGTAGACGCGAAATATGCTGGAATGAAATAACAGAAAAAGCAATGAATGGAAATGAACGGTGACTTAAAGTTGAAGCCCTATGCTTCTAAGTGGTGTAACAAGGAAAAAAATGAGGAAGGGTGAGGTAGAGGAGACTGTGTCAGGGATACCTGTATGACCATAATATATACATTAGATCATCTGGTTAATTACTTTTAGCAATATAAGGAAGGACGGACATACATAGCTAGATCGATTTACTTTTCAATTCTGATCCGATCCATACCTTTGACTCCCCCTACTTTTATGCGTCACAAACGTAATGGCAAATTTAGTATACCCTTTAGTCATACAGGTATAAATAGAGGATACCTACATGTTGGTCTTTTTTAAAATTTTTAAAATCCGAATTTGAATTTGATTTTACATTTTCCGACTTGATTCCTCTGGAAACTGCTGAAATATTCAGCCATTTAGTCTGTTTTACAGCAATTTGTGGAATAACTAGGAAAATAATCGATATTATTTGTTATTGAAACGATAAATATAAAGAATGAAATTAGTAATGTTAAAATAAATTGTTCGTAATTCTTATAGCGAAAATCTTTTTAATTTTTTACTTTTGGAGATAAAGTGGCAAAAATTAAGTGTTTAAGACAAAAAAAAAAAAAAAAAAATAAAATTTTGAGGGTTTTAGAAAAATTATTTTCGTTCTAGGAAAATTTTTATATTTTTCACTTTTGTAAAAAAAATTTCCAAATACACTCTCTTATATTTATCTTTACAGATGAGAATAGGAAAGAAGATAAAGGAAGTGGAAAAAGACAAAAAATGACTTAAAAACCCAGTTTCAAAAATATAAAAATACAAACAAACAATTTTTAACACGTGATAACACTTTGTGACATAATATAAGTTATATAAAATTGGTTTGATCAAGGTTACACTCATATACACTCATATATACTACGAATATATATACATATATATTTTTGAAAAGGATTTTCAATTGAAAATCATTTTTCTAATTTCATCATTTATTATTAATATTAGTTCATATCAGTTTTGTTTGTATTGTAATTTTTTAAACAATTCTCTTAAAAAATTTTTTTAAAAAACATTAAAAAATAAACAAAATTTTTTTTTATTTATTGTAAAAAAAAACATAGAAAACAACTTAAAAAAAATTAATTTAGTAGCAGATCTATTTCCTCTTGCCTTTTAAGTCTTTGATCTTTCTCTTAAAGTATACATTTGACCTTTATTGACTTTGGATATTTATATTAATCCATTTTAATTTCATAAGCAGTTATATACCTGTTAACTGTTTTTGTTTTTTGTAAATTTGAGGCTTGTGCTCATTTAGTCTAATATTAGCATTTCTTCTAATAAAGTAAAGTACATAGGAAAATAGATTAAAAGATTCTTTGTGTAAATCTTTTTTTAAAAAAAAGTATTTTTATTGGTTTAAAAAAATATATTAATAATAAAAGGGTATGGTTGAAGGGCTTCCCTTTCAGGCATTAATTGTCAAATACAGATTAGTTAAATGTTAATAATTTTTTATTCAACTTTTTTTTTTCTCAATTTTAATTAAAAATTTTAATTTTTTTGTAATATTTTGGAATTCTATTTTATAAATTTTTTAAAAAGATTATTTTATTTAATATTTTAGTTTATTAATTAAGTTTGCAATGTATGTATTTTATTAATTTAAATAACTATAAGGGTGCATGACACTTTGCGAAAAAAAAAATCTCGAATTTAAACTTTGTAGAAAAAATCGCGAATGTTACAAAATTCTGAAAAAGAAATCCTGATAACCAAAAATACTGAATTTAAATAAAAAGAATTTGAGAGTTGGATACACACATATATTATACGCTTTTTCTAGACAAAAAATGTTACCATGAAACGGTTTCGGCCTTGGTTTCAAAATCAGCGGCAGCCTTTACTATTATAAAATTTTAATTGGTGAAACATACATGTAAGCAAAATTAAATTTTTTTTTTCGGATTTTTTTTTTTCGAGATTTAAATCTGTGAATTTACATAGTTCAACAATTTGGTATTTTCAAGTTTTTTTTCAAGATTGTAAGTCATTCGGGATTTTTTTTTTGAGTAAAGTGTCATAGATCCAATTTTTAATCTATTTTTCACTGCAGAAACCTGATCTTATAAAAATTAGCAATTGGGACATTTAGGTCAAAAATAAAGTATAATAAATGTATGAGTATTTGGACGGGACTTACTTAACCTAACGCACAGAATGGTCACTAACCTTATTTTATAGATATCTAGTAGGGGCAAATACTTGTTCTAAAGAAACTTAGTATTTAATGTCTTGTCTAAAGCTGCCCAACGTGAAACCAGATGTGCCGGTAATCTGTCGTAAATTATTAAGATGGTGAGACACGACTTATGGAAATACGTTTATTATGTGTATGTTACGATTATAAAATCAGTTACCAGCTAATGTGTTCCAAAAGAATAGTTTCCATTTTAATAGCCGTATATAACCGATTATCTGAAAATAATAAAAAAAATTAAAAATATTAAATCTTAACATATTTTAATTTTAATAAGAAAGTAAATTTAAAGAAGTACTTATTATCGTTATAATATAAAATTAAAAACAAATCCCTGAAAGTATGCAATTTTTTGATAAATAATTGTTTTTGTTGTGTTTTGTAAAGTGAGACTTGGGTTGCAAATGTAAAATATGCTCATATAAGTTTCTAATGTACGATTAGCAGAAAGTCTGAATCTGTTTAAGAATATAGCCCCTTAGCATATTTAATAAATATTCGTAAAAAAAAGTACAATATACCAACAATAAGTGTATCTTAGTACGACAACTGTTAAAAGTTACTGAATATTGCATAAATATAATACCATAATAAAGAGTATATTACCAAAACTAATGGGCCTCAATTCTGCTGAATATTTTATATAGAGTGAGATAAAAAGTGTGCCATCCAAATTAATAGAATATCACACAAACAAATGCGTGGAACGGGGAAACTTTATATAACACTTTCGATTAAAATAAGATGTGTTTATATTTGATAAAGAACTTAATAATGAACTTAATAAAATGGAACTTAGATAAAATTATGATTATTGAAAAATTTGTCTTATTTATTAAACAATTTGAATCTAAATAAATTTTATTTGTTAAAATAATTAAATAAATAAATTTAAATTCTTAATTACATATTTATTTTATTCCTTCATTAATTTTTTTTTAGATAACTCTCAAGAGATGCTTTAGGAATGCCTTAACATTTTTCAAACGTATTTTGCTCTATTTACATAAAACTTATGTCGTGGTTAATCAATTTTTTTTATTTTATAAATAATAATGAACATCTTATTTTCTATTTATTTTAAACTTTTATAATATAATTAATTAATTCTTCCACTGCCTTTTTTTTGAAATAAATGATAGAAAAAATGTGACAAGATCTCCATCATAAACAAGAGTTTTTTAATTTTCTTTTGATTAGAAATGATAATAAAAAAAAATAATAAAGTAAAAATTAGATAAGTAGATTGTTGATTAACAAAATCTTATCCGGGTTTTAAAGTTGTTAAGTGTTTAAAAAAAAAAATTAACAAAAATTTCTTATTTTATTTTATAAAACGTATTTGATTACAATTTGCAGGGGTACTAAATAGGATCTGATGAAAGTATTTCTTTCACTAATTTAATATCTAATGAAATATTCCTAGTCAATCTTAGTATTTCGAAAACCTGATCTGCTTCCAGAAAAGCTTTTGATCCAAATAAAAATGTTCTATAATTTCTTTTAGACTAATACCTTTTTTATTGTAATCTGCTTTGGACTTGTATTAAATTTCAAATACTAATGATTTTGGCTTGAATCAGGAACTTACATCCCGTTTTTACATCCTAGCTCCAAGCCCCTTAAATTATAATAAGATATCTACTGAGAATTCAAAGTTTTTTTAAGAGTCTGATGCGCTTTAAGCAACAAAGTTGATTTCAAATCTTTTGAGTTTTAAGAATCTGTTAGTATGATTTGTTTGATTTTTTCTACAAACCTACAAATTTTAAAGTTTAAATAACGATATCTTCAACTTGATGAAATATCGATGATGAAGTAATACAGATCTTAGGGTTTCAGTTGCAGCGTAATGGCAGTATGATGGAAATAAAAAAGCCCTGAAAATCTTCTAATTTTATCCCGATTCATTAAATTCATTTTTATAGCAATTTTTATTGAAATAGTTTATATTTCCAGTATATGAGAATGCCCTATTTTCACTTATGGCTGATTACATTAAAGCCATACAAAGTTTTGGAGTATTTAATTTATAGAACATATTTCATTTTTATTTTTAATAATTTTATTAAATTTATTTCATTATGAAATCAGTTCGGCAAATTAAGAACAAATCAATAAATTGTAAAAAATTGTTAATTTATCAAAGTTGTTTAATTTTTAGTATTGAAGTTATTTCAATCGAACTTAGATCGCACCGCCATCGAAATTATTATTCAGTTCATATAATTAAATTATTATCTTTCCTAATTAGGACTTTACATCAGCTGAACCGCAAATTTGACACGTCTTGTATACTTATTATTAATAAAATCTCTTAATTTATTTATTGTAGAATAATACTAAACTTGTGGAGTTCAACCACTGTTACCAAATATGTACTTATGAATAGAATACAATAACATCTAATTGTAATTATATAGTTGAAGAGTTTTCTATCCTAGGCTAATTAAGTTATCCAGTTTTCCTTTCTTTTTCATAATGAATGTCCACATAATGACAAGAAACAAGTAAATAATAATAGAAAAAATTAAGAAATAAAATCAAACAAACGGGGATCTTAAGTACTTTGTTTAGGCGTAGAAGAACTTACAATAAACTTGAAAAAAGTTTTTTTTTTAATTTTTTTCTTTGTAAAAGGGATCGTTTCCCTTATACTTAGAAAAAGGGAATGGAAAATTGTGAAGAAGAAAAATTACAATTAAAGATTCTAAACTTGTTCATTATTTTGTACACAAAAAAAAAAGAAGAAAAGTCTACAAAGAAATAGAAAAGAAAAAACGTAAATTTAATTTAACTCTATTAAGTACTTTTTTATTTTTTATTTAATGGGTACTTTCTCATAATTTTGTTACTTTCAAATACAAAAAAAAGCAAATGAGTAAAAATAAAGAAACTAGGTTAGAATTAGGAATAAGGGATTTTTAAAAGCCCAATGTATCTGAAGTTTTAATCTTCTTCTTCTTCTTCTATGGCGCTACAGTTCGATGTCGAACCTTGACCTACTTAATTATTATCTTCCATTTCACTCGATCTTGGACAGCAATTATCCAATTTTGCTCTTGGAGCATTGACACAGCGTCTAACTTGACGGTTTAACTGTGATTTAGGTTTCGTATCAATAATATTTACAGCATATGGCTCATAACAGTATACCAAACCTTCATCTTTGGAGGTTCCGTTGGGTTTGAAAAGATGTTTCAGAATTTATTATATAACGCGTTGAAGTTCTCATAACTATGTTACGAGTTCAACGACATTATATAACATTTTCCTGAGATGAGTATGTATGGCCATTCAGGTTGCAACTTTTCTTGCCTCCACCTTTTTCAACCGGGCTTGAGGACGGCTAGCTAAAGTATTAATCACAATTTACTAATTATAAGTTCGATAGTAAAATTTAGTTTTTAAGCTAATAAGTTCTTAAAATAAAATTAAGATTCTAAATTATAGTCGTGAAGCGAATTTTGAGACGAATTTTCATTAGTAAAGAACAGACCTTTGGATTTTCAAGCACCAATACCAGTTAAGTTCCTTTACAAATACTGGAAAAAATATTATATAAAAATAATATAAGAAAAATACTGGTACTGGTATTATAAGGTTACTCATCAATATTTTTCCTGTAATAATTGTACAGGTATTGGAATTTTAATAAAAATTTTTTACAGTATCGGTAGTGCTACTGGTTTGCTTATTTAAGCAACAAAGTACTTGAAAAACACCAACCCTAGGAAAGAGATAAAGGAACCTTTTTTTTTTAATTTTTAAAGCTTAAAGCTTTTAAAGTTTATTTTTAAAAACTCGTACACTTATTTCTAGAAACAGTTTAACTCAAACTATTATAATATTCTAGAAGTGCTCCGTCCCTCATCATTTTTTAGATTAGTCACAGTTTTTTGTGTTTATTTGAACTTTCGACAACTCCTGATTTAAAATTATTTTTTATTATTAAGTTAGACTTGTATTACTAAATCTAATTTTATAGTTTTTAATGGTGATAATTTTTTAATCAATTTTATAACTCACAGATTATTATATCAATTAAAACAAACTACAAATTTAGGGGTTTAGAAAAGAGTATAAGCAATTTCTTTAGCCTCTGCGTAATGATAGGGATTGTACAATTATGTCCTTTAGTTAAAAATTTGTCTTATCAAAAACTTTAAAACAAACAGACTGACAAAGTGAAACCAATATTTTCAGTAAGTAAAAATTTTCTTTTATTAAATGCTAACAAAGTAAGGCAAATATATTTTAATGAATTTCTTTTTTATGATTTATTGTTGACAGATGAAGGGCATTTAAAAAAAATTAAGAAACTTTCTAAGAAAAGAATATCTTTTTTAAAGTGAGTTATAGGATATTTTAAAGTTGTTTCGAATAATATAGGATATACAATTAGAAATAGTATTCAATTTCATACAGTTGTGCTCTAAACTCAATAATTCTGGTAAAGACAATAAACATATGAAGCAAAATCAGTAATAGTTATTTTCTTTAAGAGAGAAAGACATAACCACTTAACATTGGAACCAATATATCGGGAACTCCTCACGTCTGAAAAAGCTTCAAGGAAATAAAAATATGTTTCTTTAAACGGTACTATCGCATCATCATGACGTAAAGTATTATACTAACTTCGTGTTAAATTTGTTTTTACTCTAGGAGCTTCGCAAATTTATGTTCTTTGGAGGCTCTTGCATTTCGATCTGCCTACAGAATAATAAGATCATTTAAGATTACTACTTCTTCAATTTAAAAAAATTTTTGTTGATTTCCTACTTCTTTGAACATTCAACGATCATAAAGCAACTTCTTTATTCTTTTTTCGAATTTTCTTGTTTGAAAATTTTTAATTAAAACTTACTTCATCTCTGAATTGGATTTCATCTGTTTAATTATAAAATCTAATTAAGTTTATAATGTACTACATTATTTTAAAATTTTTGCCAACTCTTAAAACTGGACACAACATTAGGTGAAAGCGGTTAAATTATTTTAATAATTTTATTTTGGAAATTTTTTAATTATTATTATTAAAAAAATTTTTAGAAAATTTTTCAATTGTGTTGTTCATAATTAATTTTTATTTTTAAAAGAGATTTTAATGGGGTAATTTGAATTTCTTGTTATTATGCAAAAAAGATAATTTGTGTTTTCTTTCACTTAGAGTGAGAGAGAAAAGCATGTTGAGTAAATAACAAAATAGATGTTAATTATTTATTTAAAAATAAGGGGGCAAAATAAATAATTTTAGGTCATAAAAATGTTGACATTTATATTTATTGAGGGGGCCTTTAAATGAAAAAAAATTTATAATACATAATGAGTGATTTTAATTATTTGTCAGTTCAGATTGTCTATATATGATATGTGCTAGACGATTCTGATAAAAATTCGTAATTATAATTTTTATACACGCCTCCGTACGCTTAAAGGAATAGTTTTAAAGAAATCCTAAATTTACCATTAGTTTTATGATGCTATAAAGGAGACCAGAGAGTCAGAGACTTAAGTGCATGAATTAGTTCAGAATCAAACAGTTAGTCGATCTAGCTACCAATATCCCTCCGTCTGTCCGAATAATAATTAATTTCTGATGTTCGAAACTAAAAAAGCTAGGTTTCTGAATTCAAAAAAGATGAAGTTAGTTTATTTAATGATTTTTTTTATAATTAATATAACACAATAGCCATTAAAGAATTTTTGTGAATTGTTCTGAAAATGTACTTATATTTTCATTTCATTTGTTTATATTTTATTTAAAATAAGTAGAAAAAAAATGAGATTATAGGTCAATTGTAAATATTGACAATGTTCGTAATAAAATATTTGAGGGAAATAAAAAATAGACCTTCTAATAGGATAATTAAATTGTAAAAATTATGTTTTTTTTCATAATTTATTCTTTTAAAAATAAAAATGAGACATTTACATTTTAATTCAAGGCATTGTTTGGACGAAATTAATTGCACGACAATTGAGAATCCGAAGCACTGGTGCTCAAATTTTCTAAACTCAAGATTGATATGAAAAGATCTTGGCATGTAAATTTTTTTAAAAGGTAATGGTACTATTTTGTAGATGGCATTGTAACTGTAATTTTTCTTATTTATAGTACGGAATTCCCCATAGAAACCCTACCGCCAGTTTTGTCGATGGAAACCATTTCCGGCGGAAAATATTTATTGGTCATCGGAAGACTTAGTTGATACATCTGGACAGTGACAAAAATTGGAAGTCACCCTTGGAATATGTAGAGGATTCCTTGGGTAGTGAGAAACTTAATTATACTCCAAATCTTCGAATTACCTATATTTGGGATGATATGAGACGGCATAAAGTTCTAACAATTTCACTACTTAAAACTTTCACAGTGTATGGATAATTAACTATAGTACCTTTTGCTTCAATTTGAAAAATATTAGGTTTTTCGATGATAATTATTTATTTTAAATTCAGTAGTTCAGTAGTAATTTTATTTTTTTTATTTTTACGAGAGAATGAAACGCTTGAAAGCCACCTTTAGAAACTGTGTGATATTTCGTTGGGTAATGTGCGACTTTAACGCACCAAAACCCCACCCTTTTACCAAACTTTAGGAAGGAATCTGTGATACAAATGTACAGTTTGGTAACAGGGATGGGAATATGAAAGGATTTTAGGATTGTGGGGAGGTTATTTGGGAATTTATGATTATGGGATTACGTAAAGGACAAAGCGACGGATAGGTTCCCGAAACTAGTTGTTCTATTTAACTAACTTCTAGCTTTTAAACATCTAGTCATTGGTATCCATTATGTTGAGGTATCTTATTGTATCTTGAAGGCATTGATATTTAATATTGGAATTGTTAGAAGCAAAATCTTAACAACTTCGACTTGTAGCAATCCTTATTGAGGTAAAAGATAATTTATCCAAGTTTAAAAACAACATTAAAAATTATTTTTATAATTTTCTTCAAACCTACAGCAAAATTATATGAAAAGTGTTTGAACAAATTGGGGTATAAATAAAAATACCAAAAATCTCCTCAATCAATATTTATTTTTGAATTTCTTTTTATTTTTTTTCACCAGGTAATTAATAAACTTAGGTTACCACAATTAAAAAACTCATTATTTAAAAACAAATTCAATTATTAAAACTCTTTAATTAAAATGAAAGTTTATTTAAATAAAATTCAAAATTTCATTTAAACACGAGATCATTAATTTTAAAGAATACGAGTGTTATAAAGAAAAGAAAGTACATTGAATTAATAAAGTAAAATGAAGTGAGTGGCTTTTAAAACTTATAAATTGCATAAAATATATGTAATAATGTTTATGAAAGTTTGAACTGCATACGTATGTGTATAAGTTTAACTCATTCAATTCAATAAATTGGCACTTAAGACTTTCGATGGTTTTTATTGTGGTACAAAATTATTGAAATATTAGTGTATTTGTTATTTACAATATTATGCTTTGATATTTGGTCAATGGCCCAGCGATTAAAATGTCAACCTTTCAATCTATAGATTTTGAGTTTAACCTGTCGTCAAATTTTATTCAATGGGAATTCATTTTAGAGGAACATTTTATATTGTAAAGGAAATTTATTTCATTTAAGAAGAAGGTTTTCCACTACAAGTGCAAGTATATACTTTTCAAATTTAAATTTTATTAAAACCGAAATTGGGTTAAAAAAAATTTATTATATGAAAAGTTTCAGAATTTAGTACCATAGTTTTTGAGGTTTGCACTTTATGAATAGATTTCTTGAAGAAAATCCATCTAAATGACCTTAGATCAAAAGAAAGCAGGCGTGCAATCCTGATTCTTATAACTTGCTTTTTAATAAAACTAATGACTTATGAAACTGAAGCGAAGTCCACACCGATAAAAAATTGTGGAAAATTGTACTCCGCAGATTTTGAGTCAAAATTTAGTGCAATAAGTTCTTCAAGATTATATTATGTAAATTATATGACTTTATTATACTTCTGAAAAAACCTTATAAACTTAATTTTATTAAAGAAACCTTAATTTTATTTTTTCGATGGTTCATACTAAAACGATTTTCTTCTAAACATTTTGACTGATAAAGTTACTAAGTGAGTTTTAAGTAAAAAAATTCAAATACTGAAAACAGTTTTTTATTTTTTAAAACATTTTATTCAGCCTCATCCTCACGCTCTATTTTGAGTCTTTCATCTATACCTATGTATAAATATAAGCCTGACATGTAATACATGTAAAATTTGCAAACATATTAAAGCAAATTTATTTAGTTGAATATTGTTAAAATTGCATTAAGAGTAAAACTTTTTCACTTAACATTATGTAAACTGATATCTCTTAAAACTTATTGTTCTGCACTTGTTATATATGTGTTACTTTATTGATTACTAGCATAAGAATGTAGTCAACAAATATGAAAAAATAGAATAATGTATTTTAACAGTAAACGAGTTTTGAAAATTTTGGGTTTCCTTAACTTTTAAATTCTCAAGTTTTTAGTCCCAAAGAAGTAGTGTAACAGTTAAGTTTTCATTTTATTTGTGCCATTTCGAAGGATGCGATGTTTTCTGTTAAAATTTCTTTGTCTTTAAAAATGAATCAAAAAATTTAAGTAATATAAGAAGTTCAGTTTTGTTATAAGAAAGTTTATGAAAATCCTACAAGTTATGAGATTCAATATAAAAATCTTATTTTCTTTTGATTTAAGGCAATTCAATAAGTTCGATGTTTTCTGTTAGACTTCCTTGGTCTCAAGGAAACAATTTAAAAAGGTTAAGAAAGTTAGCAAATTAAGTTTTTTTTATATATGAAGGCTTATATTCCTTAAAAATCTTTTGGTTTGAGTCATTTTAATAGGTGCTATGTTTTCTGTTAAAATTATTTCTTATTTAAAAACCAAATAAAAAAGTTAAGTCTTCTTATACATGAAGGCTTATGTTCCTTAACAATTTCCAACAAGTTATAAGAATCAGGATTCAAAGTATTAATTCTAGTTTCTTTTGATTTAAGACCAATTCTATGGATGCGATGTTTCCTGTTAGAATAAATTTTTCTTTAGGAATAAATTTAGAGCTAAGTATATTATCTGATTTTTTTTTCTTTTATACTAAAACTAATGTTATATTTTGTCTAAAATATGTATATACACCTCTTAAATGAAAAGTGTTGAATAAAAAAATGAGTTTATTCAACCATAGTTATATTAAATTTATTATATGCATATACATTAAATATCTTTTTCTTCGTATTAAAAGAAAATGCTTTTATATTAAAAAGAAAATTTAAAGAAAAACTTTATTTTCCATTTTAAAAAGGATCGAAAAACAAAACAGGAAAATTTTCATTCTAAAAACAAAAATGGTTTTGTTTTTTTATGTAGGTGTCAGAAAGATTTGGATTGAATTCTTTGGGAAAGAGTTAAGGAATTTTAAACTTAAAGTTTTTTTAGATGTTGAAACTTTCTTTGTTTTGGTTTTTGCTTGATTCCAGTCAGGAAGAGTTTAAAAGGTTTTTTAATAAATAAAAACATTAAATAAGTTTTCTTTTGACCTTTTAATGTACAACTGTGTGTGTTGTGTTAAGGTGTCATTTATCACAACAGTTGGAATAACAAAAAAAATTGTTAAATTTTTCACATACTTAAATTTTGTAAATTATTTAATGTATGTATACCTACTTAATATTTTTTTTTAAGTTTTTTTGTTTAAGTGGCATGTTAGAGTAGTCTTAGAGACATTTGAAGTACTCTCTATATGATTTGCTATTTTTTTGTCTAAAATGACAGATGTATGCAGATAATCGATATGTGTTGCAGTTTTTGTGCAATAAGAGTTTTTTTAAGAACATTGCAGTGAATCTTATTTAAAGTGCAATTTTATAAGAACCATTTACACTTAAGTTTATGTTCTGCTTGACGTGTTTAATTGCATGTTTTTAAATATATTTTGTGTATATTGTGTTATTGTTATATATATTGGTATTTTGATAATAAAATTTGTATATAGTTTGTAAATAAATATTTTTATTTTGTATTAATTTTTCATTTTTATAAGAAGTATAAGGCATTCCCCAGGTCATTTAGACTAAGCTTCAGTTGCATACTGTAATATAAAATACATAAGTAGTGAATTGCATAATGAAATGCACTTATTAACTTAAAGATAAAAATTAAACAGGAAGTCAACCTGTTTAATTTGCATGTTTTACTAAATTGACCGACCTGATTAAGATAAATTTGATATATTATATTAATAGAATGTATACAATGCATTGAATAATTCATATCTGATACTTTCTTTGATTAATGTCAATAAACTGTGGAATGCAATAATTATGCTATGCTACTTATTGTAATATTTATTGATAAGAATGTAAATGGTATCGATTACCATATAATATCGTTTTATAATTATGATTTGTAATTAAAAGTAATGTATTAGTATTAGTAGCGTTAGTTCTAATAAATAAGGTTAAATATGAAAATAAATAAACAGTTAAGCCAGAGAAGTCTTACTGAGTGAATTAACCTTGTAAAGCGAACTTAATTACAATACTAAATTTTATCTTACAGATCAGTATATAATATAGGGTGTTTCGCTCTAAAAAATATTTATGCTGATTTCTAGGTATAACGGAGAACTCCTAGATTTATCGGAGCTTGAAATTAAATATTATTAACTTTTTATTGGAAACCAAAAACAGTATAGCATAGAGCTCTCATTTTTGAAGTTGAAATGGTAAGAAAAGCTATAATTGACTTAAAAATTTACTCAAATCGATAAAACTTTGTTACTCAAGTTGTCAATGATGATAAAGACTAAATAGCTATCATTTAACTTTGGAAAGAGTTAAAATCTATAAAGGATTTACCGTTAACATATGCGTGTAAAGGATTCACCGTTTGCTGAATACATATCCTCATTTTTAATATGAAAAGTGATGAATATAAAATTATATTATCAATTAGTAAAAATCAAAGAAGAAGACATATATTATTTTCGAATAATTATAGAGTATACGATTCCTACACAACGCTATAAATCACTTTATTTATATCGTCACTGTGACGTGTTGGTGCCATCCCAACTTTGAGCTAATACGTACGAATTTTCATATTATTCAAAAGAGATTATTGGCTCAATTTTAAATATAAAGGAAATAATATTGTAATGATTAGTAACATTTAAAAGAAAAAATATAAAAAAAATAATCTATAAAAACGTTCGTAATGCACGCATATCATATTATAGCATATGGTTAACAATATTTATATTATCTGAGCACACGTATTACATTTCTATACTGAATATAAATTATTCAGAATTTTGCATGCAAAATAAAATTTTTTTAAGATATTTTTAACATTTAATATAATAATAAAAATTATTTTCCAATAAAAGTATTTATTACAAACCATTTTTTTTTTACTCTTGCATTATCTAATCAAATAAAATTTCTATTGTATTTTAATACGCACGTGTCTATTAAATATCTTTTATTGGTGTAAACTTATTTCTGAATAACTAATGATAACCTTCAATTCTATACAGTTTTACATTTTCAATGTCATAGACAAGCGTGTAAATGTTAAATAGGAAATGTAAAGAAATAATATTGATTGGTTTAGTTTTACTCTTGATTTTCTCATATGCTGGGTATTCTGTAATCAAATTTAATTATGTAAATATTTGTAAATATGTTAATATTTCAGATGACTTGATTTTCTCATATGCTGGGTGTTCTGTAATCAAATTTAAATATGTTAATATTTGCAAATATGCAAATATTTAAGGAGATGACTGCTGATATGTAAACTGGAATAAATGTTTATTATATATTGTTATTTTTTTAGATGAGGTATTTTGAATAAGTTTAAAATCACGCCTTACGCTTAATAAGGCGACCCTGTCGAACAAGTAACACTAACTTCACTTAACTTTCAACGAAATATTGGACCGATTTCTCTGTTTTATAGATATCTTATAGGTAATGATACTTGTTTTATTGAACTGGAATCAATTATGTCTCCTCTTAAACAATTTGAATGTAACCACAGAAGATCTGCTAATGTTCAGTTTTACACTGTGGAAACTCCAAGATGGTTCAAAACTGGTTATGAAAACACATTTGTTATGAGGACTGCTAAAATGTGGGATATACTTCAACCTAATGTGTTCCCTTCTGTCAATAACGTTCTATACTAAAAATTTGCAAAAATTCAAAGCAAATCATTTTAGATTCTTTTCCAACCTTCCCACAAATTACCTATTAACATCCTATTTTACTAAATAAATAACGTGTAAAAAAAAAAAAAGGATGTCACGAGGTTTTACATTGATATTTTTCGTATAATAGCCTATCTACAATCAACGCTCTCGTTTCACTCTCTACACGTAGCTATCTGTCAAACTAAGTTAAATGTATTGAATTATATGAAAGTGTCCAAAAAGGACGCAGCCATGTCGCAGCCATTACGCAGTCATTAAAAAAGTTGTTTAACTTTTAACTTTTTTGCTTTCTCTACGTATTCAAATGTCAAATACTTGAACTTTGAAAAATATTTTTTATTGAAAAATAAAAAAATATATTATCGGAATAAAAAATTATTAATATTATTATTTATTTTTCTATCTTGGGCTAAATTAAATCAAACCATTATTCCAAATACCTATACAATAAACTGTAAACTATTGAATATTTTTTAATTCATGAAATTTGTAAACAAAACAATGTCAAAAAACGCTGTCATATACATATCATTGTGAACACGCCTTTGTTGACTACGTAATGAGAGCGAAACGAGAGCGTCAAAGGCTATAACACTTTACGAACATGCTCTAAAAAAATATTCAAGCCTTGTTTGAAAGGTTCTTCTTCAAGTATCATTTACTGAAGATTTTGTTAGGAATATTATAAAATTTATTTTAAATATAGAATATTTTTTCTTTGTAAAAAATTTTCAAAATATCTAGAAATGGTGTAAACAAATATTAAACCTTACTTAGATCAAAATTGTGGCAGTTTATTGATAGTTTCAAATTGCAAATAAAATCAGTTCATTAGTAGGGGATTTTTGATCTATGTTTTCAAAAAATGATTACCCAAATATAATAAGTTCTTTAGTAAATGAAAGTTTGAAGAATATTTTTGCAAATAAAACCAAAATCGGAGGAGGTATTTAGTAATTATCAATATAAAACGAAGTCACATCAAATTTCTGATATCTGGATAGAGCTGAAATAAGAGGGGGGCTCCTCATACAATTTTTTTGTATATTTTCTATCAACTCTTGAAAAACTTGGAAAATTATGAGTAGCACATCTACACTTAGGTTTAGGCATTTTAAGAATATCCCACATTTTCCTTCTACAAGTTGTAAGTATTCTAAGATGGACATTGTAACTTCTAGTTCTCGGATACTTTACCAGTACTCGTACAAATACCTTTAGTTACTATTTATTACGATTATAATAATATCGATTTGCAATGTATAAAGTACAAAAAAATAATATTGAATTGAAAGAGTTTTTACTAGTGACGTCACGTTTTATCTGTAAGATATTACACATTCTATTCTTAGAACAATTGAATTACTAAAATAACTTTATTATTTCTCTTTTATACCATAGTTCACATTTTATACCACTAAAAATTATTTTTATTAAGATCGTAATCACATTATCAGTATTCAATAAAATTGAGAACTAGACAGAGATGGGAATACAAAAAAACAAATATAAGTGGGAAACTGAATGTAGGTGGAGAAAATATGAATTTAATATTAAAATAATTTCAAAAAAAATATTGAAATCTATCTAAGAATATTTCTTTCTTGTTTTTTTTTTAAGTTTTTAATTTTGCTCTAAAAATATACAAAATTAAATATTGAAGATAATAATTTGTTTATAAATAAAGTAATGGGAGTACGTAAAAGTGTGAAAATAAACAATTCTCGTAAAAATCAATTTTATTAACAACATTTTCATTTTAATGGTTTTAATATTTAATTTAATTTAGTTTTTCATATTGTTGATCATTTGTTATTTTTTAAATGAAATTATAAAAATTTCTTTAATGTGGTTAAACGGAATGATGTGCGAAATTTTTTGTAGTCTTAAGAATTTATGTTACATCATTGATTTTTCTTTGAAGATATATTAAATTATTGAATTTTAATTGAATTTTAATATGTAATAAAAATTATTGCATCGTATATATCGAATAATAAACAGTATAAATTGGCTTTATGAAAAAAGTCCTAAAAAAATATGAAATATTGCAAGATCTCTAAACAAAATTCCTTGTCTGCGGTACATGGTATATGACAGCCTCAGTTAATTGTACCAAAAGTTTAAATTTTTTAGCTTAGGCTTAGCTTTCATCTTGATAACTGACTCGGAAGCTCGCCTATGTAAATATATTTAAATATTCTTTAAAAAGCAAATAACCTTGATTTGACATTTGTATACATATTCTGGAAAAAGGGGAGTAAATTATGTTTTTAAACTTTAAAAGTACTTCTTTAGAATTTCACTCTCTTAGATTTGATTTTTGGGACTTATTTCTTGAGGCTTTTATTTACAGGGTCCTAAAAATAATATAAATTGATTATAAAAAGAAAGTAAGATCTCCTACGTTTTGAAAAAAAAATTTAGACTAATTATTTTAAAATAAACATAAGTGTCATAATTTGTTTTCATAATTTTAAAAATAGGAAGAATGAATTAATTACAAAATGTTGCCAGATGGTTTAAGACATATTAAATATTTTATTAAAGAAATATTTTTAACTCCTTACCATCCGATCTCTTGTATGATAATTTAATGTCAATTTAAAAATTTTTAAAATAGACAGAAATTTAGGGGCTAGGTGTTTAGAATTAATAAATATCATGTCAGTTGGAGAATTTGGATTGGCTTCTTTCAATCGGTGTTTGAATATAATGGTAAATTTAAAACAGTAAAATATGTCGAAATAAAAATACTTCTTATCATGATATTTACGTATTTTATTTGTCATATTACAACGGTGACCTTAAGTAGATCTTATCTACCAGTTTGGTAGATAATTTGGGGTAACAACAAGAAGATCTCTTACGAAATATATTTAACCAATACAAAAATAACACTTTCTGAAAAACAAAGTCCAGTAATTCAATATGCTGTGATGGTCAGTCTGGAACAAAATGAAATTGGAGTACATTTTCAACGTTCTTTGACATTGCACACTAAGAATTTTCATAATAAATTCAAATTTCAAAAACGTCTGGGTGGCACAATGGTTAAGTGCCGATCTTTCATGCGAAAAGCCGCCGGTTCGAACCCTAGTGAAAGTGAAAAAAACTTTTCTGGTTTTCGACTCGACTCAGTTACCATTCGCCATTGCGTTCAAATTAATGGCTTAATAAATAATTAATAATTATATATCTTTAATAAAAAATACATTAATATAACAATATAAACAAATGCAAAATATAAACAAATAATTTATTTGAATAATAAAACTCACAGATATAGAATACTATATAACTCAAATACAAAATATTACAATATAAACAAAAAAAGAATTGCATCTATTGAAAATCTAAGACGTTTCTACATGTTATAAGGCTTAGTACTATCTCATGTTTAAATTGTATGTGGTAATTCATTAAGACCAATTCTAAAAACACGAATAAAATATGACCCCCTTTTCCAACATGTACCTATGGTGCAGACAGGCTTATTAGCCTAGCAGTTGAACAGTTAGGGCTTAAAAAAAAAAAAAAAATAACATTTGAATCATCGATCATCATAATCAATATCTATAATATTTCAATCATCCTCAACATTTGCAATATTTCCATCGTGTATTAGAAACTTAAAATACGAGTCGATACAAGATTCGTTAAGAGCAATTCAAAAATTAATTTCAACTAAATGTCAATGTTTCTGAACGTATACTTTTAATCGGAACAATATTGCTATTGAAATTTCTGATTATTTCATTTTGTTCCGCGTCATTGGTTCTGATTGCATAAAAGTCACTTATTTGTCAAAAGAATTTTTTTTTTATTTTTTAAGTAAAATTTGGGTTTTTTTTTTATTAAAAATCATTAAAAAAAAAATTTGATTAATTTTTGAATTTTTACAATGATGCGTTCATATTTTATAATTTTTTTTTTTAAATATAATATTATGTAAATTTTTATTAAAAAGATTAATTTTAAATTTAATTTTTTATCACATTTAATTTAATTTAATTTTTTTTTGGTTATTGGGTTTTATATAATTACCACTTTAAATGTCGCCCAATAAAGGTGGAAAAAAAAATTTTAAATTTATATGCATTAAAAGATTAAATTATAATATGAGGTTAAAAAGAATATTAAAATTTAATATTTTTATATTAAAAATTAATTTATTTAATTATGACATTTTGTTTTTTAATAATTTTCATTTTGTATTAAATATTTTTAAATAAATGTTTTAACTTATTTATACATACATATTAAAATGTACAGTTTATTATAACTTTAAATGTGATTCAGTGATTAATAAGTTTAAGAAGTTTTATGAACAGCATTTCTAAAAGCTGCTTTTGTATTTAACTATATTCCAAAATTTTCCAGCCATTAATATTTCCTCCTTTCAGGACTTTCTCTTCCTTTCCTCCGTCTGATTATATGTACAAAATGATTTGATATTCTTTCTTCAACTGAAGTAACAAATGTCTATGAATGTTTCTATTGGCTGCACGAAAAAAGTTCCCTAGAAAAAATGCACCCAAAACAAAAAACGTTTAATGGATGACTTATTATTTATGAAAAAAAGTTAGGAGGGGATTAAGAATGAGGGTAGGAAATCAAAAACTTTTGATTTTAGCGACATTTTTCTGGAGGAATTTTTTTAATACAGCCTGTTCTATTGCTCTTTAAACTTCAACGTTTGTTTATTTATCAACCCAAAAAATTTAGGCTTTCTAAAGATTTCCAGTTTAATGTAACGTAACATCATTCTTAGAAGATGTTTTGACAAATTTGGTAGATAAGGTCGAGGATCATATTAACAATTGGTTATATATTTTTTATCAGTAGAATGAATATACCTAGCAAATACTATACCAAATATTAAAAGACTCAAAATATCACGTAATTAAATCTAAAGGAATAAAAGGAATGAACGTTTTCAAAGTGTTTCAAGCAAAAAATATTTTAATTATTTTCAAAATAAATTTTAGCACTTATATTATATTTTTTATAATAAAAACTTTTAAAGATTTAGTACATCTTAATTTTAATTTAAAACGAGGAAGAGTGTAGTAGAGTAGACTGTGTCAACTCTGGGATACCCGTATGACCATAACATATACATTATAACATCCGGTTAATTACTTTTGGCAAAACATTCAGCTTTATTAAGTGTAGAGTAATGCTCATATAAAAGAAGGAGTTGATTATACTAAATTTATACTATTATACTAAACTATTTTTGGCAAAATTTCAGACACGCAGCTTCGATAGGTATAGAAGTTGTATGGCAGGTACTCGAACCCGTGGACCAAAATGGCTGGATTTAAATAGCGATTCCGGTTTTTGCATAAAAACGAATTTGTGAAAATTTCATAATCCTCCTTTACTTTTTGAGTTATCACGATGACGGACGGACGGACGGACGGACGGACATACATAGCTAAATCGATTTATTTTTCGATTCTGATCCGATCCATACACTTGAGTCTATATCTACCCCCCCTCCTTCTCTGCGTTACAAACGTAATGACAAATTTATTATACCCTTGGACTATATCGTCATACGGGTATAACGAGGAAGAGGGTAGTAGAGTAGACTGTGTCAACTCTGGGGTACCCTCATGAACGTAAGTTTGACATTTTATCATTCGGTTAATTACTTTTGGCAACATTTTAAATACACAACTTATTAGACTTTCAGTTATGTACAAAAGAAAATGTAAATTGAAAGACAGCTCTTCGAACCTCTTTCACTACACCGACTAAATTTTATTCAGACGTTGAACTATTGTACTATTGAAAAATACTAAACTAGTTTTGCTAAAATTGCCTAGATTTTAATAGCAATGACAACTATTGCATAAAAACGAATTTGAAAAATTTTTTTATTTGATCCATACCTTTGAGTCTATATCTAACCCTCTCTTCTCTGCGTACAGCAAATTTACTATACCATTTGACTTATAGTCGTACGCTATAAATATTGCATCACTATTATGATTATAAGTCAACAATGTTTTGCCAAAAGATGATTGAAGACTGTTCAATTTATTTTATTTTTCTTTAAAAATTCATTAAATTTTTTGTGAAAATTTTTCTTTGACATTAAAATGCGGAATATTATGAAGCAGAATGTGTTAACTTTGGGATATTCGGACAAACATAAGATTAATATCATATAATATTATCCGGTTTAAGGAAAGCTAATTTTTAAAATTAAACTAGACGAAACGATTATAATTGAGTTGACCAAACTGTCTCAAATTAGTTTGGGAAAATTTTAGAATCCCAGCTCTTTAAGTTTTTGAATTATCGTACAGACGCGCGAACACCGTGTGGATGAAGAGACATGCATGGACTTAATCTACTTTGTTTTCGATTTATAAACTGATCCGATCCAATCTTGCAGTTGAAGTTATAAGTATCGTGCCTTCTTTACATAGTATTACAAACATAAAGGTAAATTTAGTATATCCTTCTACTTTCGTTCTTGTTCATTTGTACGTAAATTCATTTTAGAATTTACAATATAATGTATTCAAAAAGCTTCTTACTTTTGAAATATTAATTTTGCAACATGTCGATTCATAAAAATAAGTTTTAGAAATAAAAGAAATTTAATGTCAAAGTTAGTATTTTTCTTCGTAATCGGTTATAAATCGAAATTTTCCAACAGAACTTTGTGTAGATTTTTTATATAAGAAAATTCGAAATAATTTTTAAATTTTAATCATCTGAATAAATTAAAATTTTTGGATTGGAAGTTTAATTAAATTTTTTCTTTCGAGTTTTGCATTAAAGTTTTACAAAAGGAGATTTTTTAAGCTGAAATTAATAATTCTAAATTTTGTTTCACGGAAAGTAACATCGGGTTATATGTATATAATAAGCATTTGAATAGCAATCTTGGAAACAATGTTTCTGCTATTAAAATCTAGAAATTTTTCAAAATCTTCGATTAAAAGACATGTGAAAGTAGGCGGGGCTGCTGCGAGCAAACTTAGGCAAGGTTAGACCCGTTGTGATACCCCAGACATGTGAAAGAGATGTGAAATTAAATAAATATAAATAGTAATTAATAACAGTATATAAATGACTTTAAATAATTTTGTACGATATCTAAAGAAATACATTCCTATGAAAAAAGGTCTAAAATAATACCCATATTTTATGAGTCGTAAACCAAAAACCTTAAACATTTTCATCTCTCAACATTGCCAACTCTAAAATAAAAAAAAATACGAGAGCGTATTAGAATATCTCGACAATCAAAATCTCGTGTATCACAATCTAGTGCTTTTATAAATCCCGGTGTCGAAACTTCGTTTTTCAAAATCTCGCGTTTTTTATAATTTTGGAGGAGGACTCTACTAAACCCACTATTTTAAAAGTTTGGTTTGGTAGAGTTCGTTTCAAAATCAGGGTTTTAATAATTTATTTAGCGGGTTCTGGGGGCGGCCGCCCTCGCTATTTTAAATCTTTTGTAGTTGAAATATTAATGTAGGAAATATAATTGGAAGTGATTTTAAAGCTAGTTTCTTTAGAGGGGATTTGAAGGCGTCAGCCCCCACTATTTTAAAATTTTTTTTAATGTTTTAATATTGAAATATGTATGCAAAAACCTAATTAGGAGGGATTGTACTAGATTCTTAGAAGGGTTTTTAAGGTTGAATTCGTAGGCAGGACTATACGATTTTTCCAGAATATTTATATATATGGATGTGTGAGATTCAAAATTAAGAAGGAATTTAGAGTTGTACTCAAAATCTGGGTTTAAAACGCGTGATTCTGACACACGAGATTTTGACACGTGAGATTTTGAAACACGAGATTTTGAAACGCGAGATTTTGTACCCAATCCGAAGAATACAAAACAAATGTGGTGTGTGAAAAAGGAAAACCCTTTTGCTTCAACTTCATTAAAATTTGTGTAGTCTTCGGTAGAATCGTTCTTGCCTCTAAGATTAAGCTAATTGGAACCTGGAGCTATATTCATAAAAATACGTTTTCTATAAACATGTGTGGAATATAAAAACCATATTTTAATATTTTAAAAAGCAGTTAATAAAAGGCAACCCACATATAGAAAAACTGCAATTTCGATCTAATTAAAATAAACTTTTTTTTTTAAAAAGATTACGTAAATTGATAAAGATAACCAATAAAAAAAAGTGTATAATTTATATTCATCGTATAATGTTTAAAAAGTTTAAAATGTATTCAAGATACAAATCAGTTATTATTACAAACTCGGTTTTTTACTATATTTAAAGTTATGAACTCGAACATTAAAAATATTTAATTTTATGTTATTTTTAATAATAAATTTCAAATATGAAATGTGAAATGATCATCAAAATAATTTTAATTCATCATCTGTAACTATCATTTAAAACATATAATTTAAATTTATTTACATAATTTATTATTTTTTTTTATAACCGCCCTTGGGAATAATTAAATTTTTTAACATGAAGGAAGAAAGACTACGGATAATTAAAACAACATAAATCTTAACATAAAATTCGACATAAAATATAAATAGAAAACGCACAAATTTAGTGTGAAAGTAACTTAAGTAATATTGAATTAGTTGAGCTTTTCAATTGTAGGGTATCCATTTTTATACTATTTCCTTTCACCTCTACGATGTTATATACTTATTGTATAGGTTTTTGTTAAGAGATAGAAGATTTGAAGAATAGCTTGGCTAAAAAGTAGCGGAATAAAAAGGGGAATAAGATAATAAGGAAGAGCTGGGGGTTAATTGAAAAAACGAACCTATATACATTTTTACCTCGAACCTTTAAAATCATTGCAAATGATACATGATTTCATTTTTCAATCAGTCTATATGACTCATGAATCGGATCAGACTAAACATTTAACCTAGAAATCTTCTAAAATTTCTTTGTCTCGCTCAATCCTCAATTACATAAAAAATTACAGAAATAGTCGGAGAGCTGAAAGTACTTTTGTTAAAAAACCTCAACCTCAACTTTGATTATAATGCAGCGATCACTTAACCCGATTTTAGATATCATATAGTTGGTTGGGTACAAAATCTCGCGTTTCATAATCTCGTTTCAGAAAACCTCTTACCGTATAATCTCGGGTCTATGGCATTTTACTAAAGAAAAAATCCCGAATGATTTTCGAAAAATCTTGAAAAAAAAATGCCGAATTATGAAACCTCTCTCATGTTCGGTACGAAGTTCCAAAAAAAACTTCCACTTAAATATACATACATATTTAGTAAAAAGCAAATATAAGTACTCTGGAAAAAGCAGCATTCCAAACCCCCCCTAAACAAGTATTGGAAGTTGGAACCCTAATTTTGTATCTATCTTTGAAATCCTTTCTAACTTTTTTTTACAAATAATAAGTTAACAACTAAACATTTAAAATAATTGCGGGCTGTCTTCCAAGCCCCCGCTAAAAAATTATTAAAACCCTGATTTTGCAACCAAATCTAAAATCCTTCCTAATTGTATTTCCTGCATATATGTATTATTTCAACTACAAAATCATAAAAAGCGCGAGATTTTGACACACGAGATTTTGACATGCGAGATTATGAAATGCAAGAATTATAAAAGCACGAGATTTTGATTTGCGAGATTTTGGTACGCTCCCATCTTAAAAATATAATTTCTCACATTTAACCATTTCTCGCAATAACCCAGTTCCCATAATGTACTTCGAATCAATTTCGAACAAATTCTAAATATATTATGCTCCAATACTATACTTTATTACTTTAATTAAAATATTTATTGTTATTAGATTATAATAAAAATCACCTATTTCAACGGTACTTTATTAACGGAATATAAAATTTATAACTGTTCTACACAGTGCCGGCGCTACGCTTTTTGGCGCCCTGTGCACTTTTTGAAAACGCCGCCCTGGAAAAGTTCGTTTCCACATCATCCTTGAGGTAGAACTTTCAATGCATTTTTTTTAAAGAGGTGTCCCACGGAGGTATAATCCTCAATAACAAAAATTTTAACCGATAACAAATTATTAAAAAAGTTAAAATTAATTAAAACATTATGAAAAAATTTAAAATACTAAAATTTAATTCTACGCGCTTTTATTTTTGCAAAGTCGTTAACTAATTCTTCGTAGTCCAAATTTTCAAGAAGTTCGCTTTCAATTGATATAGTTGCTAATCCTACTAATCTATCTTGAGTCATTGTTGTTCTCAAATAATTTTTTATAATTTTTAATTTTGAAAAACTACGTTCTGCTGAAACTACTGTAATAGGTATTGTTGAATTTTTAAAGCTATAACTAAATTGGGAAATAATATTTCTAATTTTTTTTCAAATATAAATTCTAATGTTTCAATAGTGGAGAAAGTAGGTTTTTCTTACAAATTACAATATCTTTAAGCTTTACTGCACTAAATTTAAAAAAAAAAACAATCAAACAATAAAATTTTTATAACTTTTAAAAAATGAGAATTTAGATATTTAAATTTTTCAAATGTTTTAATTAATATGTATTATATGTATTTAATTAATAATAGGTATTTGAAAAATAATTTGATTTGACATTAAAAAGGCAGTTTAAATAAAAAATGCATTAAAAAAAATTAACATGCTAATCTAGTAGGTAGGTACTATAAAACTTTTTTTTTTATTATTTCTATACTCTATAGATTATAAATATAATTATTTATAATTCAGTGTTTTTTTTTTGTTCTTCCATATAAAAATATTTAATGTACGTACCTACTAAAAATAATAACATTTTTTAAGAAATAACACACAGAACAGTGTTTTTTTTTTGTTCCACCATATAAAAATATTTCATCTACCTACTAAAAATAATAACATTTAACATTTTTTAAGAAAATAACACACAGATGACAGAACAGTATTTTTTTTTGTTCCTCCATATAAAAATATTTAATGTACGTACCTACTAAAAATAATAACATTTTTTAAGAAATAACACACAGAACAGTGTTTTTTTTTTGTTCCACCATATAAAAATATTTCATGTACCTACTAAAAATAATAACATTTAACATTTTTTAAGATTATAAGTTAGTAATAATAAGATTATAATTAATAATGTTTTTTGTTCTAATTCTCTAATCATGGACCATGTATTTGTATATTTATACAAATATATGTAGTATTAGTATAGTATTATATTTATATGTATTATATATACACATTACACACAGCTATTATTATAATGTTCTCAAATCTCAATTCAATTAATAAAGTAAGAATCAAAAGAATAAGAATACAACATAATCAAAGAAAAATTTAAGAGAATAATGAATAAGAAAGAAAAGAATAAAAGAATAAAAGATAAAGAATAAAAATAAATTGCTCTTATTTCAATAATTTATATTGAAATTTGAAAGAGTAGTATGTTATTTACATATTTTATTTTCTCATTTCTGATTCTGTAATAAAATAAGCCATATGAACATCAAAAAATCACTGTTCCTTAAATTAGAAAATGTAGTACAAAAATAAAAATGTTATTTTTTGGTCTTATAGATTTTGTTGTTGTATAAGGTGCACTTTTTTTAAATTGATAATTTTGTTCAATAGCTTGTTGATATGAATGTTAGGAGGAATGTTATTACTTATTAGAAGAATTTAGAAAAGAGAAAAATAAATTACTCTTTCAATATTTTTATGATAGCTGCTGTTGAAAGAAAACTTATATTATTTTCTTATTCTATGGAAAGAGTTTGATAACCACAATAAGCCATATGAACACCAAAAAATCACTGTTCCTTAAATTAGAAAATATAGTACAAAAATAAAAATGTTATTTTTTGGTCTTATAAGATTTTGTTGTTGTATAAGGTGCACTTTTTTTAAATTGATAATTTTGTTCAATAGCTTGTTAATATGAATGTTAGGAGGAATGTTATTACTTATTAGAAGAATTTAGAAAAGAGAAAAATAAATTACTCTTTCAATATTTTTATGATAGCTGCTGTGAAAGAGAACTTATATTATTTTATTTTCTTATTCTCTAATCTATGGAAAAAATTTGATAACCACAATAAATACAAATGAACACCAAAAAATCGCTGTTCCTTAAATTATAAAATGTAGATAGGTAAAAAATAAAACATGCTTTATTTTATATGATACTGAAAAAACAAATTTCGAATACATTTTTTCAATACTTATTTTATTATTATATAATTTTTTGTTAGATAAAAAATTTTTTTTTTTTAATTTCAATTGAAAATTTGCCGCCCTTAAATTCTGGCGCCCTGTTTTACTGTGCATACTGTGCATATGAAAGCGCCGGCCCTGGTTCTACACCTACTAAATCAATTATGACAGTAATAAAATTAATAAATATGCGTTTACAACGGGTTGGATAATATTTTATCACCACTTAATACTCTCTCTACATAGTAATAATTATGTATTACATTTTCTTCTTGTCTTATTTTTTGAAGGTTATAATCAAAATTGTAAATAATAACAGTAAAATTTTTTTGCTTTTTGTTTTATTTTACTTTTTCTCATTATTTTATTTTTTGTAATATAATTGTTTTTAGTTTTGTGTTGTTGTTGTCTCTTTCTTGTATATATATAAAGGTGTATACTAAAAACATGTGCTTTTTCAATGTCATAAATAACATAGTACAATATATGAATATATGTATGTATATGTGTTCATATTATTTAATGAATGTTTTATTAAGAACAGGAAAATTTACAGTTATAAATAAAAACAAAATGTTTTATTTTCATTTTGTTTTACTTTTTTGTTTTTATTATTATTGTTAGTATTCAGGAACAGAAGAGAAATAAACAATATAAATATGTTATTAGATAACATGATAGGTAGGTACTATTTATTTTATTTATTACATAACCGATAACAGATATGTATATGTTACTATTTTGTTTTATTTTATAATTTTTAAAGTTGTTAAGTTTTCGTATATAAAAAAAATACGATTAAATGAAAAAAAAAAGTTTAATACAACTCAATTGAATTTTGTAGTAGCTCTAATTTAAAGGAATATTTTTAAAACTATAACATAACAGATAACATTTTTGGGAGAGAGCTGTAATTTTTTCTTTTTTTTCGAAATTTAATTCTAAAGAACACTATAAATAATACACATATCAGCTGTAAAAATTTATTTGTGTGTATATATGTGCATATATTAATATTCGAATAGGTATAAAATATTTTTTCGAAATTGATTATAACTGTAAAAAATTATTATTTTATTTAACAGTATCTATTTTTATTTAATATTGCGCATGTTATTCAATCATTCAACTAGTTGCTTTCAATTTCGAAAATACATTTTTCGAATATAAACAAAACATGTTTTTTCTTTTTCTTTTTCGTTTTTTTTTTTTTTTTAATTTTTCATAAACATTCTCTATTCATAAAACATTAAATCCGTTTTTGGATGAATGTACGATAAGATAGAATAAATATTGTATATATATATTATTATATATATATTTGTATGTATATTTTTCGTAAAAAAACTTAGAAAAAAAACATAAAACAAAAAAAGAGAATAGAAAAATTGAGGAAAATCAAAAATACCGTTACATTAAAAATGTATATAGAGTTTGCCTTGCCTGTTATAGAATACAGTACATATTATCAACAAATATGTATTATATATGTATTTATATTATGTATAATATGCAATATGATTTTTCACTTGTTTTTTTTTTTACTGTTATAAATTTTTTTTTTTTTTTTCAGAATGATGGGAAAATTTTTCAAAATGAAAAATCAGTTGAATTAAAACATTTGAATCGTCGGGATGCGATACTACATTTGTTAGTACGGCTTCAAAAACAAATGGTATTAATGTTTTTTTCCGTAAAAAATCGAATTAATAACGGATAAAAAAAAAAAAAAAATATATACAAAAACAAAAGATCGGGAATTATTAAAAAATAAAATTGAAAATTTGAAAAAATGTTTTGTGCTTTTTTTTATTTTTTTTTAACATAAAGGAAAATTATCACTTTTTTTTTTGAAAATTCATTCAACACTAAATACTTTTCACTAAAAAAATAAACATTTTTAATAAATATATATATATATATATATATATGGGTAGATAATATATGTATGAATGAGATAGAAGATTATTGTTTTTAGATATTGTATCCTTCTTTTATTAAATTCAATTTATATTATCCTTAAAAATTTTTTAAGGATTTTTTAAGGATTTTAAAAAAAAAAAAATTTTTTATTTCGGAAGCTTTGAAGTGTTTTCTCAATTTTTGTGTTGATTTTGAAATTAAAAATTAAATTTTTTTTTGTTTCTTTGTTTTTTTTTTAAGGGTACTAAATGTTTTTATAACAGTAAAAAAAAGGAAGAAATTAATGAAGTGTGTTGTTAAATAAATAATTTATATATATGTACATATATATTTTTATTAAATAAAATAATAAATTTTTTAAAAGTGTAGAAATTTTGAACAATTTTCATATAATTAAATTAAATTTTTTGGAAAATTATTTGGAATACCTATAGATAGAGATGATAAAGTAATTTATAGTATATAATATATATATACTTTTTAAATATATATATATATATATTTGTATATAAAAATTATTTTACAAAAATATGCTTTTATGCTTTTAAAGTGTTCTTAAAAAATTCTTAAGAAAAAATTCTTTAAGGAAAAATAAAAAATTGTTTTGTTTTGTTGAAACTTTTAAAAATTGAATAAATTCAATTAAATTTTTTCGAAATTGAATTAAAATCATAATTAATTTTTAATTTTTTTTTAAAATATATTATTAATAATAACATTTATTTATTTTTTAATTTTAAATTCAATTAGGGAATTTAATTTAATTAACTTAGATAAAGCGGAAAATTATAGAAAATTGTAATTTATGAATTATTGAAAAATTATAAAATTTTGAAAATTAAATTTGAAATTTTTAAAATAATAAATTGTATGTGATTTATTTAGTTATATATTTTTTTAATAAGTTATTATAAGATATCTGTTTAATATCTTAGAAAATTTTAATGATATTGTGTGAAATCGCTTATATTTTAATATATAAGCGATATATATATAGTGTATATATACATACATTAACTAGGTGCATATTAGGTGGATATTAATGAATTTTAATTGACTGAGGAAAATTTTATATAAAATGTTCTTCCAAAAAATATAATTAGAATTTTAATTAATAAAATTAATACAATTTGTTATAATTAATAACTAAACAAATATTGATAATTAAAAAAAAATAAACATATTTTTCTGAATGAAATTAATTAAAAAAAATCAAAAATTTAATCTGATATTTATATTATAGTTTTAAAAATAATTTTTTTAAATAATATAATAATAAATAAATGATTTGAAAATAAAAATATAATATTATTAATTAACATGAATAAAAATTAAATAAAATAAATAAAAATTATAAAAAAATTTTCAATATTGTGTTTTTTGAAATTTTTGGGAATTTCTTATTATTTAAACCATTTTTCCCTTTATAAAAATTGGAAATTCAAAAAAATTCAAAAATAAAAACGAATTTTATATTAAAAGGAATTTTGTATATAAATTATTCATGTATAAATTTAAAAAAATGTAAATTTGTAATGTAAAATTAAAAATATGTTTTATTAATATTTAAATTATATATTAAAAAATAATAATATAAAAATAAATTAAATTGGAAAATTAAAATTTATTAAATTTTTGATATAAATTAACGAATTAATATATTTAAATTATTAATATTAATATAGATAGAGTAGAATTTTCATTGAAAAATTACAAAGTTATGGTATTTTTTAAAATTGTAATTAAAGAAAAATTAATGAATAAATAAAACTAATTAATTAATAAAAGAGTATATAACATATAAGATTAAAATATTCCTTAATTACATGTCATCAATAATTAAATAATATCAAATTATATTACTGATTGTGTTTAAAATTGTATAAGTGTTCTTTTTAATAAGTAATTAACAAAAAAATATTTAGTTATTTGTAAGTTACAATTTGTAACTATTAAAAAAAATTACTTTTATTAAAATTTATTCTTAAGAAGACTGAGGGCAGAAAAAAAATAAATTAAATTAAGAAATTATAAACGGTAAGCCTCAAGTACTACTAAAGAGTTTAAGTGTTCAAAATAAAATTTTTTCTTTCAATTAATAATTATAAAAATGTTTATAATGTATTTTTCTAATTTCTTTAATAGGTATTTTAAGTAAAATGCACAGGTTAATAATATTAAAGTTGAATAAAACTCTTGTACTTCGTTAGATGAGATAGAAAAATTGAGTAAGCTAAGATCTGAATCATAGGTTCCGTAAAATGCTACTTTAAAAACATTTTGGTAAAAAAATTAACAACTTATCATAAAGTTGTACCTATATTGTAATTAAAAGGTCTTTGGGCTACATTAAATATTTTAAGGCTAAGGCGTTATTAGATTATTAAAAAACATGTTCTTTTGGGATTTTATATTAAAATAGAAGTGTCCATCAAATATTGAAGTCTGTTAGAGCTTATGAAATATTTGAAAAACAGGTACTATGAATCCAATTTACTAATAAAAAATTTTTATTAAAGATTGCAGTATTTAATCTGACGGTTATACTTTGATATAATATCAGGGAAGAGACAGACTTTGGAAACTACAGAATCTATTGCATATACATAATATTACATAAAAAACTTTGAACCATATAATAACATAAGTATTCGAGAATAGAAGACCAGAGAATAATCTTTCTCCCGCAATGGTTTATTAAGTAGAACAATTGAGTGATTTATTAATTATGTAAAAATGATATAAAGTTATCAAGAAGTAGAACAACTGATCCAAAACGGTGTGCTAATTTTAATTCTTTTTTAAGGTACATTTTATTAATATATATTTTATGCAAGTTTGAGAAACGTGTGACTTCCATGAGAAGTCCAGTAGTACAGTCCAAATGTTTATATAGGTTTTAATGTTATTTTTTTTTTAGCAAATTTTGTTCTAAGAAACAAAAAATTATAATGTGTTAATATACACCTTAATTCTAATGTAACTAATATTATTATGTGTTTATTTTATTGAAAAATAATACTAATTTTTAATTGATAAGAATAAATGATTTGATTGAGTTCAATGATTCAAAGAACATGCTATAAATGAATAATCATTGTTAAATGATAAGTTCTTCTTATATCACTCTTTAAAACACTCAAAAAACACTCAGAAAATACTGAGAAAGAAATAATATATAGCTCATATAATAATAGTATTATTCAATTATAAGCAATGAATATTTTAAGAAAGAGTTGAAAATGGAATAATTTGATTTTATTTTGAAAATTTTTGAGAATTTTTACATATATAACGCCTCGATACGGATATTGGACTTAAAAGATGTTAAAAATCAATACAAAATATAAATTTTATTGTAGTAAAATTGGGTGTGAAAATCTGAAAATTTATCTTTAAAAGTAATTTCATGCGGAAAGGCCCTGATTCGAATTCTAGTGAATGTGAAAAAACTTTTCTGGTTTTCGACTCGACTCAGTTACCATTCGCCATTGGGTTCAAATTAATGGCATAATCAATAGTTAATAATTATATATCTTTAATAAAAACTACATTAATATACCAATTTAAACAAATGCAAAATATAAACAAAAAATTTAATTGAATAATAAAACTCGCAGATATAGAATACTATATAACTCAAATACAAAGTATTACAATATAAACAAATAGAATTGTAAATATTGAAAATCTAAGACGTTTCTACATGTTATAAGGCCTAGTACTATCTCATGTTTAAAGTGTATGTTTTTCCAACATGTACCTATGATATGGACAGGCTTCGAACAGTTAACGCTTAAAAAAAAAAAAAAAAAACAATTGGTATCAAAGTATAAAGTATTTTCAGTACCTATTATTTTATATATTTAATTTTTAAAACTTTAAATCTTCAGTTATGAATTTCTTTGATATTTTAATAATTGTGGGGATTCTTAAAATATATAATCTCATATTAATTAAGCTTTTTGTTAATTAAAAATTATTATAGTGATTGATTAATGATTATATATATAGTTTTATTATATAGATTGCCATTAGGTATTTAATAATCATAGCTAAAAGTTTTCATTATGATCACTATAATTAAAGAACCATACATTTTCAAAAAAAAAAAAAATTATTTATACTACTTATACTACTATTTCTACTTATTTGAAAAAAATTATCTTTCGATTACTTACATGTAGTAAAAAAGTAATCAGATTACGATTATCAGAAACTAATCTTATGATAAACCAAATTCCTTTTTATCTTATTGGAGATTGTTTTCACTATATAATTTTTGAATAATTTAAAAAAAATACCTAGTAAAGATCACATTCAAAATGCAACTGCAAAAACCGTAACTCTATCTAGTAATTAAAAGTAATCAAAAAGTATTTGAGATTACATTTAAATTATTTTGAAGTAAAAATAATGTAACATATCTGACCATGGTAAAAGTGCCACCTTTCATGGGCAAAGTCTCGGAATCAAATCGCAAACCAAAGATGGCGCATAAAATTGACATTTGTGTATTCATAAACACATACAATAGCTACATCCGAGTAATCAAGAGTTTAGTGAATATTATGATTAAAGAAACTGAAGCCCAGTCTGAATTGTCTCGGTGAATGCCCCATACTTCTTAAAGTAGTGGAAAAGTAATAATATAGAAAAAACAATCATAATGTAACGCATAATTATTATAATTGAAGTTGTAGAATATTTTTTAATCACCAGACGAAATAAATTGAAATTAATGACTTTCATGACAATTATTGTAGTAATCTTTATTTCTAAATAATTAATTACCATGTAATCATTAATTTTAACAAATGTCCATATAATTATAATTATTGATTATTTATTATGTCAATTATTATAAAGTAATCATTATTTTTAAATAATTAATTACAATGTAATCATTAGTTTTGACAACCCTGGTAATCTGTCAAAATTTCCATGTTAAATTTCAAAAAACTTAAAAATTAAAATATTAACGTTTTTTGACTTTCACATAACTGCAGTAAATAATGGACAATACAATAAATAAATGTATTTTATAATTTTATTTGTAAATAGGTTCACTGAAAAAACACATTATCAAATAATAAAACTGCATTTACTTTATCGTATTAAAGGTAACCATGCCTGCAAAGTTCAGATGTATAAGTCAAGGTTTTTATATTTTATTTAATTTTATTGTGTGTTCAAAGGTTATGTATATATAGATACAATACAATACAATAAAATACAAAACACTGTTTTAATGGTTTTAAATTATGTCCAGTCTCGAATTCTCATCTAAAACAACTTTTGCATACGAAAAATTTCCATTTAAAATTCTATTTTCTTTTGATCCAACAACCAACAATGAAACAATCATGAATAATCATAATAAAAGAAAAGTAAATACGCAAAAATTATCTTAATTTCTTTTTTTTGCTTTTATTTTTAATTTAAAGGTGAAAAAAGTGGAAAAACATGAATGAAAAACGCTAGATAAATGTATCACGAAATTATGAGATACAAAATTTTGAAAATTGAAGAAATGCTGTATACAGAATTTAATGTATATTAAAACTTTTATTAAATATTAGTATAAGGATGAAAACAAAAAATATAAACGCTCCATTAAGCCAAACAGTAAAATCATAAAAAAAAAAAATAAAATGAAGTAAAAATGTTTAATGGTTTTTTTAATTCGCTGTTTTTTAATGCTTTATATGCAACTGTAAATAAAATAAACTAATAAAAACATTGGAAAACATAACATATTTTCATCCTTTATTCTATGAAATAAAACGCCCTGCAACATATTACATATTATGTTTTATTATATATGGTACACAGAATTTTATTTATTTTTATTATAGACACAAAAGAAGCCCATTTCCTTAATACCAAATGTGGTAGATGTATTTATGTAGGTAAAAACAGTTGTGTCAAAAAATATTTGTCTTATATAAAACTTTAATAACTAAAGTAAAATAAAAAAAAATGTTTTTTTCAATATATACTTTCATTAAAGTAAAACTATCCCTCTAAAATGTAGAAAATAAAAAATTTGTGGTAGATCTTGGGTATTTGATACTGTTTTAGTTTAAAACTGAATTACTGGCTAATTGAATTTAAGCTAAAAATATTGAAACTTTTCATTAACCAAAAATTCATAAAAGTAAATTGCTGGATTAAGGTTAACACAAAAAGGAACTGTCGCTCATTTCAGCATTTTACTTTTATATTAAAACACTATTAAATGCAAAATTTAATTTTCAAACTCAATTCAAAAAGAGGACCGAACTCAATTCATTTACACACTCGCTAACCTCTACACTATACAATTTTTACAAATTTACTGTCACATTAACTGTATTAAGAATTAACAGAGAGACAGACAGAAAAATATACCATAGACACAGGCACGTAAATATAAAAGTATATATAATAAAATAACTTAAAAATTAATTTATCGCAGTTAGTTGATTGTTAAATAATATATAATAAAATATACGTAAAACTTTGTGCCCCTTTTATTAGTTATTGACCTTAAACTATTGGATGCTTTTGGCTTATTAGAATACGCTTTACACTTTACAGTGGGAAGCAGTTAAATCAGAAAAATAAATTAAAATCAGAAAAACGCTATATTATTCGATCGCCAAACTTTGCGTAGGAGAGACATAGTTGCACGTGCTGTGTGAGCCGTGACTTCTCCTTGTTGATACCACCATTTAGAATTATTTAAAAATTTTAATTATTGCCCGCTATTGAATGCCATTCAAATTAACCGCAACTTGTTCGTTGTTTTCGAAAACATGCAGTCCAATGATCCTTTCTGAAGTTTTTTCACACCATACTGTGCATTTAATATTCAACAATTTATCTTTATTTTGGATGCCCCATATTCTCTAATTTTGTTCATTCACGTGACCATTCGGATGAAAATGTTCCTCATCGCTCTTTATGAGTTTCTGAATAAACTCTTTGTTTTCTACGTGCACTCCTGATAACTTCGACTATATTGGCTTCGGTTTTTTTTCTATGTCGAGTCTTTCCATTATAAATGTTCCAAGTTTTTCAAAGTTAATTCTGGACAAAAACGTATAATAAAAATTTATTCATTAATTATATAATAACGTTACTAAAGCGTCACTCTATATAATTAAAAGTGTCATTGGAGATGATGTATTTGGTAAGCACACTGTGTTAACACACGAAAGTGCGAGTTCTAAACCAGCTTTTGAAAATAAATGAGTAAGCCTGACTTACACTTCAATGAGTAAGCCTGACGACAGTTAGTTATTGGTTTTGAGTTGATGTCGTAAATTTCTATATTAATAATAAAAAATAAATAAAAAAGAAATAACTAATATACAATTAATTTAATTTATACTTATAACTCACAGATACATAAACCATATATTTTCTAATTCATCTTCCAAGTAGGGCTGCGGGGATGGGTATCAAAGTTATTGACACTATATCAACTCTACATTTGCTTTACCTTTAAGGTTAGTCTAAAGTCAAATTATTAGAATGAGTTCAGTAAAAATAATAGTTAACTTAAAAAGTAGTTTAATATTAAAGTGTTCCGGTAGTTTTTGTTTTTTCAACATTTAAATACTTATTCCGGAAAGTTTTGTGTGCTTCAGAACTTTAACCAACCTTATTTAATATTTTCTAACCTAATATTTACTCTGTTGCTTTAAATATTGTGACTTTTCCCCTTTCAGAATTTCAGTAACAAATTTCTTATTTACAATATTCTAAAATTTTCTCATCCAAAGGTCGTCTACACACATTTATTTCAAAGAATTTACCAAATTCCATTAATTCTCTACATATTCTAAATATCTCCTGTTCACATAACATCATCTAAAATTAATAAAAGCATAGTATAATATTTTTTTTTAAAGTTAAGTATATGTTGGTATACTCGTATGTGTGTCAGGACTCAGGAATTAAAGTGAATTTTATACACAATCTGAAACCAAATTCATTTTCATTAAATACATATTTTTTTTTCCATGTGTTTCTTAGCCTTTGTGTCGAAATTTTACACCACATGTACCATTTATATAATTATACGTATAGTATATATTTAAAAAGCTAATATAAATATATATATATATATAAACACACATTGGTTGCATAAATCTTATGTCATGAAATGGAATTTTTTAAAATGAAAAAAATTGTATATTATGAAAATACCAATGGTGGAAATTGTATTTAATATAAAATAATAGATGGGATAAAAAAAGAAATGAATTGCGGGTTTAAATATGAAAAAAAAAATTAAAATAAAATATTTCTGTTGTTACCTGAAGTGTCGGCTCTTATAAGTCTTGATTTTAATTTAATCAGAAATAATGTTAAGATTTTATTGTAGAATATATGAGAATACGGTATACGTAAAAATGATTCTATAAAACTACGACATAAGGGGAATTTAAATTGTTTACCCTCATGTTAACTAGGACATGGTTTGTTTTTAAAAAAATGAATCTCTGGGAAGGATTAACTACTTTAAGTTAATGTATGGTTTATTGTTAATAGGTTTAATATATGTAATTATAAGAATTTTGTAAAACCATTTATGCAGGTATAGGATTTTATTCTTATATTGAGGTCAGTTTATGATTATGAAAAGTTAAAAGTATGAGTTTAAGTTAAAGGCTTAAGCTATTACAGGGATTAGAAATAAAAATTATAACAATGATTATTGGAATTAAAATTGACCTAAGTTGAATTGAGATTATTTTAACTAAAGTTAATTTTTAATGAATTACATAAAAACTTAATTTGGAAACTTCAAAATCAAAATTATTTTAATGATATTAGAAATTTTTTAGTTTTTAGGCCCTAGGACTATAGGCTATTTAAACTGAACACAGGATAACATTTAAATGACATAATGGTTAAAGTAACGATCTTTCATCAGTTTCCATGCGAATCAAAATATGATTAATATTTTATTTATTTATTTATTTATGTACAATCCCCTACCACATATTTTTGGGCTTTATTGGTATATTTACATTGATAACTAAATTATATCTGTGAGTTATAGTTAAGTAGTGAAAATGTTTACAATAGCGTGTATTGTACTGTGAGTTACAGTTATGAAATGCAAATTGATATATAAATGAGAGTTTTGTTATTATTTTTTTCCATCGGGAATCGAGCTCAAGAAAATCAAATTTGTAATGATAACAGTGCTGCCACTCCTAGTAGCTAGATCACGAAAGATTATTATAAGAATTAGTTATTACTTATAAGAATTGCATGGATTAAAAATAAAAATGAATTCTACTTCCGAAAAATAGTGGTTTTGTCTACAGGTGTTGTTTTCCACTTCCCACATTACAGCCCCCTTTAATATGTACCTATAGTGTAGACAGGATATTATAAAAAACTTCAATTAATATCTGATATATCCTAAGTAGGATTACATTTTATAATTGAAAATTGTATATACCTTTTCTTTATTATCACTTTTATATTATAAAATATTTTATATTCAATAGATCTATCAAGATTAAGTGGTTTCCTTTGCATCAAACAAAATTAATCAACCGTTGTATATTTCATTTACAATAAAATTTTTTTTTTAATTTTCTCAAATTTTCAGGGATCATAGAAAAACCTTAAAAATTAAAATTAGAGGTTTATTCTGTTTAAAAAAATTATTTTTAAATTAATTTTGGGAATTTCCAAAAAAAAAGTTTTTTCCAAATACAAAATCATAATGAAAACTGGAAAAAGGAAAATATGATGAAACTTTTCATTATATTTCAGTGATGTGTATGATGTGGATAAGTTTTATTTGATGTTCATTTTAGATTAAAACATTTTCTTAGAAATCGTATTAGAATGAGTGTTTTTCTAGAATTGAGTGTTTTTAAAAAAATTATTATTACCTTTTATAAAATTACTTTCATTTTTTTTTTTATTTAATTTGATAAAGTTTTTATTCAGTTAAATTCAAAGTCATTAATTTAATTATTAAAATAATTAGTGTTGCCGTTTTATCCTGAAAAATTTAATTATTATAAATTAAAATTTTAAGTTTTAGGATCTTAATAGGTAGATTCATATTAAAGAATCACGAAGCAGGGGAATAATTATTTTCTAAGAATGGACTCAGAATGAAACTTTCATAGAAAATCACTGTCATATCGGTTTCGTGTTGCCTCAATGTAAAATCTCTTATATATATTTTATTTCAATTAGAACATTCATTTTCATAATTATTTAGACAATCAATATTAGAAAGATAAATGTAATTTTAAATTACAGTAGCTATTGCAAATTCTGAAAATATAAAGTTTAAACTTATTTCACAAATTCTTTACTTAATTCTATAATATAAAACAAAAATTAAGTAAATAACTCTAAAACTTTGTTGTTTTTGCTGTTTTATAAAAATTTCATATTATTTAGACTAGTGGATTTTGTTTCATAATTATTTCGACAAATTATTTCGACAAAGCCAAAAAACCTGAGAAGAATTTAAACTTAATGATAAAAAAAATTGTATTTAATGAAGAACCTAATATTTTGTATTGCCTCCTGTTACAGAAATGACCGCCTGTAAAAGAAAATTTCGACTGAGATGTTGAAAAATTTAATAGATTCAATAATTAAATTTTTCAACATCTCAGTCGAAATTTTCTTTCAAGAAACTACTGTATCTTGCCATACTTTTTCCTTTGATTTTCCAATTTTTTGAGAAATTTCAAGCTTTAAATGGTGGCATACATTTTCAATTATATTTAAATTGGGGCTCTGTGGTGGCCACTCCAGTAAATTTTGATTAATTCCTGATAAAAACGTTTTCATTATGCGAGATCTATGGATTGGTGCATAATCTTCCTGAAATAAAAGTCACAACCGATTAAGCTATCACCTGCAGGAAAAGCGGTCTGATTTATAATATGTAAATATTTAAAAAAATGGTGACAGCTCAGGGTGACAGACAGGCAACGATTTAACCTGTAGTTAGATATATCTTTTAAAATCTGAGTTGGCTAGTTTTGTTTTACCGTAATTCCACCATGTGTTAAATACTTTTATGTTTAGTAAGCTTGAAATATGTCAAGCATTTTTAAACCTTAAGTTAATTTATTACCAAGAAGCAGTAAATATATTAATTAATTATTGAAATACGGCAGCTTGAGATTTTTTAAATACTTTCTACTTTTCTTTAACATTACACAACGATCACACTAATTTTTTATTATGTTATTATATTTCATTAATTATGAATTAAATTAGAAAATAAATTTATTTAAGTGGTTCTCTTTTATTGTGGTGAAGTAATGACAACAGAAATAAATACATGAATGATTTTCTTATCTGCAAATATGGTTATATTAAATGGTTGTTGATTACACAATGTACAATGGTAATCAACATATTTCGTACAATTTTATGGTATCTTATAATCGATTATTGTATAATATTATGTATAATGTGTACATAGTTGCAAAAGTAAATATTTGTATAAATTGATTGCAATTGATATTTATGTCAACAAACTGATTGATTATTATTAATAATTTTGTGAAAAATAGACACGGTAGTCATGTCATTAAAATATTATGAATCATAAAGAAACACATCATTTTTAAGTATAAAAATAAAAATGGAATTCTAATTTGTCTGGTTTTAATCAGACTTAAGATAACAATTCATTGTTCTTTGATTCACATTTTTTAAATATTTATTTAAGTATTTGTTGGGGAATTGTATTTTTTTAATGTTAAGATTTTTGACTTACAAGTTTTTTATTTAAATTACCTACATGTTAATCGATTTTATTCATTTGTTGGTGGGTGATACGGTTAGAGTACCGAACTTTCATGAGAAAGGTCCGGATTCGAATCCCAGTGAAAGGAAAAAAAAATTTTTATTTAATTTTCAACTTGACTCAGCTACCATTCGCCATTAGGTTCAAATTAATTGCCTAATTAATAATTATATATATCTTCAATAAAAAAAATAATTAATAAAACAATATAAACAAATACAAAATGTAAACAAATATTTCAGTTAAAATAATATAACTCACAGATATAGAATACCATATAACTTCAATTCAAAGTTATTACAATATAAACAAAATACAATTGTATCTATTTAAAATCTAAGACGTTTCTATAAATTATAAGGTCTAGTACTATCTCATGTTAAAATTGTATGTGTAATTTATTTGATCAGTTCTAATAAGAAGAATATAGTACTTCCCCAAGAGGGTATGGACAGGCTTATTAGTCTGACAGTTGAACAAGTAGCACTTAAAAATGTTTGAAAGTTTGAATGTTTGTTTTTTTTTAAACCAAGGGCCCGCAAAGGACTTGATATATTGGTTGAGAATAGCAATTCGTTGATTGACAACGCTTTTGGGGTATGTAAATTTTGTACTAAATATTCCTTGGTACCTACGCAGTTCTTTCTTAATTACTATTGTAAAAAAAAAACTTTTTGATATAAACTGATTCAAAACTTTCACCATAGAAAGTAGTTAATAATTATATCTAACCGTCTTTACCCATTTTAATCAATTGCTTAACATTAAATTAAATTTTTAACTATTGAAGTATTTATGTAAAACTGGAATGACCTCGAAAATTCAATTTACTTTAACATTTAAAGGAAAAAAATAATTTTAAATTTAAATTTTCAATTTTTAGTAAAACTTTCTTTTGTTACTTTGAATCTTTTCTAATAAAAGTGGAAAAATTTTTCAAATATTTATTTTAATTTTATTATAATTCTTTTCCAAAAAAAGACCTTTTGGGCTGCTCTAATTGCTTTTGTGCTCCGGCTAAAAAAAACAACAGTTTTCTATTTAAAATTATTTTTATACATTTTTGTTTTTGTTGTTGTTTTTTTTTTAAATTTATAACAGAAAAAAAAATTATAATCACGTTTTTTTTTTTTTTTTATTCTATGCATAATGAGACTAAAAACGAGGAAGAGAAAACATTCAGCTTTATTAGGTGTAGAGTAATGCTCATATAAAAGAAGGAGTTGTATGGCAGCTACTCGAACCCTCTGCAGTAGACCAACCAAATTTTGCAGTAACTTTGGCCATTACACTAAACTATTTTTGGCAAAATTTCAGACACCCAGCTTCATTTGGTGTAGTGTAATCCTCATATAAAAGAAGGAGTTGTATGGCAGCTACTCGAACCCTCTTCAGTAGACCAACCAAATTTTGCAGTAACTTTGGCCATTATACTAAACTACTTTTGGCAAAATTTCAGACACGCAGCTTCCATAGGTATAGAGTAATGCTCATATAAAATTAGAAGTTGTATGGCAGGTACTCGAACCCTTGGACCAAAATGGCTGAATTTAAAACTCGATTCCGTTTTTTGCATAAAAACGAATTTGTGAAAATTTCATACATTTCATTTTTCCATTACGTCACAAACGTAATGGCAAATTTATTATACCCTTGGACTATATAGTCATACGGGTATAACAATGTTTTTTTGTATTTTTCATATAACAGATGTTCACTTGAGCTTTTCGGGGAATTCAGTGTTGGCAGCAACGTGGAAAAAAGAGCAAAAGAAAAAAAATTGAAAAAATTTAAACGACACGAAAATTTAAAGTACGGAATTTTTTTGGTTGTTGTGTTTTTTTGTGGAAGTGTAAGAAATGTGTGTGTATACTGAGTACCGTTTATTGTGTAGGTTTTTACAAAAATTTCTTCCATTGAAACGAATTCAGTGAATTTTTATTTTAACTTTGTTATAACATCCAATTAGTTTGATTTTTGTAAAGATGTTTAACATTCAAAAACAAATTATAAGGAAATATTATTTACATAAAAACATATTTTAAGAAGTTAAAACCAAAGAACAGCGCTTCACACCTTTACTACCACCTCTTTTCTTAAACTTTTTACATGAAAATTTTTAAATTTTGTATCATTGCCTCAAAAGACGTATCCATTTAATATTGTGGTAATCATTATTTTAATGTTGTTATTCTGAGCAATTTTAAATTAGAGCACTGATAAAAATTAAAGTGCTTCTAGGGATCTGCGACTGTATGGGGGTGGTAATGTGTTATCTAATGTATATTTATCAAATACATGATATGCTTTAATTAAGAAGCTATGAGAATAATGAAGATGGTAAATAATAATGATACTTCAGGTGTGTGAAATATTCTATACATGGTGTCAAATTAATTATTTTTAAGAAAGTTCATTAGCTCTATGTTGGAATAAAATTTTTGAAAAACAAATGGGGTAACACTTTTGTTAAACCTTGAGATGCGCTCATTGTCCATGAAAAACCATATCCTGTCAAATGTGATGCCCAAAGTTGGTAGTACACATGTGTCCGATTAGAAAACTTTAAGAAGAACATTAACTTCTTTCTTTAAAATTCATCCTCATCATAACCCCAGAATCCTATAGTTCCCAAACCCGATTTCCAAAAAACCTTTCAAATCATTAGAATCGAAATGAAGCTGTACATTTGTATCAAAGGTCCCATCATAAAGTTAGATCAAAATTATTGTGGTGTTGGTATTTTTAAGTCGGGCATTACCGATAGGAACTACACATAGCTTTGAAATGTTGCTCTTGAATTTTTCCATGTACATCGTAAAAAATATGTAACTTGCAAGTGGTTTTTACATTAGTGGACAATATATAAAAGACAAGAAGTTTTGAAGCTTAAAACTTTCATAAAGTCAAATTATTAATCAGAACACCTTGAAATTACACTAAACACTGTTTTAAAGATTTCTTAGAAAACTCTTTTAACTAAAGTCTTGCTCAATTGGTTTTCCCAGAAATTTAAATAGCTACGCTGCGCTATCTGAAAAGTTCAACTTTTTAGGGATGAGCATCTAATTCCTCTCCGATTTCCTTTTGGAAAATCTTGAATTGTGGCATTAGTTCCTTAATTTTTTTAGAACAGCTGTAAGTTCCTACAAGATTCTATAAAACAACGTCATTGCTCCAACTGTGCAATGATTGCTGAATGAAGTAGATAGATTCTTTTTCTTTTAAGACAGTAATTCCTAAGGTATATATTAAAGCAGCCCCACTTCCCTCCTGCATAAATGTTTTCTGCGATCAATGTAAACTAGATGAAAGATATGAAAAAAATTCCTAGAATTGTTTTTTTTGTTTTTGCGAGTTCAAAAATCAAATGCTGAACACAAAAACTTCATCATAAATTATAGAAATAGGCACGTTTCCCACATATTTCTTTATTTTATTAAAAATAAATTAAGATTATGAAGTCTTGGGCTGAAGTTTATAATTTTTTTTTTACTCATTACCTACTTCCTATTTTAAATATGCTTTTTTGAATTTAATTAAAAAAAAAAATAAATAAATAAATAAAATAAATTGTCAGGGTCATGATGGCATAGAATTTAAGAAAAAAATAAATACAAGTTCAAAAGTTTTTCCAGAATTTTAAAACAAAATGAATGTAAATAAACACATTTTGTTTTTCGAAACAAAGTTTATGATTTGTTTACATAAAATTCTTCTTTTACTTTTGTTTTTTCTTTTGAGTCGATCCGATCCGATCCGAATTACATTTTCATCCAGACTCGATATAATTAAAATGGGAATATTATTAAAAAGGAATTTGTGTATAACTCTTTTTCTTTTTAAACCTCATTATCCATTAATGAGTAGAAAAAAGTATAAAACATTTTTTGTTTCCATGGATTTTGAGTGTTAAAAAAAATGAAAGGCAAAGGAAAAAGGAAAGAAACAATAAAAGAATGAAGGGTGCATATAAACCTAAGGGTACACAAAGCTTCAGCACATTTTAAAAATATAATCAAATTAAATGAACATTATAACTTTGAGAACTAACATAATGCTTTTCTAAACTTTCTCTATACCCCTATTGTTCCTAAGCTCGTAGGAATAGCATTTGATTCTCAGGACTATTGAATTAGACTCCTTTGGTCCTTATTCCCTGAGGAATTTACAAGTTTTTAGCTTCAAACGATTTGCAATTACAAAAGTTTTGAAATTGTTGTAGTTTTGATTTCATTTAATGGTAAACATTAACCCTTAAGTGCAAAAAATATTGCTAATTTTGTCTTCGAAATTTGTCTTCAAACTTTGCAGATTTAAAAACTCCCAGTAGAGCATGAATTAAACGGTTTCTTAAACGAACTTTAGTGGATTTTAAAGATGTGTTTAGTACATTGAGCTGGCGATATGGCAAAAATTCTGGAGTCTTAAACTTATTTACATATTTGAAATTAAAATGAGGCATTACGTTTTATTTTTTTAAAAACGTTTTGGGCTTATTTTTTGAGGCATAAGCTCCTGAGGGATATTTGACTCAGAGTTTTTCATCAAATCCCTAATTGTGCTATGCAAAACAAATTTGTTTTTTGCTTTTTTTCATTTGATTACCCCTAACTTAGTTTCACTGAAACTATGCCCGAGCTTTCTATTGAAACATATGGACGAACAAATGGGTGAATGTGTGAACTTACACAATGAACCTGAATAAGAAAATCTCTTTTAAAAAAATTTTTTTAAAAATATTTTGAGGCAAAGACAAATAAAGAGGTAAAAGACAAATGAAAATAAAACAAAGAAAGAAGAAAGAAAAAAAAGTAAAAAGATTTACAATGAAACGAAAGTGTCTAACAATAAGAAGAATAAATGTTTCACGGTTTTATGCTTTCTGATTAATGAGGCTCTTTAAGTAATTAAAAAAAAATGTATATATATGTATATTTAAGCCTTATATGCATGCACGAATTTTTAATACAGAAATTTATTATTTGCCATTACCATTACCTACACTTTTTACATATATTTTATGTCTTAAATTTTCTGCTTAAAGAACTCTTTTCGTTTTTTTTTTCATTAATAAGTATTTTCGGAAATTAAGAATTAATTGTAAAATCCTGACAATTTTTTTTTTATTATTCTTGGTTAGTTTTATACAATATTGTAATAATGTACTTGGGTATTAGGTTTTTAATTATATATGTATTGTGTAATGAATGAAAGAATGGATTTTTTTTGCTGAGGATTAAGTCATCAGAGCGATACTTGTGTTCAAGATTATAACAATGCTTATCTTCATCGAAATTTGAATTGATTATGATATTATAAAAAATCATTGGAAAGTGTAGAATATGTTTTTTTAGGCGTATAACATGCCCAACGATTCGGTTGCTATAAGATGGATTATTATTCGCTTCAAACATTTGATATAGTTGATTGTTATTTTAACATTTAAATTATTTGGTTGAATTATTAACTTGTAAGTTCTTATATGTGACAAAATATGAGTTGCTTTCAATATTTGATTCTAGTGATTTAAATATTTTTGGGTGTGTTCTTTTTCTTCTTTTACGGAGCTACAGTCCGTTGTCGAACCTTGGCCTTCTTAATCATTCTCTCTCGGCTTCAATACATCAATTTCTCGGCTTCCCTCCTGGTTTTTTTCTATCTATTTTCTCATTCAATACTTTCTTTGGAATGCAAGAATCTGACATACGTTGTATGTGACCGGGCCACGAAAAGCGTTGTAGCTTGATGAATATCATAACATCGTTGTCGGTATATACATTGTGTAGCTCTACCTTGCGTCGCATTCTAAATCGGCCCTGATCGATAATTGACCCGATCATTTTGCGCAGTATTTTCTTTTCGGAACAGGAAAGTAGGTTTGCCGTCGCTTGGGTGATCGTCCACGTTTCCCTGCTGTAGCATAACACTTAACAATATCTACTGTTAATAATTTTTACAGATTTTTAATAGAAAATCAAATGCTAGTAATTTTCAGTAATTTTCAACACTTAATACAATTGAGGGTCTTCCAAGTAAAGTGTTAAAAAATAATATTAAGTTTGAAGTGCTAAATGAATTAAGTGGTCTAAGTTGGCTGATCCTGTCCGATTACCAATGATGATGAGCCCAAGTAGCGCATTAGAACAGTTTGGTTGCCCCTTCCGTAACCATAAAGTCTATAATACGCTATTTAAATTTATTTCAGATCCATTTCGCAGTGCTCAGAAACCCTACAATTTCTGTAGCTTGCTTAACAGCTAGTATATTCCATGAGTTTTAATTAAATAACAGTAACCATAATTAAATAATAAAATCATATAATACTCGTCTAAATTATTATTTTGTTGATCAAGTACCTTCCGCCCTTTTCCTGTTTTAATCAATTTTCCATTGTGTTTTTATGTTAAACTTAAGAATACAATTTTTATTTAAAAAATGTGCTCATTAATTCAAAGAAAATTGAAAATTAATTACATATTATATAATTCAAAGTAATTTAAGTTTCGATGATATTTTTTTTGTGTGAATAATTATCATTCATTAAAATCAAGGTAAAAATTGTACAAGAATCACTTCTAGTAAACTTAATTTGCATCAAACAACTGAAAACAATATTTGTTTTTAGCAGAATTGCATTTAATGAAAAAAAAATTTATTTTTAGAAATTAAAAATTTGAAAACAGAAGATTATTAAGACGGTGTAGGGTCAGAACACCCAGCGTCATAAGTCCCTTAGGGATTTATGACTCACTTAAAGCGGGACATAAATCCCTTAGGGACTTACCCTGGGAGTTCTGACCCTGCACCTATTAAGACTATATCATTTTTAAGCAAAATGAGTTGATAGATACTTAAGGTAAATTTGAAAAAATGTTAACTATCAAAACTTGGGAGCGTCTAATATGTCTGTATTTCATTCGCTTCTAGTGAGGTTCGCCTGTATTTTAGTCAACGTTTTTTGCTTGTAGAGTGATTCCATTATTTTAATTGCGTTGTCGCTGACATGTATTTTGAATAAAAAATGTCTAGGAATGGTTTCAGACTTAGAACGGCATTGGAATTCACATAAGCTCATGTATTGATAATAAATGCAAAAAAAAATCTTAAAATTGTTTTATTTATTAGTATTCTTATAGCTTAAATCTCGATTAAAATTCCTCAATCAAAAAAATCCGTTTAAACTTTTTTAATCTTGTGTTTATATAAAAATAAAGTTTTTTCCAATACTTAAGAAACCCTGTAGTTATTTAAATTGTAAAGCAAAAGACAGCTATATATAGATTAATTTAAGAATTGTCTGCAATTGATCCGCAATGTAATCTATATACAGAAAATGTTTAAAGTAAATCATTTATATATACTTATTACATTTCTTTTCCTCTTCTTAATAAATTAAACATGTTATAAATTTTATTTTTTTCAAGTTCAGTTTTTTTTTCTTTAACAGGAAGTAAGGAAAGGATTTATTTAAAGTAAAATACCGGAAATTCTTACTAAACTCTTCTTTTATTAAAACACAAATATATACATATCATAAGTATATCTATATATGTATCCATCATATGTATCTATAAGATAATAAAAAATACGCATTGCACTATTCTGGATGAAATAAAAAATGAAGAAGATTTTTATGTCTAACATGCAATTTCCTTCGTACAGTAGAATATCATATAAAATAGCCTTGTTGTAAAAGTATAGATTAAAATATATATAGATGTATGTATTCTTTAGAAATTCTTTTTTGCTTTCTTCTACATAGTCTAACTGTAAATATTATTTTTCTAAAAAGTTTGGAGTATTTAATTAGTTTTGTTAGAGACTTGAATAAGAAATTGTAACAATTTAAAAGTAATTGAAACATTGAAGTGTTTTTATTATTGTGAATTGGAAATTGTCAACTTTGACAGAAGAGGAATACTGTTCTGAAATTGGAATTTTTAACAATGGGCACTATCAGTGTATATTAAAATAAAAAAGTATTAATTTTAATTAGTACAATTTAATAGTTTTGAAAAATGTGCCTTTTAAAATTAAGATTTTATAGCTGTAATGCTTCGGCTTGTACATTGAATTTTAACTAATATGAGCTAGAATTCTTTCTAGATAAAAACGAGGAAGAGTGTAGTTCAGTAGACTGTGTCAACTCTGGGATACCCGTATAACCGTTATATAAACATTATATCATTATTATTATAAACATTAATTACTTTTGGCAAAATTTCAAACATACCAGCTTTATTAGGTGAAATATAATGCTCATATAAAAGAAGGAGTTATATGGCAGCTACTCGAACCCTCTGCAGTAGACCAACCAAATTTTGCAGTAACTTTGGCCATTACACTAAACTATTTTTGGGAAAATTTCAGACACGTAGCTGTAATAGGTACAGAGAAATACTTATATAAAAAAAGAAGTTGTATGGCAGCCACCCGAACCCATGAACCAAAATGGCTGGATTTAAAAAGCGATGACGGCTATTGCAAAAAAACGAATTTGTGAAAATTTCAAGAACCTAGCTCCTTTAGTTTTTGAGTTATCGTGCGGACGGACATACATAGCTAAATCGATTCTGATCCGATCCATACACTTAAGTCTATATCTACCCCCCGTCCTTTGCGTCACAAACGTAATGGCAAATTTATTATACCCTTTGACTACCATACGGGTATAAAAATAAGTCTACGGGTATAAAAATAAGTCTAATTTTTAAGCTTGTAAAAAAATGATACTCGTGTTAAAAAACTTTGTATTAGAACTAGAGACTCCTTTTGCAATTTTGATTTACTGGACCGTTAAATAATGGTTATTAGAATTCTTCTTAACCTGTTAGGAGCATTGGAGTTTGTAAAAATATTTGAGAATTTATAATAAATTTAAAAGAAATCGTAAAATTTAATTTTTATTATTGTGAATGAAATTTGACAACTTTGACATCTGTGACATCATACAGACTTTTGTAAAAATTTTTAACAATAAACAATAACGTAATTTTTAAAATTTACTAATAATTCAAAATTTTGAACACTTAATTTTTAAAATTAGAGTTTAAAAATTGATGGAATGCTTCAGCTTGTACATCAAAGTTGAATTAATATGGTTTTGAGTGAAAACTTTTTATGTAGGAAAGAATACGTTAAATTATTAAACTCCTAGAGCATATCATATTAAAGAGCCTTATATTAGAAATAGAAATTATATTCAGACTTCTTTCGAAATTAAGTTTTAAAGCGTTATCATCTAACGGTTATTAGTATTCTTCTTAGGACCTTGAAGTTTGTAAAAAGAACTTGTAACAAAGTTAAAGTAACATTAAAGTTTAAATTTTTATTATTGTGAATTAAATATGGCGGCTTTGAAATTTTTGACAGCAAACACTGTTGTCGTATAGAAATTTTTAACACTAATACCGTACATTATTCGGAATGTAAAACGTATTCATATTATATCTGTATAATTTATTGATTTTGAAACAATTAAGTGTTTTTAACCATTTTAAGGCTTCTTAAATTTTAAGAGCAACTTTTTACAAGTTTTCTAGATTTAAGATAGAACCTGCAAACTTTTGATAATTTAAAAGCAAAAACGTTGTCTTTTAAAAACATTAGTACTTCCCATTATACCAAAATACCATTAAATCCTTTATACATTAAGTTTAACTATCATATGCTTTCTTCAAACTTATTAGTATGCAACTTAAGGTTTCGTGATTTTAAACTGTTAGTGTGATTTTACAAATAATAAGTAAATATAAAGAAGTGTTGTAATTACAATTAATCTGAATATCTTTGAAACCCCTTTGCTTTAAATACAACAATTTTGTACATTATAAAAAAACTAATTTTTTATTTTTTTTAATACGCGAATTAACAGCAGGCTTTCATGTTTCACTTACATTTAAGTTTTTTTTTGAATTTTTTTTTAATTAAAAATTTATTTTATTCTAAAAAAAAAATTTAAATTAAAAGAAAAATTTCTTTATTGATTTTTAATTATAATAATGGTATGCAATTTGTTTTTTTGTTTTTTTTAAAACATTCAAAACAACTGACCTTAGCTACTTTGTGTTGAAAACTAATGGAAAAGAAGAAAAACGTTCAGAATAGTAATTGTAGATTAGATTTTAGGAGTTGGTTTTATATCTTATGAATAGGTTTAGCGTGTTAAAATGATTATTTTTGTTGTTTTGGTTTTTTTTTAAATAAACGGCTGACCTGGCTATTAATTTTTATTAAAATTAAAAAAAATTAATTATTTTAAATAAGGTGAAAGTCAAAGAAAAATCAATTTGCGTTTTTATATTTTTTCATGAAAAAAGGAAATGCAGGAAAATGAAAGCTGGAAAAAATAAATAGACGTAAAAATATATAAACGAATATATTGGATATGGTGAAGTTCTAAAAATATTTTAATTTTGAATTATAATGATCATTTAAAATAAAATTTTATTTTTACTTTTAAATTTGGGTTTCATGCAATTTATATGAAGAGTAAAAATTTTATAGATGTTGAATAAATTGTCATGACCCTGACCTATATAATATTATTAAAGCTTCATGTCTGTTTTTTTAACTTTCATGCAAAGGTACATATAAAATTCCCCAAGATAGTTGAATTATACAAAAATAGAAAATTTAGATTTGTTAGTTAAAGGGATTTGTTTAAAATGCGATTTAAAACAAATTGTATTATAATAAATTTAATATTTTTTATTTGTTAATTTTTATTTTACGAGGATTGGTGGGAATCTTTGAAAGATACAAACTGCCCCGTAGCAGAAGGATATGCCGGATTCTTGCCGACTAAACCACATTATTCCCTTATTAAAACTAGTCGAACTGACTAACTATTAATTTTTTGCTATCTTTGGTTTGAGTATAGGTTTTGTGTACTTTCCCTTAGGAAATCTGTATTTTATACTATATTATCTAAAGGTCTTTATACCCGTGCATACATATATGAACATCGGGTATATTAAAATTACTCCTCCGTTTGTAACGCATCGAAATATAAGAGCTAGATATAGTGTCAAGGGTACGTATCGAATCAGCATCGAAAAGTGAATCGATCTAGCTATGTGTGTCCGTCCGTCCGTCCGTCCGTCCGTCAGCACGATAACTCAAAAACTAAAAGAGCTAGAGTTCTGAAACTTTCACAAAGTAATTTTTAGACAATTTGTGGGTTCCCTATTGTTTTTGGTTAAAATCGGATAAAGGCTTCTGGTAGCTGCCATACAAATTTTTGGGGAATTTATTTGGATATTTCCAACTTAATAACTAAAAAAAAAAAATTACTAATAAAAATACAAACTAAATAGAAAATAAACAAAATGTTATCATATTATTATTCATTACATGGTGCAGTGGTTAAGGCAGTACGCTTTTAATAAAAATTTGTGGGTTCAAATCCATCTTGGGGCAAAACGTTTTTTTATTTTTTTTAATTCTATAAAAAATTTTACAGAAAACTCGCATTTATTATTTTAATAATTATTAATTTCTTTTTTTTTGTTATTATTTTTATTTTAAAATTCAAAAATGTGTTACAAAACAATACATATACTAGGTATATATAGGTACAAAAATTTTAAATTATTTTTTTTATTATTTGGCATTATACGTAAAAATCAAATAATATGATGATATTAATTTTTTTGACTAGGTATTTTTTTTTGTTTTTTTCTTTTTGATTCTTCGTAGGTACGCACTTTTTACTCTCTCTTATATAAACAATTTGATTATATGTAACAAGTAATTTCAATTCTGTTACCAAAAATTTTATAAATAGAAATACATTAAAACTAAATGCAAAAAATTTTATATATGGAAATACATTGAAACTAAAAACAGCACACCTCACCTCACCAACTTATAAACATATTTTTTGAATTTATATAATATTTTCAAACTTAATGACTAAATAGAAACTAAATACAAAATAAACAAAATATTACCAAATTATTAGTTATTGTATGGTACAGTGGTTAGGGCGCTAGACTTCTAATAAAAAGATGCGGGTTCAAATCCATGTTGTGGGAAAATTTTTTTATTTTTTAATTCGTCTTTTTTTTTCATCATTCTTTTTGTAACAAAATCCTTTTATATAAGAAATTTTAATTTATTCATTTCTTTCTTTTTGTTATTATTTTTATAACAAAATTCAAAAATGTTTTTCAAAAAAATATAATTATAACCATATACCTACATATTTTATGTACAATAATTTTAATTTTTTTGTTTTATTATTTGCCACACGAAAAAATCAAATATCGTATTAATTTTTTCTTTTTGATTCTATTTAGGTAGGTACGCATTATTTACATAAATAATTTGATTATATTTAAAAATTATTTAAATTCTTATGACAAAAATTTTATATATAGAAATACATTGAAACTATATGCAAAAAAAAAAAAAAAAACAATTTAATATTCATTATTAAAAAATGTACACACTTCCCCTCACTTCACCAACATTTACATTTATAATTTATTTTTCTCTTTGAAATTAAATGCAAAAACAAGAAAACAAAAAATAAAAACGAAGCAAGAAATGTTCCATCGATGGCTTAGTGGTAAGGACGTCGGCCTTTTTATAGCAAAGTGCCGGTTCAAATCTTAGTCAGGGCATATTTATACCCGTACAAACAAAATGTTTTTTTTTTAAGTTCATCTTTTTTTTCTTATTAATTCTTTTTGTAATTAAATATAATTTTTTTTATGTGAGAAACTCTTATTCTATAAAAAATTTTACAGAAAACTCTCATTTATTTTAATAAATATATACAATAATTTAAAATTATATGAATTTTGTTTTTTTGTTTTTTTGTTTTTTGTTTTTGTTACAAAAAGTAGATAACGATTTCGAGTTAGAATTTTATATGATTTAAATGATGCGTAGTTTATTTAAGATAAGCAAAAAAGAAGACAAAGATTTTTTTTAAGTAAATGGCTTATTGATATTGATAGATTGATAGATTATGAATATGATGATTATTATATGAATATGATCATATGAAGTTGATTTTGCTTAAGTTTAATATATTGGTGAATTAAAAATTAATTATAAGAGATAGAATTGAAAAATTAGAGCAAGAGTTTTGAAAATCACACAAAACATTTTTTGGACATTTTTGAGGTTCCCTATTCTTTTTGTTTAAGACCAGATCAAGGTTTTGGGGAGCTGCCACACAACTTCTTTGCACCAATATGAATTTCTTAGAAACTGATTATACTACGAGGATGAAAATTACACACTGTTAGTTATATAATGGATCGAGCACTTATATGAAGTTTCAAAATGTTACGGCCCCATTTTCGGGGGGCTGCTATACAACTTCTTTGCACCAATATGAATTTCTTGGAAACTGATAATACTACGAGGATAAAAATTACACACTGTTAGTTATATAATGAATCGAGCACTTATATGAAGTTTCAAAATGTTACGGACCCGTTTTCGGGCAGCTGCCATACAAAGTAATCAATTCGATAACTGTGAATCTAATGAAGCTACGAGTTTAAAATCAAAACTGGGCAGATAAAGTAATAGGACAAGTTAGTTGGCAAAGTTGGACCAACTTTTAGGGTGGGCTATTTTTTTTTTTTATGGGATAATCAGTTAATCAAAAATTATGGGATACCTAATAAGTTAAATTTTTTTTAAACTATTTTACTTTCTTATATTTTTTTTGTAATATTTATAATAGCATAGGGGAAATAAATAACAGTTAGTGGGTATGCACGGGTATCTAAAAGTTGACAAGGGCAACTATAATCTTCCTCGTTTTCTTTTAAACCTGCCTGCAATAATATGATTATTTATTAACTGAGCAGTTTCAACATTTATATGCTCTTCTAGACGAGCTTTATGATTTATGGCATATCTTATTTATTTATTTATTTAAAATTTAATAATATGTTAAATCTTATTCGAGAAATTTGGGTTTGAGCCCCAGTAAAAAGGCTTTTATTATCTTGTTTTTGATTCGATTCAGCTAACATTCGCCATCGGTTGCAAGTTGATATTCAAAATATAAACAAAAAATTTAATTCAATAATATAACTCACAGATATTGAAATATCATGCAACTCAATATATAACCAACTATAGGCAACTAAGTATTATGTGTACCTATTGAAACCAATGACGTGGAAATCATTAGGATTACCTCTAATTATATGAATATAATATGTTCAGCACCGTATAAACAGGTTTCTTAATTTAACTTTTAAACGGGTTGCATTTTTATATACAGATTTTACATGGAAGTTCGGTACAATTAAGCCTCATTTAAGAGAAAAATTCCTTTAGGGCTTCGGGAAGCCAATGAATAATTATTTTAATATTAACACCTAAAAATGTAGTGATATGCATTCAATATTTATATATAAAGTGATTTAACTGAGTATTTTTTACAGCTGACCAAACTACATGATGGCAATATCTACAAATAAATAGATTTAAATTTTAATAAAGCAAATAAAAGCAAATTTATTTTAAAGATACGAGATTTTGATAGGATCATATAACTGAGGAAAGATAATCTGATTTATTATAAAAATATTTTTAAGTAGAAATTTAATGAAAAATAAATTCATTTTAAATTATTCCAATATAATTAATTCTTTATAAAATCTTCTTATTATATAGGAATATTTCAAATTTTTAATTTTGTTCTAATATAATAAAGCTCAATTCAAAATTTAAATGACATATTTATGTAAAGTATAACATAATATTATATAATATAACATAATAAAATATAAATACAGAACAATTTGTAAAATTTTGTATATATTATAAATTTTAAATGAATTATTAAATTCCATATGAAATACCGCATAAGTTATATATTTTATACATAACTTAATCTAAATTTACATTTTTAATGAAAATCCCATGTGAAAATCTGATATATTTCTTATGAAATTTTATTTTAAAATTCGAAATAGACTGTTTGCAATGTTTTAAGAAATTCTTTTGGGGGTTTAAAAAAAAAAAAACTTCAAAATGCTAAAATTTAATATTCATATATTTTTTTCAAAATGAAAAACTTTTTTCTTATTCGGTTTTTTTATAATATCTTTTGAAATTTAAGAAATTTATAAACTTATAACTTATACAGTGTTTGCCCTTGTTATTAGGTAAGTTATTTTGCAATATTACATTAAGAATTTTGATATTTGATATCGGTTAATAGTTTTGTAAGAAAACTTAAAGAGAATGTTGATGTAACTCACGGAGTCTAGATGACGTAGTTGTTCGTACTAATCGAAGCAATGTGTTTTCGATTCCCGCAAAGATCGTAGCTTTATTTTCAAGGTTTGCAATGCAATTTCCCCATTAGTCGAATATAATATTAGAATATATAATATATTTAAATTAAAATAATAAATAGTAATAGTATACCTAATCTAATAATAGTTTTCCTAACAATAATGGTCTCCTATAGATTAGGTTTAAAATTTTGCATTACTATATGTTATATTAATAAATAAATAAAAGTTAATCCAAGGGTTGCTTTTAACTAATTTTTGTACAAATATTAAGAATTTTAAATTATTAAATTTATTGATTATTAATTTTACATAAACGCAAAGTAAATACAAAATTTTAAAAAGGCCGTTGGCTGTTATTTTAAATTATATTAAATTAAATTGCATATTGCATATTTGTAGGCGGAAAATAATACTAATTATTAATTAATAATTAAATTACTAATATATTGTGCTATGTTAATATAATTATTGAAAATGAAACCTAATTAATCATAGAATTTTAAAATAAATTAAAATAACTATTGCAAATAGATAATTAAATATAAAAATATAAAGTGGATTGATGTGAAATGAAATTAGAATTTTAGCCACAATTTAATTAGCAAATTATTATTTTAAATATTGATTTTGAAAAATGAAATGCTAAATTTAGCTGTAGTTAAATAATAAATTTAGAGTGTTTTATTATTTTGTGATGTATAGGGATCGGTTTATAATTGTTTTCGATATTATTACAGGAATAAGTTGAAAATAAAATCAATGAAACTATTATTTGATTAATATAAAATTAAATTATCTATATAATATTGTATATGTAACCAGAGAGATGTCAGAAGTAACTTATGATAAAATTTTAGCTTTTGACTGCCGCAAAGGATTATCTTCGACTCTACTTTTGACTAAATGGATGCCAAATATTCTAATAAGATCATAATATAAATAAAGGCTTTGTTGCGCTTCACTCTACTTCATCTAAAACCTGTCTCTGCTTCATCTAAAACCTCATTTAATGGCCCAAATCTTATTCAGCAGCATCAATCTACCTGTTTCTGGCAAGTTGCTACTTATTTTTAAAAACTGCTCATTAGTTTGATCTTAATATATTTTTTAAGAAAATTGACTAAAATATTTGGTGTTAAATAAGTTGCAATTTATTATTTTAATAAAGTATAAATAATTTTTAAAATACCTTTTATGTATATAAAGGTCCTTCTATTTAAAACTATGATCTCATTTATAATTATTTTCTTTTTCAGAAAAACCTATTTGGAGGAGAGACCATTTTTTTAAATGGCTCTACCAATAAAAAAATCAAATATGGTAAGTGTTTTGAAAATATTTTCAAAATTATTCAGATGTTAAATTTGGTTTTTTGTTAGAAAATGAATAAAATGCAATTAAATTTTTTTGTTTTATTTTAAAAAATTTCAAAATAATTTTATTTCAAATTTATTTTCATTATTTTAAATATAAAAAGTTTTTTAATATAGAATTTAAAATAGAAAACCACGGCGGAAAATTGTTGTTTTTTTTTTTATTTTAAAATGAAACCTCAAAACAGAATATTTTTAGAATTTTTCTTTTAAAAGAAAAACTTTTGCAAATTGTATCTTGAAAAACCTAGAGTATTTTTTTCCAACTGGAAAAATTCTTATTTATTCTGTAATTTTATGAAGATGACGCTATTGAATGCAAATTATGCAAAAATGATTTTGACTTTTAAATACACGTTTTGAAAGTAGATATAAGTAGAAAATGTTTAGCTTTTTTTGGAGTCTAAAAAATTTATTTTGGCGGCATATTCTCAAATAGGGAATTTTTATTTAAAATATTTAAAAAACAACGTGTAAAACTCTCTTATTATTATAAAAAAAATAGCGTTTGAAGCCTGCCGCAAAAATTTTTCAAAAAAAAGAAGCAAAATTCCGCGCATTCTTGAAGTAGGATTGTTACAAGTCATATGGCATATTTAATACACAGTTTCGAACTGAAAGATTTTAAAAACTCTGTTGTTCTTTTACTGCGCTTGTTATGATAAGTTTAGTCGATTGAATTAAAAATTGGGCAAAAGCCCATATTCGAATCTCAGTGAAAGTGAACTAACTTTTTTGACTTAACTTTCGAGCTACCATTCGCCATTAGGCTCAAATTAATGGCTTAATGAATATTTAATATTATATAATGTTAATGAAAAACACATTAATTTAACAATAACAAAAGTACAAAGTATAAACTAATATTTTTATTGAGTAATATAAATCACAGATATAGAATACCATGTAACTCAAATACAAAATTTTTACAATATAAACACAAAAGAATTTTATCAATTGAGAGTCTAAGACGTTTCTGCAAGATTTATATATCTAGTATGATCTCATGTTTAAATTGTATGTGAGATTCATTAAGATCAATTCTAATAATAAGAATATAATATGACTTCCCTGTTCCAACATGCATTTGGTAAAAAAATTAAGAATTTCCTATTTAACCGGTCTAGAATTTATATATTCTGTATTTAACTCTGCTAGGATTGAATAATTATATAGCAGTAATAAATATTTTTTTTTTTATAATATTTTACAATATTTTTCCATATATAATATTGATGTACACGTTTATATAATCATAGTGGCTCCAATCTGTTATAATCCAGATATGAATCCAACATTTATATATTAATTCCATTTAATAAAATAACCTTTTTGGGTGTTTTGTTTTAACTCTTAAAGCTTATTTGTTTTTTTTCAATAATTTTTTATCATTACGAGACTACATAAGCTAAAATTTATGACAATTTTTGTAATATTTTTGTCTCTTTCTATCTTCATAGAAAAATGAAAAAACAATTTAAATTGTCTGCCTTAAGATTTACGACATTTTATATTTTATTGTATTGTCTATTTTTACTTTTTTATTTCATTTTTCTGGTATTTTTTTATTAAAATGAAACATGTAAAAAATGTATCCAAATATATATACAATTTTATATATATATTATACAGTGGTTCTTTTGGATATTATTGTTGGGATCATTTTTATATACTTTCCATTCATTCATTCATTTATTCATTTATTTCAATTGATCCGTTCCAATTTTAATACCGTGGATCATAAAAAAGGGTAAAATATATTTTATTTTCAATATTAAATGAAAATATAAAAAAAATTGTACAAAAAGTATTTTAGAAAATCAATTTCACATTATGGAGTAAATCTTTATTTCACTTTTTATATGAAAATTTTTTTCGTCATTTTCTTTTGCCTCAAAAAGAAAATTGATTTATTTTTTATTGAACAGACTTTAACCAACTTTCTTCGACATTTATAAATTTAAAAATAAAAATTAGAATAAAAATTTGTTTTTTTTTATAAAATTGAAATGAAATTTATATTAAGTGATTTAAATTTCTTTTTTATTTTATTTTCTTATTAAATTAAACGCGTTTTTGTAATTTTATAGCGTAGATTTTATAGAAATGTCATATTGAAAATGTCAAAAACAAATGTCATAAAAATAAATTATTTTTTTGAATATTGTCTAGGCAGCGTGTTGCAAAATTAATAATTTTTTTTATAATTTATGAGTACAGAATGGGACTAATGTAGTATAATTGGTAAAATAACTAAAATAGTTAGTTCTGCAATTAATAAATTAATTTAAAATATTTAAATATGTATTTTCTAATTATTCAAAAGTTAATACTGAAATATGTCAAATTATGGAACCCGGTGGAATTAAATTAACTAATTAATTAAATTAGTTAGTATATAAATATTAGTCAAGTTAATTAGCATATCTTCCAATTTCTGAAAAAATGTTTCGTTCATAATATGTGAAATGCCTAGCATTTGGTAAAACTTTACATGTGGTTTATTGGAAATGAGATGAAGACTATAGTTATAAATCCCTTTCATTGCAATATAATGTGATTAATGATTATTTAAAAATGCTTGAGATAATTTATTTATTAGTTTAACTCAAACTTTACAAAATTTTAACAATTAGTTATATACAAGTAAAATATTACAAATAGTATAATGATATTGAAAAAATCAAATTAGAAAGATAACGTCTGTTTAACAGTAGTGTAAACTCTGATGATATTGGAACTAGAAACATAGTTTTCTTAGAACTTTTTATTTAGGAATAAATACAAAAAATACCTTTGTAGATGGAGACCAGGGATTTTGGTTAATCGTTATTTTTCTAATCCGATTTCCTTCACACATTTTTAGCCTTAGGTTAAATTTAAAGAGATCCTACATCAATGTAATCTCTTAAAAGATTTCACATCGGAATCGGACCAATTCGTATTTAACATACTATTTTTTAATCACTTTGCGGTATTTCTTAAAGAAACCTATAAGAGGAATTTTTCACTAAATCGTTTAATAGTCATCTCATTTTTTGGTGTACATTTGATCTCAGACACGTTGACAGCAAATTAAACACCCAATTGAGAAATAAGAACTTATGATAAAACAAGTCTTACTATTTATAATCAAATTTCAGAATATCATCTTTGAGGTAATAAGACTAGGTGAAATAAAGCGTAACAAGAAGTTTATAAATATTCTTTATATTTTGTTTTAAATAGAATTCATGTAATATTTTGAATTTCCTCATTTTTTTTCCAAAATCAACAAAACATGAAACATTTTATTTAGACACGTGAATTACATAATTAGTTTGTTCATAATTTGTTTGTTTACACAATTTCGGAAATATTAGTGTTGTATGTTTGGAAATTAAAAAGTATGGTTAGAATGTGGTTATTTATTTAAAGAAATGTGTGAGCCAATATTTCATTGTGATTTGATATTTTGTTTTGAATTGTCAAAATCTTTTCTATTTCAATTAGAGTAGTACTTTGATTACAAAATTCTTAATTTAGTAAAATAGTAAAGATTGGAGCTTAGTGGTAGATTGGAACTTACTTAAAATGAACCTTGACTATATTCGATTCCACTTAGACACAATTCTATTTGTTATATTACATTGTAATAATTCTATTTTCGAATTTTTGGTTACATTATATCTGTGAGTTATATGGTTGAAATTAAATTTTTTTATATTATTATTATTTGTTATGCCATTAATTTGAAACCAATATCGAATGGTAGTTGAGTCGATTCGGAGACGAGATTATTATTTTGAACATTTCCTGGGCCCATGCTTGTTGTGTTTGTGGTCTTTTAAATGAAATATTGGTATTCTGAACACTGTGTCCATAAGCCGATTATTTGAAATAATCTTTCAATGTTCATAATTCAACCAATTTTAGTTGTTTTAAAATGAAAATTTTGATATCATTAGGAACGTGACGTTTTTAAAGACTTTTATTAAATATCACTTCGCCTTTGTTGAATACATGACACTCGTTTAATAATATAAAACGTTTCTTTTTAATTAATTCAAAAAAATTATTGTTATAATTCATTTTTTATTTTTCAATTTATCAAATTGTTATCTAATTTCCTTGTTTTGTTTTTTTTTTTTGTATTTCCTTATTTCATTTTGTCTTGTCTCTCATTTGTTTGTATTTTTTGTGTTTCTACTTTCTACTATAAAAACCTCAATTATTTATTAAACTCATTTTTCTTTTTTTTTAATTTTTTTCATTTTAGAATTTATCTTTTAAGAATGGGTCATCATTAAAATTTATGATTGTTTATTTTTTTAATTTTTAGTTCGGTTTTATGAGAGAATACCCAGAAAATTAAAGAAAAAATTTCTAAAGAACAATATGAATTGAAAGTGAGATCCCATTGTCAACTAAACAAATTAATAGGTCCTATGATATAAGTCGTTAGGATATTTTTATATAAATTGTGTAAAGAATTGAGAATTTTTTTGTAATGAAAAACTGAGAAATAGAAAAGAGAGGATGAAAAAAAGATTTATTATGACATGATAATTAAAAATTATGTAGAGATTTTATAGTTTTAGGCAAAAATCATTGTTTTTATTTCTGCAAAAAACTTCAAATTGTTTTATTTTCGTATAATTTTTGTGTTTGATATTTTTTACCACATGTAATTTATATTATGACATATAAAAGAATTTTTTTTTTAAATCAAATATTAAATAGAAAAGAATGATGTGAACAAATATATAATTATATATAATTTTATTAAATAAAAGAAAAACTCTGTGTATGTAACATATGACCTTGAGATCTGTTAAAAATAAATTAACAAATACAGATTAGATTACAGTGTGTTATACTAGTGTTATACAAAATATTTATACATCACAAAAAATGTGTAGAACATTACATTACGCATTATATTTATTTGAACGAAAGTGAAAATGTTTTGTGTATTTTAAATAATAATGCGTAAACATCAAAAAAGAAAAAAGTAATAAAAAATCCTAAATTTTGGATAAAAACATATATAAACACAAGTAATGGAACAACAGAAAGTCGATGAAGCTGACTTAGTAATACATCTGAAAAATTCTTAGATTTTGGGAAGTGTGTAGAAGTTACCCGAAAAACTACTCCATTTAATCCCCAATTTGTTGGTTTTGTTTCATTAGCACATAATAGAAACAGAAGAGAAGACCTTTGTACCAAATATGAGGTTACTACTTTTCTAATTTATCTAAGTACCAGAATCACAACTTCATATAATCCCGAATGGTACATAAAGGAAATAAAAAGAAACACCCTTGTACCGCAATTGAACGTTCTATCTTTATTGAATTTGGATTTATGATCATTTTGCCTTAGTCTGTTTGGAAGCTTCCAGAATCCGACCCCTTGCTTCAAATCCGCCCATAAAGTCTAACACCCGCCTTATTTTTATCGTTGGTAACCTGCGGGAATTTCGCTAAGATAGAATCAACATTTTTTGGGTTATTCAAAGAACGCACATTGCTAAATCGTTTCAGAAGATGAGACTGATTAAAAGTATATATACATTTTCATATTTAGCTTGCCTCCTTTCGGTGGTTACAAAAACCAAACCAAAGTTTTTTTTTTATTATTTAAATACGCACTTGTTTAAATTTAAAATTTTTTGAAATTAAATTCGATAAATTTCTTTGTTAATAAAAGATTTGACATTTTTTTATAGATTTATTTTGTTTCAATAATGATCTATTTCTCCATTTATTAATTTTTTGTATACATATTTCTGAAAAATGTTGCTAAGCTATGTAAATTGTTTCACAACCTGAATTTAGATTCAAATCAAATTACTTGTTTTTTCAAAGTGAAGATTTTAGTTTATGATGTTCCAAATATTTAAAGAATCTATTCAAATAAATAAATTTTCTTTTTTATTTTTTTTATTATACCTAATTAAGTTAAAAAAGACATTTTTTGTTTAATTTCTATAGTGCATCGAACTTAGGTCTTGTATAATCGAAGCCAAATAGGTCATTTTGACTTTATTTCAAGCATTAGGGAAATTTTAAAATTTCTTTGATTATTTTAGTTTATTTGCTTTTACTACATTGGACCCTCGCCGTTATTTCAAATTTTCACAGTGTTCAACACTTACTACAGAAATTTTTGATATAAAAATGTTTTACTATTTATATTTAAAAATTTACTAAATATTTAATATTAAATATTAGATCACAAAAATTAGTTTTTTTTAAACTTTTCTGCGATAATAATAATCCTTTATCTAGACTAGATAAATTCAAATACACGAATGATGATTATTAAAAATAATAATTAAAAATAACTTGTACATTTCAAAATTTAGTTAAAATTATTTCAAAAATTTCATTTTTTAAAATTAATTAAAGTGTCATTAAAAATATTTTAAATTATACTGCCTTAAGTCATTAAAATAATATCCATATAAACTCAATAGCAAAATAAAACCCCAAATAACGTTGTTTAAATTGAAAACAAAACTAAAATATGCACAAAATAATTAAAATTTTTATTTTAATTTCAATTTACCTTAGTTAGAAAATCTAAAATTGAAATATTAATCAAAAATCTAGTTGAAATTGAATAATTAAAATTTTGTACTAAAAATTCAATTCATTTTTTCAAATTTGCGTCTAAAAATATTCAAAATTTCAACATCAAATTCAAGTACTTTATATAATTCACAATTACTCTTTTAAAAATTGTCTACTATTTTTTCACAATCACTTTTTTTTTTTTTGTGTATAGAAAATAATTTCAATTTGAAATTCATGTAAATTAAATTTGGCAAATTTTTTTGAAGTTCGTTAACCACCAAATAGTTGAAATAAAAAGTAATTCAAATACAAAAAAACTACTAAAATTTTCCAGTGAAGTTGTACAATTTCCCTTAATTTTTATTTATTATAAAAGTTTATAGCAACGGTTTTTTTTTTGCTCAACAACAGTTATAGTGTACTGTATATTCAAGGAAACGAAGCGGGTTTTCCTTTTTTTTGGATATTAAAAATATTTCGCACAATTCACAATGACAATTAGTTTTTAGTGAAAAGTTTTTTTTGAATATTTTTCTCTATTTTAGTGAATTTTATTACAATTTTTTTTTTTATTAAATTTTTTAGTTTTTAGTGCACGATAATAAACGAAATAAAAGTAATACAATACTGCATCATAATTTTCCATCATTCTGTTGCAATTTGTTTGAATCTCAGTTGGCATAAAAAAAAAAATAAAAAAATCAAAATCATTAAAAACTTTTTCACAACTGTAATGAAATATGATTGTGAATTGTGAAACTAACTTTTAATATTGGATTATTTTTTTCTATTGTGACGTTTTACTGATACGATACTCAAACTCTGACAATCTGACCATTATATAATAAAAGACTATCAAAATTTGTAAACAAGAGTAATTAAAATTTATATACATACATATATAAATATATATATATAAAAAATATTAAAAAACTGTAAAATATAACTGTTTCGTTTTTTAATTACAGATAAAGGATAGTGGATTCATATAAAAAAGGATAATTTAGATTTTTTTTGAATGATAATAACAAATACAAAAACAAAAAACTCTTGCGGGTATTTTTTATACATTATGTGGGTTATTGTTTGAATTGTTAAAATTGTTGAATTGTTAAATGTTAAGTATTTTTTGGGTTTTTTTTTTGAGTTTCTATTTTAATTTGGTTTTTTAAAATATTTTCCAATTATGTTGGAAAATGGGTTGCACACAGATAAAATTTTCAAAAATTTTAAGTTATAAAATTTTTTGAAATTGACATGATGCTGTAAAGGATAATATAATATTGATATGATTGATATTATTGTTAGGTACATACCATAGGTACATGTTGTTATTGGATATTTAATTTTGTTATAATTCGAATGGATCTTAATTAGTCCCTGATATAATTAATATATGAAATAGTATTAGGGCTAATAGCATGTAGATACTGCTTAGATTTCAATTGACACAATTCTATTATATATTGTAATAATTTTGTATTTCACTGTTTGGTTTATTGAGAGAAGAATTGATAGAAACCTCAAGTAAGTGTGTATCCTGAAGTCAGCTGACTCAAAAAAATAAAAGCGTTTAAGGCATACTAATAGTTAGTTAAGAGTAAAATTTGACACTTGAAATTTCAGCGTTTACTAAAAATGTACATATTTATTCTTCTTAAAATAATATGGTAATTACGCGAAAAATATTTAAGTAAAATCATTTTAATTTAAGCTACGTTATAAAATACTCTTATTATTATTTCAGGGTCGGTGGCTTATGTATGGAAAAATAAATTTATAATTGAGTAATGTGAAAAATTAAATTTTTATATCAGTGAGTAGTTAGGATGTAGGAACTCAGTGTATGGAAGCCTTGAGCGGCAGTTTTAAAGCTTTAAGCTATGGGCCTATGGTTCTGTAGGGACGCAATGTATGGAAGCTTTGAGCGGCAATTTAGGGCTTTATGCTTTGGGTATCCTTGGGATCATATAAGCACATAAAGATCGTTCGTTATTTTTGAAAATGAAGCTAATTTGATTATGAACTTGACTAAAAAAGTTTTGAAACAAATAATAATAAGTTTAAACTAGTTTGGTTTAAATATATAACAGTATAGTATAATTTTTTAAAAAAAGATAAACTAAGATTTTTTTTAGTTTTTGATGAAGAAGTAGACTCAGCATTTGGAATCACTAGACTTTGATTGAGTATTTATTTTCAAAGGTAACATATTGTTGCAAAACAAGTGGTATTTGAATCCATTTTTTTACCAAATACTTAATGTCGTGTTTAGTACGTATTACTATAGTATTGTAGTGCTCTGTACGAACTAACGCCAGAACTGAAAATAAGTTAAGGTCAGAAAAATACTGCGTGGGTCCGCCCTGCGTCCGCGATGTTTGTTTATAATAAATTTATTCTATACTTAATCTTGAAATAATTTCCTCTGGTTTTTGTAAAAATTGTTTTCCGTTGATAGTTCATTGCATTCTGGCGTTAGTTCATGACGTTCTGGCATTAATTTGTTAAATTCTTGCATTAGTTCATTGCATTTTGCCGTTAGTTTATTGAATTCTTTTGTAAGTTTTTTACACTCTGGCGATAGTGCATGCCATTGTGTTGTGGCGGTAGATCTATTTTCTATTTTAAGTTAATTTATGAACTAATTCCAGAAAAATTAGCTAAAATTAGTCTGGCTTAAGTTCATTTTCATTTTCAGTTTTGGTTTTATTTCGGCGCTAGCTTGCAGTGTTACTAGTTACAAGTTAAAATTGACATATTTTATTTGTTTTGAATTCCACATTGTGTTAAAGAATTAAACATAACTAATTAGTTTTTTTAATAAAACTCCTTACTGCCGTCCCTTTTTTTTCAGTTTTGAAATAAAATTGGCCATATTTTTTTTATATTTGGTTTCACTTTAAAAACCATGATAACAACAAGTTTCCAAAACTGTTAATTTTAATTTTCTCTCATTAAAATTTATGGACGAAATTATTGGCAATGAATTCAAAAAATAGTTTAAAAAAAAACTTAAAATATAAACTTGTGGAATACAATGTATAATTAAAGGAAGATTGAAAGATTATTATATATATATATATATATGTATATATATTAAATTTTTTTGGAAAAATTGGCGAAATAAAGACAAAATAATTGAAGTAAAAATTATTTTCACATCTTGTGATAATCACCAGTGAATAAAATATAATTATTTTTGTATTTAAATTTTGAAAAACTTTTTATTAAAAAAAATATTTAAAAGAAAAAAGTTTTTTAAATAAAAAATATAAAAAAAAAATTTGAAATGAATTTTGTAGTAATTATAGTTATAAAAGCAATATGTTGATTTGTTTATTTCCGGATATTTGAGTGTTTCTATTTTTAAATTTTAGTTTTTGATATATATATATAAATATATATATAAATGTGTGTTGATATGTTTTTGATTAAAATTTAATAGAATTTGTTTGATATTTATAATTAAATTTTTGTTTTTTAGTGTAACTTTAGTTTTAGTACCAAAGTTATCATATTTCTGACAACTTTGTATTTTAAAGTGATATAAAGTGTAGGTCGATTATGGCTCCTCTATTTCATTGCAAAATATTTTTAAAAATAGTTTCAAATTCAGAACACAACTGAAGCAAAGCCAAATTTTTTTGATAATTAACATTTGAAACTCAATTAAAATTAGATTTTTGATTTAAAAATGATTTTTGAAATTTGTTTTTTTGATATTAAATTGAAGTTTTTTTTTCGAAAACAGGTATTTCAAAGTTTTCATTCTGTTGTTGTTAATAAAAGTTTATTCCAACAATATTTTTACCTTGTTAATATGATGATATTCTTCCGCAATGCTAGTTTTTTTGAGAAATAAACATTAAAAAAACCTTGAACCTCTGATTTTGAATACATTTAGTTTAAAAAATAATAAACTATGATGTCCTTGAGCAATTCGAGCAACAATTGTTATTGAATTTCAAGAAAACAAGGTGGAATATAGAACAGAGGGTTGGTGGTGTCACCTATTTGAGTTTTAATGAAATTATTATACGTATGTTCTTCAATTGAAAAAAATCAATATCTTATTATATGCTTTTAAACCTACACGAGATCTAAGGAACTAAGAGCATAGAATCAGGGATGATTGTTACAGCAGACCGCAAACAGCCCAGGAAATCTGTACTCCACTTGACACTCTTCAAAATATCAGAGTGCATGTATATCTTGTGGTTAAAGGCTCAATAGAAGTAGACGCACGATATAAGTAAACTCCAATGTTTATTGATGCAGTTGTTCAAACCACTATTTACAATTTTTCAAAAAGAATACGTTCCAAGTTCGACTCTTAGAATCTTAACTTCCTACACTATTTAATTTGTTTTATCCTCCAAATCGTATGAAACTTATGATTGAACTTTAATAAAGTTTGAGAAGCAATGTAAAAATATATTCGAGAGGCTCAGAACCAAAGTGGCCAAAGCGACAAAAAAATTAAAAAAAAAAGCCACAATGGTTTGGCCACTATCTTAATAAGAAAATAAGAAACAAGTGATGAAAAAAACCAAGGGTTTTTAAAAAAGCAAATTTTGAGAGAAACACTTCCTTCAATTTAAAGAACAGTTTTTAAGTTTAAGAAAATCTTGTACATTAAGAAAAGAAAAATTTGAACAGGTATTCAAGTTACTTGTGTTTAAAAATAGCAAAATTTCAATTTTCGAGCCTTTATAGCTGTTAAAAAGGGGACGTTTTTATATATAATTCTAATAGGATTTATTTAAAAAGTATAGAAAGTATAAAAAGTAAAATGCTTTTTTGGAGAGTTAGTTCACTTTGTTTCTGAGTCCCACTTACAGTATTTTTAATTAAATTTTTATTAATCTTTGCTCATCTGAGTTTCTTAGAATAGAATATTATTAATAAAATTTTTCATATTAAAAAAAATAAAAATGAACAAACAAATAAAATAATAATTATTTTATATTAAATATATTATGTCACAATTAAACTTCATAATATTTTTCTTAGAATAGAACAAAACCATTTTTTGTTTTGCACATTTTATTTTTATTTAATTGAATTTGAAACAACCATCAGTATAAATTTATATCCATTAAACAATTGTTAAAAAAAAAAAATATAAATTTAAAATTCAATTTATAAGTGATGGTTCAATTTGGAAAGAAATACATATGAAAAAAAATAAAAAAATATCCATAGAAACCTAAGGCGTGGTACACACGAACGATTAAAATAGAAACGTAGGTTATTAAATGTGTTATGGGTTAAAAGTGATGGAGCCATTTGGATTTTAGCTTTCTTCTTGAAAAATACAAAAATTGGAACATGAGGTTGAACGTCCAACCGAAAGATAATAACATTTTTGAGTATAATGTATTGGAATCTTTCAAAAATCTTATTGAAAATTATTTTATTATGAGTTATTAATATACGAGTTATTAAATCTTAAATCAATAGCGCTAAATAAAGTAATGTATGATAAAAAGATTTCTAATTATTAAACCTTATACCTTTTGTTTTGATAAAAATTATTACGTGTAAGCAATTTCACATCATGATTTTCCTGTACGAGCGGTTGGTTCCATGGTGGTTACAGCATATATTTTTTGGTTGGTAACAATCCAATAAAGTTTTAACACTCACTTGTACATAAAATTTTTTTTGATTATTTAATCAATGAGCAATGGTTGGTCCCTGGACTAATTTTAGATCTCTCTAGAGTTGTCTTAGACACAAAACTTCTTTTAGTAAAAAGTGTTTACACGTTTAAGAAGTTTCTAAGAATAGTCTCTGATACAGTTGTTGTAGAGATTTTTAATTGAGTTGATAAAGTTGTGAGTTGATAGAGTTGATAGAGTTGATCTTTAATAAGTGCTTACATACACTTTGAATGCTTTAACAAAATTTTACTCTCAACAATATTTTATTTCATCCTAATATTGCTATCCTGTGTGAACTTGGCCTAATTCATACCTTCCCTTAATCACACATAGTATTTATTCCATACATATTTGAACGTAATATAAGTTGTATAAAATATTAAAAATGATACCTCAAACTTATCATAATATATATATATATATATAAAAATGGAAAATTTATTTTCACAAAATTGGATTTTTTTTTTAAAAAAAACAAAATAAAAAAAAAAAAACAAAACAAAATAAAATATAAATAAAAACAAAAAGAAAAAGGAAAATTGTATCTTAAATAGAAAACCATATATTCTTAAGATACTTTTAAAATAAACAAAATAAAAAAAAAACATTGTTCAATAAACGAACGATTTCATAAATGATTCAAAATATTGAAAAAAAAACTGAAGAATAGAAGTAGGAAAAAAAAAAATTAATTTTGTATTTATATTTTTTTGTTTTTAAAATTCGAATCCAATTTTTTGAAAATTTAGATTCTTTTTATTCTTAATTTTTTTTGTGTTTTTTTCAATTTATTTTCAATATGTGATTACTTACACGAGCCTATCAAAGATTTTATATAAGTTTAAAAAAAGAAAAATAAGATTTTATATTTTGAAGAATTTTAAAAAGCTACTTAAGTAGAAAAATATGTTCAATTTAAATAATAAGTGTATATATATATTTATAAATATAAAATTTTGTAATTTGATCTAATAAAGCACACCTTTCCAAGATTCTTAAGATGTTTTTTTTATAACCATTCTTAGATACATTTGTCTTAAAAAAGACGTCCTTCATCCTAAATTATGTATATGTATATATATATTTTATTAGACTTATTAAGTTAAATGAATTAATAAAAATTCATAAGGTTCTTTTGAAAATAATAACATATGTATATATATATATATGTATAGCATAATAATTAAATTGTTTAAGGCTTGTGTTAATTTTTACAAAATTAAAAATATTAAAAATTCAAAAAATGTTTTTTCTATTTTTGGAACAATTGAAGGAATTTTTTTTCTATTTTAAACCTTAAACTTTTATTCAAAAATTCATTAATTTTATATTTTAATTATATTAATTATTATAATCAAGTTCAAACCAACACAAAACCATATATTTGCTAACGGTACATGTATTTGCCGTTAAATGAACCCGAATTTCAACTAATTTTGGATTTGCCTTCTGCTTTAGGTACCTTTAAACTTGGAAGGGGTATTTAGTAAAAACTTTGAACTGTAATTTGTATCACCTTTATGTAATCAAATTTATTACGGTTTTTGTGCTTTAAAGGTATAAGTTAAAGTTTAAAGTTATTATCAAATTTATGTGCATGTGTAAAACACGTCTTTATTATTAACATAATAAAGATTCTAAGGAATATTTTGCTTTTGATTTTTTTTGCAATTTTTAGAAAAACTCTGCTATTTCTTTTTTTTTTTTTTTTTTTTTTTTGCTCGCACCTCTACGTGCTAACTGTTCACTGTGATAGGCTAAACAGCCTGACTATATATGTGCATGTCGGAACAGGGGAGATATATTCATATATTTCTTATGAATAAGTAATCATAATTTTTAGAAACGTTTTGGTTGTGCGCCTTTATATGCTTTTGATTTTAAATGGTTTTGTTTTAATTAAAGATAAAAATTAAAAGAAAATTTCGTCATTGTTGTAAATTTGCAATGTATTATATAAAATATTAAAGTAGACATATAATTTGTTCTGTGGGATCGATTTCTATATTTAACCCTATTTTGAAATTCAGAAGAAATGTGTATATATATCTTTTATATTTTGGTAATCGTGGAAAGCATTGAAAACCCCCATTGAAACTGTGTGGAAAACAGTTTAACTGCTTCATTGCGTAGTACAGGACTTAAAAAAAAAAAATAGTTTAGTTTTATAACAAAAGTTTGTGCGAAATTTGGTTGGTCTACTGCAGAGGGTTCGAGTAGCTGCCATACAACATCAAATATCGCATGAATATAGTAGTTAACTTTAATGGCCAACGTCTGAATTAAATATAGAATTAATTAGTGAAATAGGTTCCAAGAGCTGCATTCAATTTGTATTTTATTTTGCTCGTAACTGAAATCCTAATAAGTTGTGTCTTTAAAATTTGGCCAAAAGTAATTAACCGGATGATATAATGTTTATATTACGGTCATACGGGGATCCCAGGGTTGACACAGCCTTCTACACTCTTTCTCGTTTTTACTTTTAAACTTTTTATTAAATTTTAGAGTTAATAATAATTATAATAATTTTAATATTCATGTTTATATTGTTTCTCCGTTTAGAAACACACTTAAAATAAATAATAAAAACACTTATCATCTATTGACTAATTGATATTGATGTGCATATGTAAATTAAATAATTTCATTTAGTTTTTAAAAAATATTGAATTAGCTCAGTTTAAGTAGTAATACGTTCTCTAAAATCAATTTGAATATAAGCTATTTAAAAAAAAAAAAATAAAAACAAACAATAAAAATATTTTTATACGCTTTGTCAATTTTTAAATTTTAAAAATACAATACGTCGCGACTGCGCTCATATGAATTCATACGCGTTTATTTAGGTTGGGTCCTAATTCTTGAATTACAGAAGATAAAAATATTATTTAAATTTTGTTAAAAGTTAACAAATTGTCAACTTTAATTTAAATTTTCAACACAAATTATTAAATCTTATCTTATCTGTCAAATACCGGTTGTTATAACAACACAATACAACTTTGATGGTATTAAGGACTAAGGTAATCTCATCCTTACGTTTAAATAAATAAGTATTTCTCTGTTTTTAAAATACATACATATATTAATTTATTAAAAGGTCGTTTTTGTTTTCATATTTGTTCAATTTAAACAAAAACAGACTTTCAGAAAATGTAATACTCTTAAGTCTGAGATATATTCAATTTAAAAAACAAATTCTGAAAAAAAAAACAATCAATACTATTAATGTTAAGTCAAATGGAAAAACTCATATATGTATAAAAAAAAAAAAAGGGTTTTCCATTTCAAAGCTTATGTTGTTTTCATTTTTGATTTTCAATTCTTTCAAAATATGAGCGATTCAAGTACAAAACAACAAAAGTTTTCTTTTCAAAAATTTACTGTTATTTTTGATATTCAGTCAAAACTCACTCAAAAGATGTCCTTTTTTGTTTTCTTTTATACAAAAGAAAATTTTATTTGACTTTTTTTTTTATTTATTTATTTTTCTTTTTATTTTTATTTATTTTATATTAAATTATACAATTTTTTTCAAAGAATATTTTAATATAATACGTATTTAATGTTTTTACATGATATGAAATTTAATTTAAAGAGTGAGAGTAAAATAAAGTGTGAGAGAGATAGATATATAAAATGTATATTTTGTAAGAAAATATTAAATTTGTTATTTTAAAAATTGTCATGTGTACAAAATAAATCATTTTATTTGAAGATTTAAATAATATTTCAGTCTAATAAAGATTTTTCAATATTTTTCTCATAAATAAATATTTTTTAATATTTTTTTAGTCTCCGACAACCTTGAATTACATTATAATTTTTTTTTTATTTAATACAATGACTTAATAATATGTTTGTATAGCCTATTTTCCATGATGATGAATTGATGACAGAATAGATAAGGTGGAGTAAAATATTTTCAAATATTGAAAAAAAAAAAAACAGATTTTTAAAGTAAGAGTAATTATTTCATATGTATAATATGTATGATAACTTTGTCTCTTTTTTCCAATGGTACTGAGTAGTACTTTGCTTTTGATCCCTTTTGTGAAAGTAATATTAGATTAGTTTTACTTCTGGATAACCTTTTTATGGATTTTATATTTAAAATGCACTTCAAATTTCCGAATAATGTTGAATTCTCAATAGAATTTTGAAAAATAAAAATCTTAAAAATTAAAATTTTAACAAACAAAAATCTCGAAAGTTTTCAATTAAAATAATAAAAATATTTAGATTGTACAAAATCTCGAATCTTTGATTGACAATATCTTAGAAAAAAATGTTGTAAAAAATGATTTTGCTGTCTTCTTTAATATTGAAATGGCGAATTAATTTATAACCTACTATTAGAAACTCGAAATATCCAAATTTAGGAAGTTTTGAAAATCAAATATTTCATAGCTCCCAGGGGGTTGCCACAACTTCTGTTAATTTATATGAATTGCTTTAAAACTAATTATACTAAGTGGATGAAAATTACACAAGATTAGTTATATAACAGAACAAGTAGCCCTATGAACTTTCAAAATGTTGCGGTTTCATTTTTTAGGAGCTGTTCATACAAGTTTTAGAACCTTGCTTTAATATCTTCGGTACTATTTAAATTACAAAGGTGAAATTAAAACTAGTCAAGTAAAGTAATATGCCAAGCCCGTTTGCTAGTTTTGAAATTTTTTTGTGGCAAAGCTTAGCTGCCAAAGAGATTGGTGGAACCAGAGTGGATATCTTTGCAACTTATAATTCTAGATGGTTGTAAATTAAAATTTGTATGTAATATAAAATGGCCAGCAAGTTTTCGAAATTTTGAAAAACTTGGACCTAACTTTTGGGAAGCTGCCATACAAATTGTTAATCTTATAACTGTGAATCTAATAAAGCTACGAGGATAAAATTAGAAATAGGCCAATAAAGTAATAGGGCAAATGCGTTGGCAAAGTTGGACATTACTCGACCCAATTTTTAGGATGGGCCAAATTTTTTTTTATTTTTTTTGTTTTTATGTTTTTATCACATTTTCAAAAAATTTTGTAATATAGTTTCACTCTTTCGTAGAAGAATTTTTTTCTGTAGCCCCACCTGTTAGGGAGCTGCAGCCCTCCAAAGTTGGGAAAATCCCTATATTCAAATTGTTAGAACAAGAGTTCTATTAAGTGTATTTTCAATCTGAAAACGGCAAAAGATAGCTGGTTTTATAAACTTTATAAATTTTTAAAAAATAAATGTTTAGGGTTGCCATACGGTACTAAAATTTACCATTATGCTAAACTCAATTTTTGCAAAATTTTTGGCCACACATATCTTTTAAACGGTTCAAGCTAGGGTCTTGAAATTTTGGAAGAAGTTAGATCCTCAGAAATTAGTAGGAGTCGGTTAACAAAATTTTTTTGTCAAGCCCCATGTTCAGGAGTTATAAGGGCTCGAAAATTGAAATTTTGCTATTTTTAAACACCTGTAACTTGAATACCTGTCCAAATGTTTTTTTAGTAATATACAAAATTCAAAGCACTATAATTATATTTCAACATGTGTCAAAGGTTTTTCTTAATTTTGAAGGGTGACGAAGCGACAGCCCCTGCAAATTCCGAAAAAGCCCTATATTTAAATTGATATAACAAGAGTTCTGATAGGTTTATTTTCCATTCAAAAACGGTTGAAGCGAGCTGCTTTTATAGACTTTACAAAAATACTTCGCTTAAATGTTTAGGGTTGCCATACGGTAATAAAATTTACCACTGTGCAAAACTCAATTTTTGCAAAATTTGGCCCCACATATCTTTTAAACGGTTCAAGCTAAGGTCTTGAAATTTTGGGAGAAGTTAGATCCTCAGAAATTAGTAGGAGTTGGTTAACAAAATTTTTTTGTCAAGCCCCATGTTCAGGAGCTATAAGGGCTCGAAAACTGAAATTTTGCTATTTTTAAACACCTGTAACTTGAATACCTGTTTAAATATTTTTTCTTTAATATACAAAATTTAAAGGTCTAACATTATATTTTAACATATGTTGAAGGTTTTTCTTAAATTTAAAAGCGGTTCTTTAAATTGAAGAAAGTGTCTCTCAGTTTTAACCATTTTTGCCTAAATAGTAAAATTCTAAGTAAAATTCCAAATTTTGGTGGAATTCACAATTTAATTCCTAAAACCTAAAAAGTTTGGGGAAAGGGGAGTAGTGAACATTATATCCTTGAGAAATTTGGCAACCTTCCCCATACAGGGGCTACTAGGACTTAAAAATTTAGTGTTATTATAGGTAAGCAGTAACTTAGTCACCAACGTATATATTTTATAAATTAAACGTTAATATTGAAGCTTAAACATTATATTCCGATAAAATACTTAGTATGTAACACTATATTATTTTGAAAATGTGCTTTTTTAAAAACCCTTGGTTTTTTTTCATCACTTGTTTTTTTTGGTTTTCAACCTTTTGTCTATTGAGATTTTTCCCGAGGGTTAATATGCTTCTTTTGAAGGTTTTTAATTATTCGTCATTATTTTTGAACATTACAAAAAATCTTGTAACTTCATCATATGATTCAAAAATTATTTATAAGTCTTGAAATGAAAGGGACTTAAATGCTACCACGTGGTGGTAAGCTTTAAAAGGTTGTCCCTGAAGGGAAAGTTAAAGAAAAGAAATTTAATAAAAAAATAAAAGTGGGTTTTTTATTATTTTGAAGTGATAGGGTAATTATATTTCAATGTGATGGAAATAATGAAATTTTATGAAGCAAAGAAAATATGTAATGTGGTTTTTATTATTACTTTACTGCTGTTGTTGTTTTTGTCTTCTTTTTGTCTTTAAAATTTAAGGATAAAAAATTTTGAATTGTTTGTCCTTGAGCGAAATAAAAGGAAAATATGAAATAATGCTTTGGGTACTGTAATGATAGGATCAAAAACAAAAATAATATAATTTTGCAATGAGATTTAATTTGGTTTTTGTATACGCAAAATGTGAAAAAGGTGTAAAAGATCGAAATAAAAAATGGAATATTGTTTTATTAATACGATTTCTTTTTTGTTTTTAATATCTTTTATATTCTTTTATTTTATTTTCATGTTAACTGTGTTTTAAGTTAACATAAAAGATTTACCATTAAAAAAAATTTAATTTAAATAGCTATTTCGTTTGGTGTAAAACGCTTTTATAGATGTGTAATAAATTTTGTAAATTTAACAACTTCAAAAATTAGATTTAATAGATTTACTAAGGTTTTTAAATTCACTTGATATATATCATTATTCAATTTATGATGTATGTACATTAAACTTACACTGGTGTAGATTTTAATTTAAGGTTCATCAAGAATTCATTCTCATGATAACTCCATTACCATAACTCATTACCATATTCATTTTTCTTTAATTTTGGAATATACAAAATTTCTTTAGTCTAGTGTAGGAGTTTCGAATGGCTGCCATATAAAACTTCCTTTTAGCTTTTTCGCAATTAGTTCAATTAGAACTAAGTTCGTCGGGGGGAAAAAATAGATTTTGTGCTGAGCGTACAAAAGTTGTTCCATTTTGTCAGAAATTTACATTTGAAAATTTTTTGTGTGTGTTCATGTGTGTGTTTATGTATGTAAATATGACTGTGAACACGATAATTCGCGTAAATTTCAACCGATGTTAATAAAATGTGGTATAAATTTTTTCTTCTTTAATAGCAAGGTTAAATTCGAAGATGAACTAAATCAGTCTACGAGATCAGAAGGCTCCCATACAAAAACACCTGACTTTTCAAAAAATCTTGAGTTTCAATCGCCGAAATGAGTTTAAATTTGGTACATAGACTATTGGAGGGTTCCCATTAAGAGTAGCTTTCATAAGTTGATTCTAATATTATGGGGGTTAGAGATCCTAGGAATTTCGGGAATTTTAAGTTCTAATATGTCATAAAAATCTCAACTGATTTTTGAGAAATTTGATACCAATGCTTACTTGTTGCTAAAAGAAAAAACAACTTCCCTGTTATGCAAGAAGAAAAGCGTATACAATCCATCATGAATTTATATTTTCGTTTTTTATATGCGTAACTCAGAATCTTTAAAGTAAGTTGCTGCATATAACCGAAACATTGCTGAAGGATGTTACATTTTTTGACAATGTTCAATTTGGTATGTAAATGTCTTCTTTAGGAGGTTTGCTGTTATAAAAATGCAAAGTTTATGATCTCTTTATAGCATGTAATAAAGTTGGGTGTCTTTCGAAGAAAGCCAACTTACTAGTCCACGTTTCTATAAAATTTGGTTCGTCAAATACAATCTTAAAATTAAAAAAAAATGTTTTTTTAAAAATGGATTACATTATATTGTTCATAGCATGCTTGTTCAATTATCTCGGAGTTAATATAGTTCAGTCTACTTTTCCTCGCTTTTTTATAATTTTATAAACTTAAAATCATAAAATGAAAGGTGGTGAAGTTAAAATGTGATTGATTCTAAAAGTAATACCTTGCTTGAAGAATAATGAAACAAAATTTAGAAGAATGGAATATTTGAGGACCTTTATAAAATTCTATTAGTTGTTTATTGTAACAATTTCTCATCTTTAGCGTTAAATGATTTCGATGATTGGGGCCTTGAAGAGATAGATAATATAAATAAATCGTTTGGATCACGTTGATTAAAATGGTGCTGTAAGGCAGGATACTCAACCTGTTCCAATGACTTAACCTTGACTAACAATATTGAATAAAACTAAGAATTGGTTTGCTGACATTATTATGCTGGAAGATATACTTATTATACTGGAATATTAAACTTTAATATTTTTAACTCCGCATATTGAACGTCTACCATCGCAGCGCATAAATGTGTTTAGCAACCTTATATTTTGATAATTTTAAATACTTGAATAGTAGGACGTTAGTCAGTACAAACCCAAAACCTTAACCATAGCTTTAAAATTATTTATTAAAGCTTAACTTTTATTTAAATTTTTCTACTTTCCCCCGATAAGTCAAGATAAATTTTAATTTTAAACAATAATTCTAAATATAGACACATTTTTATGATTCTATTCATAGAAGAAGGAATGGTTTGAATATTTTAATTCAATAATTTTATACAAATTTTTATTAACTTTTCCTCGCTTAGTTAAATATAGAATTTCCAAAAAAAAATTACTACATACATGTTGCTAGGTGTGTCTATATATTTACTGTTATAACATAAAATAATAAAATTACCAAAATTTAAATATATATTAAATCAATATGAAAATAATTCAACATTTTTAATCAAAATCTGACTGAAAACAATCATTTTCCAGATTATTAAACATTAAAATACCTTGAAATTTTTCTTAAAAATTTATTTTTATAAAGAAATGTAGGAACGTGTATAGTGTGAGTAATTTAACAAATTTGTTTTACTTGTCTTAACCATTCAGTTTTATTTTTTGCAATTCTTTTATTTATAAAATTTGGCAGGTGACTCATTTGTCAATCATCGGAAGTGACGAAAAATGTCAAAATATTAATAAAAATTCAAAAAAATAGAAAAAAGGGATCTGAATCAACTGATTTTATTTTTAAAATTGTTATATGAGTGATTGTTATAATAGCTATTGGGTTCTTCCAATAAATTTGACGAAATATATTTTAATGACAATATGTCAATCAAAAAATTAAACCATGTTTGTATTTTGTAACATATTGGAAAATTAATACAACTTTTAAAAAAAGTTTTAAAATGTTAAACAATTTTTTAAAGTTAAATAAATTAAAAATTTAAATATGAACAAAAAGTTGATCTCTTATAACTTTTTATTAAAAACAGAAAGTAATTCATAAAGTCAAATACATTATAATAAGAATTTAAAATAGATTTAATTAAAGATTCAATATCATATGGGTTTCAATTGAAATTTGAATAAATCCAGTAGAATTGGATTTTATGAATTAAAATATTTGCATAAAATTTGAATACTTGGAAAGTAATTGAATACTTGAGTATTTCTAGGTACCTAATTACTTGAAAATACTAATGTATTAAAAAATAATTATAAAAGTAATTAAAGTCAAAATATAATTACTTTCTGAGCATTATCAGTATTTTTACTTAATTCTTTTACTTATACTTAAATTTTGTAAGTATCAAAATTTTAATAATACTGGGACTTCACAAAGTAATCGGGTAATGTTACTAAATGTACTAGCACTTTAAATATACAGGTCTACAACTCTTACAATTTTTATAAAATGTGTTTGGAAATTTGTTGGAGTCAGCATCTTATATTACTAACTTACTTGTGGAAATTCAATCAACATTTGAATTCGTTAAAGAACTAAACTCATGGAAATCCAAACAATGGTATCTCAGTTTCATCAAAAAATCTTGAAGTGAAATAGTTTTGTGATTTGATTACTTTATTTTTACTTATTAAAGAAAACAAGTGATGAAAAAAAACCAAGGGTTTTTAAAAAAGCACATTTTCAAATTTATATTGTATTATATATTGAGTTTAACTTTGGAAATATTTACTTGGAAATAGTTACTGCTTAATTATAAAATTTACTGCTAACAGTAAAGTTTTTATTTTAAATTTGTTATAGCCCTTCAATGGTTTCCAAGTTTCTCAAGGATATTCTTCATCTAACTCCCCCCCCCCCTCCGACCCCCTCCATTTTTTTAGGTTCTAGGAATTAAATTGTGAATTCCACAAAAATTTGGAATTTTACTTAGAATTAAGTAAAAATGGGTAAAACTGAGAGACACTTTCTTCAATTTACGGAACCGCGTTTAAATTTAAGAAAAACCTTTAACATATGTTAAAATACAATGTTGGGCCTTTAAATTTTGTATATTAATAAAAAAAAAATTGGACAGGTATTCAAGTTACAAGTGCTTAAAAAAAGCAAAATTTAAATATTCGAGCCCTTATAACTCCTAAACAGGCGACTTGACAACAAAATTTTGTTAACCGACTCCTACTAATTTCTCAGTATCTAACTTCTCCCAAAATTTCAAGACCCTAGCTTGAACCGTTTAGAAGATATGTGTGGCCAAAAATTTTGTAAAAATTGAGTTTTGTGTAATGTTAAATTTTAGTACCGTATGGCAACCCTATACATTTAAGCGACATATTTTTGTTAAAATTGAGTTTTGTGTAATGTTAAATTTTAGTACCGTATGGCAACCCTAAACATTTGCCTTTTAAATATTTATAAAGCTTATGAAACCAGCTATCGTTTGCCGTTTTCAAATTGAAAATACACCTAATATAACTCTTGTTATAACAATTTGAATATAGGGCTTTTTCCAACTTTGTGGGGCTGCAGCTCCGTAACGGGTGGGGCTACAGAAAAAAATTCTTCTACGAAATTATTTTTTTTGTAATACCTACTAGTGGTTAAAACTTCTTTTCTCTATTTCAAACGATGTAAAAGTTTTTGTAAACATACGGACAGACGGACAGACGGACAGACGGACAGACGGACGGACAGAGTGAAGCTATATAGGCACATTTTTACAAAATTCTTTGAAAATGTGCTAAAAAGGAAGTACTTAAAGTGGGATGGAATGATAACCAAAAAATAATAATAAACATTATAATAAAAATTAAATGAAAATAATATTAAATTAATTTGAATAATGTAGGAGTAAAGTAGAAAAATAAGTTTCTTTCCGAATGAATAAATATGTAATTAATGACTGCACCACCAGATTGTTGTAAATAGTTTTTAATATTCAGTTTTTAACTTTCTTTTTTTAGATACTGTCACTCTTCTTATTAAACGTATGTTTGATACATTAAATGTCATGGGAATTTGTTTTAATGACTCGGCTACATTTTGATTGACGAACAGTTTTTTAGTTCTAGGGTTTTTAAAAAAGAACCTAAGTCCAATAAATGCACAATATAAAAATATAAAACAAGAGTTGGAAGGAACTAACGTTTCGTATAAAAGGAGTCTTTTACATTCAAACTATCAGCGGTCTGTGATCGGTCCAAGCGGTCCAAGTGATCGAGGTCCTTTAAAAACTGTTTCTATTAATATTTTCTGCAGCATAAATTAATATTTTTGAAAAATTAAATATATGGGCATTTGAAAGTTTGGAAATTAACTCGGTTCAGTTTAAAGGCCAATGTCATATTTCTACTGGAACTGAACCGAATTGCTTTGAGCTGTATGAGATTGAGGTATTGGAAAGCTTTGAAAGGCAATCACTGGAAGTGAGCCAATGTAATACTTCCACTAGAACTGGACCGAGTTGCTTTGAGCAGTATGAGATTGAGACATTAGAAAGCATCGAAAGCCAAACACTGGAAGTGAGCCAAATTCCTTTGAGCATTATTAGATTTTAGTACAGTAAGACTTATTTCTACGATATTTGTAGAACATTTTTGGGTAATTGGGTTTAGGAAATTTAGGGTTAAGGGATTTTGTATGGATGAGAAAAATATAGTAGATATATGTGAATGTTACATATGTTGAAACACTCATAATTATGTTGTATGTGCTGCTGTATCTATCAGAATGTCCAGAATGTGTATCTGTGAATGTTACATATGTTGAAACACTCTTAATTATGTTGTATGTGCGCTGTATCTATCAGAATGTCCATCTTTTTTTGAAATGAAGTTCAAATTCTTTTTGTTTTAAATCAAAACCGTTATTTTTCAGAAATACCGTACCATCCATTTACAAATGTCAATAATTATCTCATTAAAATGTGATTAACTCATACATTGAGTCTGAGTTAAATGATTACATAATAATGCGGACCTATTTTTTTTTACGATTTGTTTATTCCAAGTTCCAAATTTAGTTAAGACAAAAAAAAATATATTAAAAATAAAAAAAATATTAAATTAAAAAAGGGAAAACAAAATCCCAGTCATATTTAATACTCTTGTAAATTTTTCTCTTTGACATTATTACTACTATGAACATTTTCCATCAATCATTTTCATTCTCAAAGCATTTAGTATATGAATATTTCTTTCCTCTTTAATTCTACTTGTCTCATTTTTGTTTTTTTATTTAATTCTCAAAAGAATTAGCAACTTGATGCTGTAAATATTTGTTCGTTTAAGTACATATTTATTTATTTACACAATTATTTAAATACAATGGTTGGCTAAATAACACAATTATATATAAAACTATCGCAGTACTTTCTTTTATTTGAATAAAAGTTTTATCCTCGAAAATTAAGACTATATGCTTACACATCAGTATTAGATATTACAAATGTGCCTTAACTGCAATAGAGATATTCCTTTACTAATAAGGGTTCGAATTTAGTCAATAGCTTGAAGGTGAATAGCATGGTTTGATGGCATGAAAAGGGGTTGCTTCTTAGAAAAAATAGAAACTCCACAATTTTTCCGAAGCGTACTAAATAACCACCGGACCCACCGGAAATCCACCACCGGACCACCAGAAATCATTACGGACCACCGTTAAACAGTTTTATCAAATTTGGTTTTTTTGAAATAGAGGTATTTTAAAATTTAGTTCTTGCTTATAATCCGGGTTTTTCTATTGTTAAGCAACTAGGATTTTATAGTTTGATTCAAAAGCAGGATCACACGCTTTTTTCAAAATATTTATGTCGGCGTTCAGTTATTGGTTAAGCAGAAAATTGGGTGGCAGCCCCAACTATTTTAAAAGTTTTGTAAAAACAGTCGAAAGTTGTGATTTGGATTAAATTAAAGTAAAAAACTTACTAGATTTAAAAAGCTGTATTTTGAAAAACCGGATTTTGGCCAAAGACGCTAAAATTTTGCAATATATTATAATATTGTTTTAGACTCGAATTGGGTTAAGTGGAAGAAATGTACCATCCTACAAAAGATTAAAAAAATATTTTTATTTGAAACTTTCTATATACATATAAATAGAATTTTGAATCATTTTTTTTAAGCGGCCCTTTTCACAGAAAATTGCTTGGCTGATTTACGACTCTTGGGTTATGGATTTTGAGACTTAAGAGCAAAATTTTTGAAGAGCTTCAATCAAATATCTAACATTGGAATTTTTTTAGTTCCTTGAAGTTCATTGAGTTCTTTATAAGTCATATATAGATCCAAGATTTTATATAATTAATCTATAAATATCGTATCCCAAAGTAGAAGTTTAATAGTACAAGGTCAGATAATATTTTATGCAATATTGAAAAATTTTTCTTAGAATGTACAAAAAGGTGAAAATTGTGTAATTTACTTCTCAAGTAGTAAATATCAAATTTCTAACAGTCAGTTCGCTTTATTCCCTTTCTGTAACTTTGTTATAAATTAAAAGTAAACTTATACCATGTTCATACTATGAACTACCACCAGGTTCTTCGAAGAAACCAGGTTCATGTGTGGTTTGTAACAAGGTTTTTCATATTTAAAATTGCTGCCAAATTGAACCAGGATTTTAAAAGTCCTAGTTAGGTTTAAGGGTTATAACTAGGTTTTTGATTAAAATTTTTTGATATATTCGATTATTGTTTGAATTTTTTTACATCCTTACGTGGTTTTGTTGTAAAATATCATTGTTATTTATTTTTGAAAATAAACAAATAGCCGTTTTTTTTTCTTTTGAATTTTAGAAGAAAAATGTTATTTATTAATTAATAAAATGTCGTCGAAAATTATAATTAAAAAAAAAGAATTTTGTTTATTTGTTTATTTATTTTATTTACAGAAAATTTTGTTTATTTAAATTAGAAAATATTGCTGTTATGGAAACGTGAAACAAACCTAGGATCATGCATAACGATAGTCTGAACGGTTGATTTTAAAACTAGGCTATTTAGTAGGTTTTTTTTTAGGTAGTGTGAACATGATATTACTAAATCTTTAGTAGGTTAAACCAAGTCATTTGGTTGTGTGAATAAAAATTTAAGGGAATACTCTGAGTAAACTTTGTTGAGTGGATTGAATTGGTGAAGGATGAACAATCGATTTGGTGTGATTAAAGATTTTACTAAAAATTGATTCTGTTGCTCAAACATATTTTTTAAATTATTAATTAAATCGAGTATAAAAACTGAAGAAGTTTGTAGGTTGAAAACAAAAATAATATGTGTTTGTATTTAAAAATATAATCACTGAAATCAAAAGTCAAACGCTCAAAAATCAAATAATTTTTTCAATCATTTGTTGTTCATTTCTTGAATCAAATTTGTACTTTAAACAAAATACAATTTGACTTCAAAACTGTTTCATTTTGTTTTTTGTTATACAAAATACCGTTTTATTTTTTCAAAATCTCATACCATCATTATTTTGTATACCACTATACATTGCATGTCATATATCTTATATACAAGCACATACGTAATATATGGAAAGGATAATGTTGAATAATGTTAAAATTTTATTTTGTTGTTTTTTTATGTTTTGTTTTTTTTCCAGTTTTCGTTTTTTGTTTCATCCATTTATTTTAGAATGAAAAGTTTATTTACAAGTTCAGTTCATTATTTTGAAAATAGCAGAAAAATAAACAAAATATAAAAACAACAAAAGGGTTACAAAAACAAAAATAAAAATAAAATAAAATAAAACAAAAAAAAGGACATTATTACGTACGTATAAATACATATATATGTAATTAAATTTAGTCGTTTCCTGCCTGAATATTGAACATTTTGTTTATATTTTTATTATATACTTGAAATTGAATGATAATATATAAATATAGTAGTAATGTGTGGTTGCGTTGCAAGCGTCCAAACATTTGATTTCTAATCACATGACATTTTAAAAAATCATTTTAACGCTAACGTTTATAGTAAGGCTCTAAAAAACTACCTCAACTCCTAAGCAGAGCGACCTGGAACCGTTATGCCCAAAAAAAAGTTTTAAAGCTAGTCAATACCTTTTCAATGATTCCCACATAATTATGTATTGCTTACTTTTATGTTAAAGGGTTAAAGGTGGAGTCCCTACCCAAGCAGAGCGATTTGGAACCATTATCCCCAAACAAAAGTTGTAAAGCTGAGCAATACCTTTTCAATTATACCCCACATGAAGACATTCAGGTATAAATATTCAACTTCCTATATAACTTATAAAGGCCTAAAAGGGGTCCTTTGAAATTTGAAAGTTCAAATGTCATATTTTTCTGGATGGTTACACGATAAACCTAATGCTTTAACACCTTTTACCGCAAATTTTTAGCACGTATAAAAGTGCTTCATATTTTTGATACGAAGTTAGTGAGTAAGTGGTTTCATGCATTTGTTAGAAGCAGATTTATGTATGATAATGTTTGTATTTGAAACTTTTTTTTATATTCAAAGAGAAAAAGAGAAAAAAAAAATGAGAAAAAATTGAGAGATTAAAGTTGGAAAAAAAAGATAATTTATTTGTTTTGATTGTTTCATATTTTTTTTATTATTTTTTCTTTTTTTTTTAAATTTAAAATTTTAATTTGAAATTGAATTTTTTTGAATAATTAAGTATTTAATTCGTTTTAAACAACATTATTGACAGCTTTATTTTATTTTTTTTTATATTCAGAATTATTAATCGGAGGATATGAGATACTTTTGTATCTGCAGAGCTAATAAAAATGGTCCTGATAATGAACGTAAATGTTTTGCATAAGAAGTTGTCTTTTAGCTACATATAATGATGGCATATGGTGAGGTTTCGTCACATATGTCATACAATTGAAAGACAAAACTTAGTTAACCAAATCAGGGTATACTTTACTTTAGATTTATTGTCCGACGGATACCTAGGTCACGTGATGAAATGAAATGCTTTATATAGGTGCTTTCCTTTTTATAAGTAACAATATATACGTCTTGGAGAGAGTTTTTTTTTCAAAATTTTTTTTTTTTTTTCCTTGTCAAGGGTCCATAATTTCTATAATGAAAGTACAACGAACTTTTTAAATAAGTACTCCTAAAAAGTTCCCCAGTCTCCCAATTTGGCTAGATTTCATTTGCAATGATGGCATAAAAACGAATTTATGAAAATTTCAAAATCGTACCTACTTTTTTTGACTTATCGTGCGGACACACGCACAGGCAAATAGACAGACTGGGCAGACAGACGGACGGAAATTTATAGCTAGTTTGATTTACTTTTCGATTCTGAGCCAACACATACTTTTGAGTCTTTATCTATCTTCCCTCCTTCTCTACTTCACAAACGTAATGACAAATTTATTATACCCTTTGACCTATAGTCATACGGGTAAAATGAAATATTATTACCTTAAAAAAAACTAAGTTAAAATTTTTTATTAAATTTAGATTTAAATAAAATTTTTATTTATTATTCTAAAAAAAAATTCTTCCGCCATATTAAATTTTCAAAAAACTAGGATGTTTGCAAATAATTAAACGAACTAATAATAGAATGTAATTTTAATTGAAATTCATATTTCAATTAAGTGTATTTTATTTAAAATCAATTACATATGTATGTATTAAATTATAGTTTTAAATAAATAATTTGTTTTTCAAATTAAGTTTTGAACGAATTTGTATTTTTGTTTTAAATGTTGTGTTTTGTTTTTGAGAAATAAGGATTAAGACAGTGAGCGTGGAGAGGTGGAACTGGAGTTTCAGTTAATATTAAATACTATTATTGAATTTTAATATTTATGTAGATATGTTGATAATTGTTTTAATGAAAGCCATATTTAGTCCTTAGATATTTGAAAAATTTTTTAAAACCTACTGCATTGAAATACAATTAAAACTTAAGTTGCGTAAAAATGAAATCATCCTAGAAATATGCAATTATTGAAAAAGAGATAAATTTGATATAAACCAAATTTTAAAAGGTTGCTATAGTGATCTAATAATAAACAGATATCTTATAACAGTAAAAAAAAAAACAAATATTTCTTATAAGTTAATAAAGGTATTGACAATATAATTGCTTTGTTAGTCGATGGTGCAAATTCTATAAAAACGAATAATATTTATCGAATAAATTGGAATATCAATTTTGATTAGTAACATTAACTGTTGATGAAGAAGGTTCATTTCCAATATCGTTCAGCATTTAACCATTTTAAATAAAAACTTATATCATTATAACTCAAAGTCAATGTGGTATGAGTACAGCGGAAAAGATTAATTATTAATTGAAGATTATTTGTGACTAGTTAGCTCCATTTTGATTAGAACTAAGCCTTTTACATATTTGGTTTTTAATGAGGTTTTTTCATGAACTTAACCTACTTTAGTTAATCAATAATTATAATATAATCGATAATCAATTGCAAAACCTATTGGTTTTATTATACGTAAATAGCTTCTGATGATTAAAAGATTAAATATATAATAAAAATAAATATATATATATTGATAAAAATAATATATAAAAAAAAATTTTATATGCATATCTATAGTTCAATAAAGTTTAATAAAATAAAACAAAAATGTATCTAATTTATTTAATCCATTAATCATCCCAGAATTTAGAAAATATTTTAAGTTATTAATTAGTACAGGTATTTAGAAAGTAAATATCTGTACTAATTAATTCTAAGAATAACTGATTATATTTAATTAATTTTCAAAAAATTTATTAATTAGAAAAAAAAATCTCAAAAAACCCAATTTAGATAATGTGTATATAATCATTTAACTCAAAAAATCCAATTTACTTTCCATTTATTTTTATTAAGATGGTATAAAAATTTTATGAAACCAAATATTATAGTAGATAATAGAATTATTTTAGTAAAAACAGAGTAAATTAAAATTAAATTTTGTTGAAATTCATAGTGCACATGTTCTACTCTAAAATAAAATTCATTGGAATTCTGAACAAATAATAGTTTATATTATATAACACATGGCTGCCCAAACTTTTGTAAAAAATTTAATAAAAAAATTAATATGTTAGATAATAATTAAATGGTACACGTGTATACTAAATTAACCTCTGTACTAAAAAATATAGTTAAATTGAGATATGATTTTTGTTTTGAAATAAATTTAGGGATTTAACAAATTGTTAAAACAAACTTGCTTTAATATTTTGTTTAGAAAATATTTTCCAGGAAAAGAAAAATCTTCTGTTGTACTTAAAATGTAAAAATTTATTTTGCTCTAAGCCATATTCAAGTTTTTCAATAGATCAGCTGTAAGTAACAGTATCTTGGGTTGAAAAGGAAACTTGTATCAAAACACGTGAAAAAAAAATTTAAAACGTTTTATTCGAATAACGCTCCGTTTGAAATAAAAAAAAAAATTTAAATACAAATAAATATCGAAAGAGAATTGATTTCGTGTATAACCCCCTAAAGTCCAGAAAAGCCCTACATTTAAACTTTAATAACTAAAGCTCTACAAAGCATGCATTACTATTACCATTTTTAATTACAAAGCAATACCATTTTTAATAATGAAACGGTAAAAGACAGATGCTTTTATAACCGTATAAGTATAAGTTGCCATAGAGTATTTTAATTTATCGTTATGCTATACTCAAATTTTTAAAAATTTTTGACACTTATATATATTGAAGGTTCAAACGTTATATTGTATGCAATAAACTTATTTTTTTTAGTAAATGATCTTAAATATTTTGTAAAAAATAATAAAATCTAAAAAACAATTTTGCATTATTATACATACGTTACATTAATCAACAACATTTTATTTTAGTTACAACTTAAACATAATTCAGTATAAATTTGAAAATCATGTTAAGCACTGATAGTGAAAGTGATTATGAAGGTTATTTTATAATAAGGAGAAGGAGTGTATTTAATGTAAACTAAATAATTGAACACTCAAATAATAATTATTAGTGACGAGTCTACACTAATAATTTATGCTTTGCAGTAATAATTTATTACTAAAATTTTCTTAGTTGGAAAAAAGTTTTATGAAACAAAAAAGTATTACTCCATATTTATTAGTTCTAATAATTATTAGTTTATTAGTATTAGACTAATAGTTTTATGAAATGGGGCCCTGGTGAACGGCTGAAGTTAGAAACTTGACATTTTGGGAGAACTTACACCTTTAGAAATTATTAGTCATTTAAGAAAATTTTTTTGTAAAGGTCACTCACTGTTAAGGAGCTATAAAAGGGGCAAAAATTGAAATTTTTTAGTTTAGTTTTAAGCACCTGTAACTTAAACACACACCCAAAATGTTTAATGTACAAAACAAATATACAAAAATTAAAGCTCCAACATTATATTTTAATCAGTTTTAAGGGCTTTTTTTAATCTAATACGGGTTCTTTAAAATTAAGAAGGTGTGTCTTGATTTTTAACAATTTTTACTTTTATAACAAAATTCTAAGAAAAGATCCAAATGTTGGTGCATTTTAGAATATAAATTCTTGAATTATTAGGTTCGGGAGAACTGTTTGAGCGTGAGAAGAAGAGCTTAGTAACTTAGTTAAAATTATGATTTTAATTAACAGTATGAAATATTGTGTAGTTTTGGAAATGTTCTTTTTTAACAACCCTTGTTTTTTTTCATCACTTATAAAGAATAGAACTCTCAAGTCTGAAAAAAATTTTCCATCATTTTCTTTCACGATTTTTTAAAACCAAATTTTATTTATTTCAATTTAAATCGAATTTACTAAAAAAATCCCGTTATTCCTTGATTTCACCTCTCCAATATCCATGAATTTAATTTTTATATTTGATTTAAAATCTTTATTTAAAAATGATTACAGTTATTTTCGAAAAAAAACAAATATTAATATGTTTGTGTACGCATTTGCTCAATTTTGTTTTTGTAGGATATTATTAGACTAGGTTTCAACAATAGCTGTAGGCTTAGTATATTATTAAATAAAATATCTTTAAGTTATCCTATACTTAATACAATAGGAATATCCTATATACTTAAGAATAAAAATATCCAAACAAATACAAATATAAATAAAAAAGTAATGAACAGATGAGTTTTAATTTAAAAAAATCCAAATTGAGAATATGAAAGGACTTTTGTTCAGGATATATATAATATTTAAGTAAGTTTATTTGTATTATTCCTTTATATTATTTTTCAGAGAACTGCTAGGCATCAGTTGACGGATTAAATCAATAAGAATTTTATTGATTTTTTTAAAAACAAAAACAACAACAAAAATAAATATTGTCATATCAATCTTAAACCAATTGTAAACACATACATTCAAACTTTCTTCGAAAAATAAAAATGAGAAAAAAGTTTTTGAAAATTTTCTTATAATATTGTTGTTGTAAAATTTATTTTATTAAAAAATAAAGGACATGCCGTAATAATAAACTTGTCTTTTTTTTCCAGCAGTTTCAATGTAGACGGAAATGAATGTTTTTTTAAAGGAAATATTTATCCTAAACGAGAATGGAATGGGAAGTGGGGGCGGCCCTGAAAAAATTTACTTCTTTTTAAATAACAATAGTTTGCTTTCTCTTGTTTTTGTTTTGTTTCATTCTCTCTCTTTTCACTCAACTTTTCTTGTTCTTGTTTTGAATTTCGGGAGAAATATTTTATTATAAATTTGGAAGGGGTGGGTAAAATGTGTACAATAATAATATTGTTATGAAAATGTCATGTCATTTCCGTTTCTAAATGTTTAAAGTGATTATTGTAAGAAGTGAAAAAAGGATAACGAAATTAATTTTAAATAAAGACATAAAGAAGGAATGAAACAGAGAGAGAGAGAGAGAGAGAGAAAGATAGAAAATAAAAAAATATTTAAATTATAAAATGTATAATAAAATTTTATTTCAATTTATTTGGTACTTGAATGTTATAGAGTTGATGCTTTAAGATTTTAAGAAAACTTTATTTAAAGTTAAAAAAAAAAATTTAAAAAATTTATTTTAGATTTTTTATAATAAAATTGTTTTTAAAAAATGCCTTGTGAAGTATTTTACAAAAAGAAAAACAAATTATAATTCTAAAATAATCTCATGGAATGAGCTAAAGAGATCCTAGTTTATATCAGATAAGAATATCATCTGATTAGCTGTTTGATTGATAGAGACTTGTCAGTTTTGTCATAGAATAATAGAATACGGGATTATAGTATTAAAACTGTTTTTAAGTTATAATATTACAATTGTTTATATTTTAAATTAAAATTTATATCTTTAATTCGAAAAATGTGTAGAATAATAGTAGAAATATATCTAGTACAAATGCAAAAGCTTAAAATGTAATATGATTGTCTCTCTCGTCTTAAAATATCATCAATTATTTTGATGTCAATTAACTGGGAATAAAGAAAACTCGGAAAGTTCATTTCATTTGATATCAATTAATTGATTAGCTTACAAGCTTGTAATTTTCTATACCATAGATATATGTGGGATGGATGAAGGGAAAGGAGGGGAAATCGACGCATTCCAATGGTATAATTGATCCATCCTAATGAAAAATGAATTACTAGACATTATTTCATGATAGAAAGTTTTATATTTAAATATATCTGAATTGTATTTAAGTTATAAGGTTTTTCTATGTCTGTGAGTTGTATTATTCAATTAAATTATTTATTTTAATTTTGCATTTGTTTACATTATTATGTTAATTTATATTTTATTATTTATGTAAGAGTGTTAATTATTTTATTTGCCAATACTTTGAACCCGTTTTAGATGAATTAAGTTGAAATCCTGTTAAAAATGTTATTATTACTTTTACTCAAATTTTAATCTGGGATCCTCGAATGGAAAATTTGGCACTCGTAGCATTGTAATTTGTGTATTAAATTGTACTTTAAAGTATCATTGATAATTCTGTACATTTATGCATTGAATCCCAGAGAAACTCATGATTTCATATTTATGAGTCTCTTGTAACATCCCATTACATTGAAATGAAATCACTAGTTTTTAAGTTATTACAAGTTTTTTAATAAATATCGAAATGATTTAATTTAAAAGAAAGAAATAAATTGAAATTAATTATTGACCATAACAAAAAACTATTTTCCATTAATATTAAATTTTTGTGTTTTTAAACTGTTTTTTTCTTGATTGTGTTTTAAAGTTTATTTCAACTTTAATTATACAAAAACTAAAGAGTTTGAAAATTTTTTAAAGAGTTTTTAATTATTTTTTTCTTTACAACAAGATAAAGTAAAAATTTTTCCATTTTTATTAAAAAAATACTTTAAATTACTTTTTTTTTTGGGTTGGTTTAAGTTTCTAAGAAAATTGAACTTTATTGTTCAATACATTGTCATTGAAATGTACAGGGTGTTTGCAATGTAAAATTTACAGAGGGTTATCGAAAGAAGTAAAAATTTATTGCGGAAGTGGGAGAAAGTTTGTTTTTAACAATTTTTGAAATAAGGTTATTCAAAATATTTTCATATTTTTTTTCATAATATTATCTTCGCCTCCACTCTATGTTGCCATGGTGAAATATTAGAACATTTAAGAAATTTAAGTACCGATTGACCTGAACTGATCAATATCTGTAAAACTGATGATCCAAAGCGTATTACAGCTCCCATGTGGGCTGATGCCTTCTTGACTTCCTTCGCACTATTTCGAAAAAATCTGATCTTAGCTGCGAAAATACCGTTATATCGAAAACTCCCGTATATTAAATCTAAAATAGCTTTCTATTTATGATTTAATTCGTGTTTTCTAAACACATAGTTCTCTATGTTTAATTGAAATTGGGCCAAACTTTTGGAATTCTCTACCTTTATGTTCATCACCAATTCTAATGTACTGTTATTATTTTAATCATCTGTCGCTTATTCTGGTATAATCGAGAGGAAAGAACATTAAGTTTTTCTCTGATATAGATTAATGTATCTAAGTATAAAATACCTATACACATACCTTAGTTGTACATCTGACACTTGATATGCATTAAGGCTATTTCAAATCTCTTCAATAATACAATATACTTGCATTACAATAAATGATCTCTCAAATTTATGATTTGATTACTTTTTTTGGACAGTATTTCCAACAAAATAATTTTTTCATTTTTCTTTTTTATAATTATTTTTATTTTTTTTCACAATTTCTCTATTTTATGAGATTCCAAATAAAAGAGCTTTGGGGCTTTTAATTTTTACAGTTTTTTGCCTTAGATTGTAAATTTTATTTTGTTTTTTAATTTATTGCGTAAGGAAATGGATGAACATTTTACTGGAAAATTTATTTCAAATAGATTGAATGATCATAAATTTAGATATAAAATTTATAAATCTTAGGTCTTAAGTGTATATAAAATATAAAATAAAATCAGTTCAATGTCGACATTATTGGTATGTTGATTTATAATTTGGGTTTTGTGGTTATGGGGAAACTAAAATAAAAGTGAAAGTAAAGTTGTTAATAAAATATCTGAGGTAATGATATTGAATAAAGAACTGGTTATTTATTACTAGCTAATACCTGGTGCGCGTTGCTGCGCCTTTTAATGGAGGTTTAATTGAATTTGATGTTACTGCAAAAAGTTAACACAAAAAATACCCACGGTTTACACACGTAAATTGAAAAATGTATGAAAGCAATCTTTTCAAAACGATTTTTCTAGGATTACTTCCAAAAAATTTTTTTTGACCAAACGCAGGACCGACTGTTAACAGACTCAACTCCATTTTCAAGTTGCTTCACACATATAAAATTTGAGGTCAACTGGTCAAATCGTTTCTAATTTAGATAAGCTGTTGGGCCGCAATGGGTTAATGGAACTCAACAACATTTTTTTTAGGGCTTTCTTTTAAGCCAAAGCAGAATTTCGAAAAATCGGACAAAATTTGGACCCAAAATTTTTTTTGACCACCCGTCGGCCCGACATCTGTTTACAAATTCCAAGACTGTTAATAGTGTCAACTTAATTCTCACAGGGGAGCACGTATACAAAATATGAAGAAAATCGGTCAAATCGTTTCTAATTTAGAGTTAAGTATTGAAAAAACCTATAAAAAGCTGTTGGGCCGCAATGGGTTAATGCAACTCAATAAAATTTTTTTTTGGGGTTTTCTTTCTAGCCAAAGCAGAATTTCATAAAATCGGACAAAATTTGGACCCAAAATTTTTTTTGACGACCCGTCGGCCCGACATGAGTTAACAAATTCCAAAACTGTTAATACTGTCAACTCAATTCTCAAGGAGCATCACGTATACCAAATTTGAAGTCAATGGGTCAAACCGTTTTGAATTTAGAGTAAAGTATTGAAAAAACCTATAAAAAGCTGTTGGGCCGCAATGGGTTAATGCAACTCAATAAAATTTTTTTTTGGGATTTTCTTTCTAGCCAAAGCAGAATTTCATAAAATCGGACAAAATTTGGACCCAAAATTTTTTTTGACGACCCGTCGGCCCGACATGGGTTAACAAATTCCAAAACTGCTAATACTGTCAACTCAATTCTCAAGGAGCATCACGTATACCAAATTTGAAGTCAATGGGTCAAACCGTTTTGAATTTAGAGTAAAGTATTGAAAAAACCTATAAAAAGCTGTTGGGCCGCAATGAGTTAATGGAACTCAACAAAATTTTTTTTGGGGCTTTCTTTTTAGCCAAAGCAGAATTTTGTAAAATCGGACAAAATTTGGACCCAAAATTTTTTTTGACCACCCGTCGGCCCGACATGGGTTAACAAATTCCAAAACTGTTAATAGGGTCAACTCAATTCTCAAAGAGCATCATGTATACAAAATTTGAAGTCAATCGGTCAAACCGTTTTAATTTTAGAACAAAGAAGTTTAAATACTTGCACCACAGCCCCAACTTGGCGGTCCGTTAGAGCAAAATTTTTGGGCCACGATTTCTTTCCGTACCCAAAAACCTCTATATACAAATTTTCATGAAAATCGGCTGGGCAGTTTAGGAGTCTATTACAAACATCTACGCTACAAACAAACAAACATACAAACAAACAAACAAACAAACAAACAAACAAATAAACAAACTTTCCCTTTTATATATATAGATTTGTTTTATTGAAATTAATTTATAATATTGTGAAGAAAGTCGAACGTTTCAATATAAATTTATGTATTTATTAAATGTAGTTATACAGCATAAGATTTGCAATATAGGATTTGGGTTCTTCCCCATCTGATTTTGCTTTCTCTTAGGTGATGCACTAGACAAGTGTATCGAAAAGGGTACCGACGGTCTGGCTTTTAAGGATTATAGAATATTTTTTTTACATCATTGTACGTTCACTACATGGTATCGCTATAGTCTTGTCACATTCCGTTGCACTGCAAGGTGATTAAAAATCTACAACAAATCCAAATGGGTAATTTAGTTTAAGTCACAGACTCGATCCCCATGATCGTGGCACCAAATAACGTTTTCCTTCCGAGTCAATTGTTTTGCTTCCGTTTAAGTGACTACACATTTTGTTACATATTAGTACCATTTTGCAGCATTCCGAAACTGTACCATTTGTACAGACTGCTCAACTACTAAATCGCTACGTTTTTTTAACCCCTTGTGTTACCATGTCCCACCTTCGGTCTTCTGAAAAGGTTGAGAAAGATGTAAAACATTTTAGGTGGCGTCCCGCGATTAATTCTAGTTCATGAACAATCTGAACAGTAATTGTGTAATAGCCCTTATTCCAAATAATCTTATATTTAAAAGCATTTGATATCATTTTTATCACTAAGGTACAAAATATTAAAAGGTTTTTTCTATGTTAAATATAAAAAACATTGATTACCTTTTAACTAATTTCACCTTAAAGAAGTTTCTGTTATTATGAAAGCATATGTACCTATAGGTAAGGTATTATACACGTAATAATGGAAATGGAAACAGATTTGTTTTAAGTGTTCCTTATTTCCGGATTCATTTAATTTTTCTGATATTTTGTTTTACATTTTTCTCAATGATTTATTCTTAAATACCTATTTATTTATAGAAATCTATTAAATATAGAAATTATCTGTTCTTTGCTGAATATCCTTTCTTAATTCAATCAGTTTTTAGCACATTATCAAAAGATTTTGTAAAAATGTCTCTATGTAGTTTAATTCTGTCCGTCCAGAGATTAGAAATTATGCAAAAATTAGTACGAAATTAATACTTTCTTTATTAGACACTATTACGTGTCGGTTAAAAATACTTTTGTGTCATACCTCCTTGTTTAGGAACTGTAAGGGCTCGAAAATATTACATTTTTAAACACCTGTAACTTGAATACCTGACAAAATTTTTTTTTAATAAGATACAAAATTTAAAGTTTCAAAATTATATTTAACATGTATTAATGATTTTCTTAATTTTGAAGGGTAAATAAGTTGTTATAACATGAGTTTTTTAAGATATATTTTCAACGGCAGAAGGCAGCTGTGCTTTTATAAGTATTATAAAAATAAATTGCTTAAATGTATAAAGTTGCCATACGGTATTAAAAGAAACCGTTGTGCAAAACTCAATTTTTGCAAAATTTTTGGCCTCTCGTATTTTCTGAATGGCTGAAGTTAGAAACTTTAAATTTTGGAAAAAGTATTATTAGTATGAGTCGTAAGAAAATTTGAATTGCCACGCCACCTGTTTAGGAGTTGTTAGGAGTCGAAAATTTAAATTTTGCCATTTTTAAGCACCTGCAATTTAAATACCCATCCAAAAGTTATATACAAATATAACAGCTCCAACATTTTATTGTAACATGTGTCAAAGGCTCCTCTTAGATATAAAATTAAGGTTCAAATGGTTCTTAAATTTTGAAGCACTGCAATTTGGAAATTGGCTTGTAGCAATGAAATGAATATTTGTTGAGAGAGCATCGCAATAGTTGCCAGATCTAAATTTAGTTTTTCAATTAGGTCCTGAGTTGTTCGGAAACTAAGTTATTACAAACTCCCCCCAAATTAATTTTTAATATAAATAAAACATTTTGACTTTTCTTTTAACTTTTATTTTTAATAATAAAATTTTGATTAAATATAATAAAGTTGAAAAACCCATCATCTTTAAATATTGTATATATGGCTTTTTAAAATAAAGTTAAATAAAATTTAATTTATTATTTATGAAAAAAGTTTCTTTTTTTCCATTTAATAACGTTTTTATTAAAAAAATGTTCTTGAAAAGCTCAGAAAAAGTTACATTTAAAAAATTAGAAAAATATTTATTCAATTTTTTGAAATATAAAAAAAATGTATGTATACTTCATATGTATGATGGGTTCCAAACAACTTTGATTTGTTTGGTTTTATTATCAATAAAAATATTCTAAAGGTTAGAACAAGAGTTACCGATTCTAAAGGACGAGTCTTAATATTTAATAAGTACAACTAAATTAGAACTTCATATGGCAATCCCATTTTTAGAAATCATATGGCAATCTAAAAACTTAATAGCTCTAGATAAAGAAGATTGTTTATATATTGAATTTATATTTTCCAATTTGTACAAGCTTTGTATTAAAATATTTTTAATTAAATAAAATATTAAGAAAAAATGCTTAACTGATCAATTAAAAAAAAATAAAAATGGAATATCAAATTTTCTAAATAATTGAGATTTTGATTTGAAATAAATGAGAGTTGTCCCTGAAAAACGCCGAATGAAAATTGTTTAAATGTCACAAAAATAAAGAGGGACAAAAAATATTTAATTTTTTTTTTTTTTTTAATTTTTATTTAAGTTTATTGACAGTTTTCAAGTTTTTTTTTTGTTTTTATCATTTTAATAAAAATATTCACTGATATTTAAATGAAGAACGGAGATAAAATGTTAAGGACTGCTGTATTATGTACTGCAACAGCAGAAATGCATTGACAGTTTATTGACGTTTTTATTTAAAAACGATTGGAAATAAAATAAGTGAATATTGAAATTTTATAAATTTTTGGGATTTGGGATTTCAGCAAAAAAATATAAAGCACCAAATCTTTAAAGTACCAAATCCTTGTAAAAATGGTTTCAAATTTTAATCAACAATTTAGAGCTAATGAGAATATGTTATAAAAATTATTTTTTTAATTATTAAATAATGACCTAATAGAAATAATACGTGCCGGCAGATATTAATTAAGTCAACGTATGCTATCAGGATTTGGCTACGAAATTCTCAATAATTAATCAAAATATTTTAAATTTTAAACAGATTTTTAGGACAAAATTAATAAAGGACCATAAAGAATGTTCTGAAAAAATAACAATTTTTCATTTTCCTAATAATCTGTCTTATCTGACAAATGGCGTAGTGGTAAAGACGCCGCCTTTCATTTGGGAAGTCTCAGGTTTAAACCCTGGTCAGATCATATCTAATAAAACAAATATCGTAAAATTGTATAATTATATCGTAAAAGTTAATATCGTAATATAAGATAAGATTGAATATAAATATATAAATAACTATTGTATAGAATAATAGATGGCGCACAAAATAAACATTTGTGTATTCATAATTTTATAGTAGCACAGCTTACAGCTTATATCTTATAATAGCTACAGCCGTGTAATCAACGGCTTAGAAAATATAACGATTAAAAAGAGAGTAAAAGGAATAAAAAAACTAAAGAAAATTATCTGCTTTATTATACCTAAGGTCGAAGGAGTTTTTTAAAGGTAAGGTAAATTAGAAAAAAAATTAAGGTTAAATAATCGTTATTAGACTGTTACACTTTATACAAAATGGTAGTTTATTAATTAATATTTGAACAGTTCTATCAATTAATTTTTTTTCTAAACAGTATTCTTTTTTCTGGGCTATCCACTGTGTCAAAAAAATTTTTGACAGCTGAAAGATTTGTCATGTCATTAGAAATATTTTAAAATTTTTGTCAAATAAACATTTTAAATAATTGACAAATTTTTAATTTTTAATTGCTGTTTAATTGAATAAAAAATTAAAATATTTTTTTTGTTTTTTTGAGGAAATTATAAATAAATTTTAGAAAAATGCACTCAACACAATTTGCTCTGTAATAAATGTTTTGCTTCGAAAATAATCTCTAATATTCATTACTCCAGCTATAACAGTTTTCGAGTTATTGTTCCAACGAGATAATTCCGAATATTTGCTTTTAAATGAAAAATTTTGAAATCAAAATGTTCGTGGGAGGCACCCGAAGTTGTGGTCGGTTGTCAGTCAAAAGAGAACCTTTTAGAGAAACATAGAGAACCTTTGATTTGAATATATTTTACTGGAATTTCATGACTCTAGCTTAAATGCTTTTTGAGTTATTGTTGGAACTGACAGACAAACACACAAACTAAAATAAACTCAGAATTGAATTCTCTGCAAGATTATATATATACTTTTCCAAAATTATCACATCAAATTCAGTGCGTTACAAACGTCAATATACTTGTGAAATATAGTCACTATACGGGTAAAATGATTAATTTAAAGAGAAAAACTGTCAAACAAATTTATCGAAAATGTCAAGTTGACATTTCTACATTAGAGTTAATACAATTACAGCTTCAAGTATATTTTAACTACGTTGAAAACAACATAAGAAAATAAAAAATGTTTATGCAATGGTTTAATCTGTGTTCACTCAATAAGTAGACAACGACTTTAAAAACAATATGTTTCTCTAGAAATTAACAAAGAATATTAGAAATTCTTTACAGGTAATTCACATTTCAATTTCTTTAATGCAATATGTTTTTTATACTTAAATGCACAAAATTATAGCAGAAATATTTTAAATTCTATACTTAATTTCAGGTAAAACCAAAATATAATCCAGTTGATTAGTATGAAAACTTTTTAAATTTAAAGTTTCCAGCCGAAATAAAAACAACGAAGACGAAAAAGTTGCCAGAGTCACGACGAAAAACTTTAAGAAAAAAATAATTCAAAGAAATTATTACTTTTTACTTTATAACAAACCCTTTGTTTGGCTTCACTGTGATGCCATCAAACATTTTCTAAAGAAAAGAATACTTTTGAATATAGTTAAACTTTAACACGTAATTTGTACGTGACTTAAATTGAAAATTTGTTTTTTGAAAAAATTTCTAATAATTTGGCAAATCGAATAAAATAAATGAAGGCAGTGTACAGTAATACTAAGGTAGGTAGGATAAGGTATGAACGGTATATATTCAAAGACTGTTCATCATTTTTGATAAGCCAGGAAACAAAAAAAACATGAACACTAAGAAAATTCAATTCTTAAGAATTTTTATTTGTTAGATTGTTTTTTTAGGTTTTTTACATTGAAATTCCATATATTAAAATTCTAAACACTTACATTCAATTGTTATTTATAGAGAATATTTTCGCAAGCTCATGTCTTTTTCCATCAGACTTATGTATACTATTTTCTGTGCCTGTGCACATTTTAAGGGTATTTTAAAGCTTTAAAGATAAAAAAAAATTTAAGAGTATCAAGAGACTGACATTAATCCATGAGAGAATAAGTGTTCTGGATATAAATGTCAACTGAATTGAAACCAAGATTTGAAAAGATTTTTTTTTTTTTTGTATTAATTTAATAATAATAATTTATTGCATTTATTTTAGTTTTGGTTTTAATTTTAAAGGTAAAAATTTTTTTTTATTATTAGATAGATTTTCTATTTTTTTTTTTGAAATTCTATTTTGGTTTTGCTGTGCTGTTGTTTGTTTGATAACAGCACGAATAGTTTGCACTGCAAATGAATGATTTATTTACTTTTAGTTCTAAAAAATAAAATGTGGGTTTTGAAGCTATAAATAACTGCTGTTAGTCATATCTTACTTTTTATTTTTATAATAATAATATTTAGTCAAAATTGTGCACTTAAAAAAATTAGAATAGATTCTAATAATCAAGAATTTTTGGAAAAAATATTGCATACATCAAGGCGAATTACATACTTCCATGGAAAAAATTAAAAAAAAAATATTGCATATTTTCAGGCGCAGCATGGAAATTATATTATATTAGTTCTGCTACAAGTTTCGCTTAGAATTTTTCCTTAAATTTAGAATTATTCTTAAATATTTTAGATTTTTATGAGCAGGTATTATTTTTTGTATGTGACATGAGTCTCAGCTGTTTGCAGGTATCTTTAGTTTTCTTTAATACTTATCTTGTAAAACATATATCTTGAAAACAACCTCAGTCGGTGGTTTCCTTCTCATAGAGTTCTGTAAAGCGGAGCAGTTGACTAAGAGCACCGACTATATATTCTACACAAAATCTACAAATATGGACTTACATTATATTATATCAAATTTAAAGTCTAAGTAAATTTAACAAAATTATTACCTTAATCTGCTACCGTTGCCATTTTCCATTATTTTAAACCAAAATTGAAACAAAGAATAAAACCTTAATTCTAACTAAATATAAAGGCCAAATTTCTAAATAAATAATTATGATTAAATAATGCAATTCTACTAACTGAACAACAATGTAAATTTTTTTTACTAATTGTTTTAGACAGATGTTGCAATCATGCTGTGATTTTATGTTGCTATTACATTCATTGTTGTTCTCCCATTTTAAATGGAAACTGCATCGACTTTTGTAAACCAAGTATACATATTTTCTATTTTTGTTTTTATCACAACCTTAAATAGCTGCTGTGATCTAATTTTTTTGTTAGGTTTAATTGAAAAATACCTAAAAAAGAATGTAGGTATTGTATTATCTTTTAAAGTCTTCTATGAATTGTAAAATTACAAATTTAAAATTTCTCACAATACTGGTTATCAATAATGATCATACATTTTGATTTAAAAATGACTGGTCACTTTGGTAAATGAAAAAAATCAAAAAAATAATAGAACTCATCATCTAATAAATGACTTGTACATAAAAATGGATGGAGTATAGTAAGTCATTTTTTATTATGAATCACATTTATCAGTTTTTTTTGTTATATCAAATATACGATGATGATACTTTGCTTTTGCAATGTTGTAAAATTTTAGTCACTTGTTATTGTATTTAGTGTGTGCTTGTAATTTTAAAAATTGTATCGAATATATGTATATCTATATATATATAAAATGCAATTGTTTTCTGCATTAAAAATGCTATCCTTGTTTTCAAAAAACAAACATGTAAAATATGAAAAACCCTAACAATAACAGTTAAATTGTATCGCATAATGTAACAGGTCCTTTTTTAGTGTATTTTCAGAAAATTTTTGTAAAAATGCGCCTATATAATTTCAGTCCGTCCGCTCGTCCATCTGTGTGTTAACAAAACTTCTAAACCATTTGAAATGAAGATACGCAATTTAAATCTGAATAGATATGCCAAAATAAAATTAATTTATGGGAGAACTTGTTTTTGTAGCTTCACCCTTCGCAGACCTAAGGCCCCTCAGAGTCAGGAAATGTCATATATATTTAAATTGTTTTAACAAGAGTTCTATAATTTATATTTTAAATCCAGAAGCAGAAAAAGAAACTGGTTTCATAAGCCTTACAAACATATATAAAACAATGTATAGAGTTGCCATATGGTACTTAAATTTCCCGTTATGCGGAACTTAATTTTTACAAATTTTTGACTCGCTTATATATTGTGAATATTTTAACTAAGAAACTTGAAGTTTTGGGAGAAATTAGATCCTTGGGAAATATTTTGAGTCATATAAATTATTATTTTTTGTGGTGCTTACTGATTAGGAACTGCGTAGGGAGTCAGAACTTTTTTGAAATTATGCTATTTTAGCTGTAACTAAAAGACTTATGTATAGTATAAGTTTCAAAAAAAATTTGAAGCTTTCCCATTCGACGGCTAATATGACTTAAACATTAAGAATTTCATAATTTTAAAAGACGTTAATATTTAAGCACCTGTTTATATATATCCAAGGTTGAGTCCCAGATGTGTTAAGAGGTTCTTAAGTACATTAAGATTATATTCTAAGTATGGATTTCATTATTATTCATAATTTATAATAAATTGCAGTTATAGTTTTGGAAATAGGTTTTTTTTTTTTAAAAACCCTTGGTTTTTTTCATCACTTGTTTTTTGTCCTATTATTGGTGTTTATTTTTTGTTTTTTTTTTCAGTTTTGAGCTCCTGACATTTATTATGGCTATTCTGTTAGTTTTTTCTTTTGTTTATTAATATTTTTTATAATGTGGTGTACAAGTTCCATGGAATATCAGTAGCTCTTTATATGTGAAAAATGAAATTGGAAAAGTCAAAACAATATACAATATAACAGTATAGTGTGCAGAATTGCAAAACAAAGTAGAAAATATTACTGTGTAGTGTGTAACAACTGTGAATTAAATATCTCAGTTTTTTTTTTTCAGTAAATTTATTTTCAGCTTTTGTTTTTCTAGAGGGCAGATTTTCCAGTTGTTTGATTTAAAAGTTTTTAAAATTTTTAAAATGTTTATAGCATTTTGGGTTAATGGTTTGTTGTGTTTTTAGGAAACCAAACAAAACCCAAAAAAATATGTGTAAAATAAATAAATAAAAATCTTAATGTGTTTGTTATGTTGCACATATAGTATTAACTATTAAACTAAAATTTTAACAAGGAAGTTCATTTAAATTTTTTAATTTAATCGCATAATTCTCGATTATTTATACAAAAATTTTATCATAAAATTTTATTATTTTTTTTATATGATATTTATACAAAAATTTTAATGCGTACTTTAAGGGTAAGTGTTAGAGGTGTAATAGATCACAAATTATTGTTTATAAGAAGTTTAGGAACAAATGTTTCGGTGTAAAACATTAAAAAGCACTCAGATTGGCTTGGTGAGATTTCTTTAGGTAGTGGTGAACTTTAATTAAACAAAATGAACAAAATTTTAAAAACCAACTTTAGAATAAACATCTTAATACAAATGAACATAATAAGTCATAAATTTTATAAAGGAAGGTCGGAAGGAAAACTAAATGAAGTGCGTGTTGTGGTAGCACTGGCAGCTTTTATCGGACGTATTGGTCTTTTTGACACTATATCAAGACATCATAACCCAACTGTCTTCTTATAATCTTCAATTTAAACTATTTTATCATTTTAAAATTCGAAAAAATTCGAAGTTCAAATTGACTCCAATTTTTAGTAAATTATATCAGGGATGTCACCCATTTTGTAAAATAATTGAGGCGATAAGCGGTAATATTTTCTTTAAACCTATTTTGTCGATACGAATGTAATCCAATGCAGTATTAGGTATTTGCAATTAAATCTATACATTGCAACAGTCTGATTTTTTTCAATTCCTTCTAAAATGATATCAGGCTGATTTAATTCTTTAATTGATAAAAGTTATTGTATAACATTTCATATCAAGCAGTTTTAATCTACATTTTTACTTTGTTTTTCTTTTTTTTCCTTTTTTTCAATTTATTTCTAATATCTTTGAATCAATTCCAATTATACGAAACAATGACTATGGAAAAGCTCAAAAAACTCATTATGACAAAATATTATTTATTTGTAATTTCATATTTATCATCGAAAGAGAAGTAGAAATTCAATGGAAGGAAGAAGCAATTCACTGGACGACATAATTTAAAAATTTGAGTTGTGTAAAAGTGATTTAAAGGAATTGAAAGGTAGAAAATGCTTCAACAAAATTATTTTTTGAAATTTTAAAATTTTGAAAACTTATCATAGTGGATAAAATAATCAGTTTTAATTTAAAATGATATATTCATATATTTTTAATTGGATGTGGTAAATAAGAATTAAATTTATGACAGGTCAAAGATAAAAAGATAGATATTAAAAAGTTAATTAGAAAATGTATAAACAAAATGAAAGTCAAAACTTAATAAAAAAAAAAAAATATGCAAAAACTAATTATGGGAATTTCAAGTTTTTAGCAAAATCCAGATCATATTTTTTTTTTTTTGCAATACTAGATTATTTGAATTGGGAAGAAATATGGATTAAATTTGATTGAATTATTTGAAATCAAAATATTATTAAAGGTTAAGTTCCTTAAATTTTTAAATGTCAAAAAATCTAAGTAAGTTTCGTTTTCTGCGCTATAGATGTTTTACAAACAGATACAGAAGTTGATCAACTTCTACTGTAGTAAAGTGTCAGCCCTGCACTATGAAGTAAGTTAATAATTTTGGCATATCATCTTGACATGAGTTTGTTTTTATTTCAAAATGAACTCGGTGGCAAATGTTATTTTAAAAGTTATTTTATTGAAGATATGTGTTTTACAAAATAAAGCAATACAAATTTTAAATGTCAAAATTTGGTAGGGTTGGAAAAATTTCTCAACAATAATCGAAATTATCGAAAAAATTTACACAAAAATCCGTAAATTTTTCTGAGTTTGTGAAAAATGCTGCCTTTGAATCTATTTTAATTTTAATAATTTTTTTATTTTTGAAGTTTCTTTTTTTTGCAGAAATTTAAAATTTTAAAATGTCATTAAATTAAAATTTTTAAGTACTCAGTGCAGTAGACGAAAGAAAGTATAAGTAGACGAACCACAAAAGATTTCGGAACCAAAGCTGAATATTCGCATAGAAATCGCACAGAGTAACTTAAAATGTCTTAAAAAGTTAGCGGTCAACAAGATAATCAAAGCCGTTTAAAAAACAAATATAATAAAAAAATTAAAAGCATTTTAAATCAGCCATCAGCCGTCCGATTTGTCATAATAAAAATCAATTAATCTATTTTAATATATATCAATACTTTTATACCATTTATATAATAAGATTACATTATATTTACATTAAATTCATTAACATTTAACTGTTTTTAGAATTATTTAATTTTGGATCTTTTGATGGAAGTTTGAGGTTATAATTTATAAACTTCAGTTTAAAAATGGATGAGATATTTTTGGAAAAAACCAACTGTGTATTAGGCTTCAAGCTAAAAAAAAATCAATTTTTTTTTTTATTTTATTATTTGTTTTTTATTTTTATGGTTTAATTTTTCTGTTGGTTTTATTTTTTTTTTAAATAAAACTTTCCAAGGTTTTTTTAATTAATTTAATTTTATTTTTTAAGAAATTCTTCATTAAGTTAATCGTTAACGTAAACACCAATCTATTTTAATTATTTTATTTTTGTTTTTTTGATAATTTCTTTTGTTTTTGAATTGTTTGGTACATGCTTCGATTTAAAAGAAATAAAATTACAATAAGAAAAACAAAATTATTGGATTACTTGTTAGTTGGTAGTCATGGTGAATGGGTATCATCAGAAAGCACTAGATCAATATCACTATACTAGAGCAAGTGATGTCAGCTGTAATTGGATTTAATGTGTAATAGATCTTTGGGCAAAAAATTCGGCAAGGACTGTTATTTTTAAAATGTCCGAAATAGATAACGGATGTTTTCGTAATCGAATGTCGTAGGTTCCATGTAATTAGGCCGTTGAAAAGCAAAGATTTTTATATAACAGTCAAAAGAATTGGGTAAATTCTTTCTTGAGTAAGACTAATTGTCTGTTAGATATAAAAAATTCAGTCAAATTGAATTGATTTTCCTAATTGTGTCCGCCCGTCTATCCACACGATAACTCAAAAACTAGTAATTTTTCCTATTGAAATAAAGCTAGTTTGGGGATAACTTAACATCTAATCAAGCTGAGCATCTGAAATTTTTATCAAAAATGTTTAGCCGGATGATATAATTTTTATATTACGTTTATTTGGGTATCCTAAAGTTGGCACAATCTACACTACACCCCTCCTTGTTTTTTTAAAGATATTGATAATGATTTCATATTTGTCAGATTATATCTTCGGAGAAGTCGAAAAGAAGTCAAATATTAACTGAAGATGTAGGGTAATGTAGATTATATAAGTTGCCAAAATGCTACGAGGATAAACTAAGAGACTGATTTCAAATGTGGTAACGTGTTAGTGCCTACCACAATAATGGTTTTATTTTTTTACATTTCGATAGGAAAGCAACATGAGCTGCAGCAGATATGAATGATCTACGTTTATATGAAATCCTCATTTTGCTAAATTCTGCTTGAAAAATATCAAAAAAGCTGAAACTGGAGATCTGATACAAATATTTTGTTATACATTAAAATGTATTTAGCCAAAAATTCACTGAGTGAAGTTAGCGGACTTTATATAATATTTTGGTAATCTATTTTAAAATTCTGTTTTAATTTTAACAAATGAAACAAAAAAAAAAAAACTTTTCGAAGTTTTTAAATTTAATTCCTCAAAAGCGATAAGTACAAAAGCCAAAAATTAAAAAAAAAGTAGAGAAAACAGGGAATTGTTTGTTTTTTTTTCTCTCTTTCTTTTTGCGTTTTTGCTTTTGTTTTAAATGAAAGGAATAATTATTTTTTTTTTTAAAAACGTGCTTTGTCAATAATCTTCTTAAATAAATGTTTTTTTATTTTTTTTTTTTGTTATTTTACAGATAATTTCCTATTTTTCGGTTTATTTTAGTGTTCCGGACGTTTTTGCAGAAAAAGAAGTTTCTTTAAAGATTATAATAAATCTATATACACTTTTTATTAGACATTTTATTGAAATGAAGTGTTTTTTATATCATCATTATTCTGACACGTTTTCACCCACCTATCCAAGATTATATAAATTAGCAACTACTCGTGATTAATACGTATTTATTAGTTCCGTCAAATTTATTAGTATTATACCAGGGGTGTGGAACGAAATGGTATTGGAGCAAATTCAGAGAGAATGCAAAAACATTTGATCCGAAGAACGAATGAAAATTAAACAGAAAATAAAAAAAAAAAAAATATTTTTTTTTCAATATATACTTTTATCAAGAAGTATTAGCCTCTTAAAATGTTAAAAATAAAAAATTTAAGGAAGATCTTGGGAATTTGTTACTGTTTTAATATAAAAGTAAAAAGCTGTTATAAGAAACAGTTCTTCTAATGTTTGAAAACTTTAAGTTTAAAATATTGAAAATTTTCACTAACCAAAAATTGATAAAAGTGAAATGCTGGATTAAGGTTAACAGAAATAAGAACTGTCGCTCATGTCAGCAATTTACTTTTACATTAAAACAATTTGAAATCCAAAAGATCTACCATAAATTTTTAGTTAATGAAAATTTTCGAACTCAGATCTGTATATATCCGAAGCCCCTTCGCTAACCACTGCACCATACAATTCTTATGGATTTATAGTCAGATTTCTAATATTAATGTATCACTAACTTACAGAATGAAAAATAAAGCCATAGACACAGGCAAGTTAATATAAAAGTATACTCGTATAATAAAGTTCTTTTCGGAACAGTTCCGATTCGAAATTGAAGTATAACTCCAGTCTTCGTATCTTGGGTTCTTGAAGCCGAACCGACTTAATTTAAAAAACCAAGTCTCTAATTATGTTTCAAACACTTAAAGGCAAGAAAAAAAAATTGGGAAAGTCCCAAAAATGGGCACCAAAATTTTTGAGGGCAATTTGTTGGTACTGGGTTAAGAGTTGGATCCCGAAAAACGGGAACGCTTTCAAACCTATAATAGAAGAGTTAGGAACTATATTTTTTTCAAAAAAGAATGTTATAAAAATTTTATTCGGAAAAATTCGTTCCGCAACCTTTTATTTTAATTCAATTTTTTTCTGATCCCCTGTTTTATAGCATTGAGAAAATTTATTAGATTCAAAATATATTATATAATATACAGAGAGGAAACATGTATCTATTAGACATATTTGATATTGTAATTTATTATCAGGAATTTTTGTTGCTTTTAAGCCATCGGAAGTAGAATGGATAATGGATAAATATTTCAAAATTCAATTTTATAATATTAAAAATTCAAATATTTTAAGAGTTTTATTATTCTAACTTCGTTTACATTGGAAGTGGTTAAATTTAACATGTATTTGTTAAATTAAATCAATTATTTTATTGAATATATATTTGGTACTAGTATGAAATTATTTTATACATGTGTTAACAATATTGTAAATTTTGAAAATGTTTCTCAAATATTTAATATCAATTGAGGCAAGTTCATTGGAAGTTATAATTATAATTTGATTAAAGTTCGTATCACCACCAAATTTAGACAATAGAAAACCACAAGGAAATGTAATCATCTGAATAGGAAACATGCGAAGAGCTGTAGCAGAGATTGTTTCCTTATTTTACCTAACAGTGTATTTATTTTTTTTTGAATTTTGTAATATGTTTAACTTTCACAATTGGAAAGATTTCATTTGTCAGTGACGGGTCGCTGTTTTTTTTGTGTGAAATTTTTATTTTGTTAATCATTGAATTCGATTTTGTCAATATTGGTGTTTAAATTTCAAACTTTTAGAACGGACTCTATTTGATATAGTTAATTTAGAGAAAGTTGAGTGGAAAGGGAAAATTGCATTGAAAATGGAAACTAGGGGAAAGTTGAGTGGAAAATTAGAAATGGACCTCTTCTTTTAAAATCGGGAATTGTAAATAGATGTGCTTCTTTATAGTAAACTGGTGATCTCCTTCATATTGCAACAGTCCATAATCTTTGAGTTTGTGCGTTTTGAGCCACTGAGGGATTTACACACATTACACCTTCGCAATACTGCGGACACTTGAGGTCCCCGCAGTATTGCAAAGGAATTGTTTTAAATGGAGATATTAGAGAAATAGTTCTCTAAATTTCCGACTTGTGCTGGACTGAGTAACAGTTACCCTAACAATGGAATCGTCAATTAGGCATTTTACGCGGTTCAGATTTCAACAGATCAATTTTAATGTTAATACCGTAGAATCCTTCTCCCTGCTTCTTTAAGCAACTTTTTATGTGATTTAATTTTTTTTGGTGACTGATCTAAATAAAAGGTTGAATCAAAATGTTTCGATATACAAGCAGTTGCAAGAGGTGGAAGAGTAAGACGGTGATTATAATTTCTAATAATACGTATGTATCCGGTATTCCTTAACACATTTAATACTTTTTATTCCTTTTTCTAAAAAAAAAATAAACCAAATCTGAACCCATTTTCTTTTTATGACACATATTGTTTTATTAATGTTACAATAAAACTTTTAATTTTATCTAGTGTTAGTTTATGTAATAACGATTTGGACTATTTCTATTATTTTGGGATGATAATTTTTGGAAGTTTATATTTTAAATGGCGCTGGTATTAAATACTATATAAAAAAAAATAATTAAAACTTTAGTAATTTATCTATTTGATATTTTTGGTTTTATTATATTTAATAAAATCCCATTAATACTTTAATATATTAATGCACGTGTATAAAATATGACCAGGATCTTATTTAATATTCAAAGGGAACTTTCCGACTATTTTTAAAAATGGATAAAAAAAAATGTCAGTGATTTTTGTGTTAAAGCTGAAATAGATTAAAAAAAAGATTCGATGGGGCTTATATTATTTACGTTTGCTTAGATTAGGGGTGAAAAAACAGAAGGTTCAGCGATAGTTTGAAAAATAAAATTCGTTATCTCAAACAAACACAAATATGAAGTATATTGAATACAGTTTATTGTTGATAATACAGATTAGATACTTATTAATTAAAAATCAGTTTGTTACAAATAATGGTTTAATAACGGGTATTTTTGATGGAAGTTATTAAGTATAGTGGAGTAATTTATATTAGGCATATAAAAAACTATTTTAAAAATATTATTAAAATATTGCAAAATTATTTAAATTATTTAATAATAGATTTGGTCAAAAAAATTTGGAATCGATAGAGATTGTATTCAATGCTTGGCTAATAAATGTCAAATTGGGTTTGTATGTTAATTTAATAGCTGCACAACAAAAGGTTTTATATGGTTCCCGTAATTCAAATAACCAAAATTAGAATGTTCGTATTACTGTGAAAACTTTATAGAGGATTTTTTACAACAATTACGAGGATTATTACAACTCTTGTTTAGTTATTTAATTAATAACACTTTAATTTATAGTTGTGAGATTAATATATTTTATTTATCGACTTATATTTTTTTATATTTTACATATAACAAGTTAATTTTATACTGTTACAGTCGTGTGTTAATAATGATGTAATCGCTTTTACTTACAAATGTAAACTCCTGTATACTACTAATGTCATTCAATAATATTGACATTTTAATAATTGGTAGTATTGTTTTGTACTATTTGAAGTTTATTAGAGCGGCCATATGTCACTATGGGATTTTGCTTCCAATTTGGTTTTAACTACCACTGGTTTTAAATTTCACTTAGCTGGCAGATATAAAAATAAAAAGTAAATGAACTGCCACAAAAATTTTTAATTTACATTTATAACTCACAGATATCTTCACATTTCAATATTAATTTTACATTTTTATTCATCATTTTTCTCAAATATAAAGAAACGAAATTGTGTTGATTGTTTGAAATTTAAGACATTCTATGACTAAGAATATATTAGATTTTTAAGAATCTAGTACAAATTTTGAGAAAACTTATCGTAGCGCTTTGTTGGAATTTGTTGGAATCTTGTCAATATACTATAATCTTGGACAATAAACTACGAATAAGAGAATTCTATTATGTGAGGTTACAGTAAATAAATTTGATTGACCATTATATATGTATCAAATCAGTAATATAAATAGAAATTTTATATAATATCATTAGTATTAATCTCAATACAATGTTAATTATTAACACTAAAATGATTTTTAATTTTTTCTTAACAAAAAATCAGCTAAAAATAATAATTGGGTTTTCAACAATAGCAACTAGCAAGAGAATAATAGAAAAAATCTAAAAATATCGAAACTAAAGGTACAATATAAAAGAAATAAGGAAATATATGACCAAAATATAATCTATAGGTATTAATAAAAAATTTTAAATGAATATAAAAATATTAAAAATAGAATTATATTATTAGAAAAGAATATTTTGAATGGAAAAATTCATGAAATATTTCCTCCATTAATGTCAAAAAGAAATTTGGAATTATTTAATTTAAAATAATTGGCGAAATTATACTAAAATCAAGCTCCCACTTATATTGTTAGAATAAAAAATTTCTATTTTGATTTGATTTTACATTCAATAGACCATAATAAAAAAATGTAAATTAAATAAAAATTTAAATAAAATCTAGAGAAAAATGTGTAATTGGAATTGAGTCCTCTTTGATTCACAATAAAATTATTTAAAATATAAATATAAATTTAGTTAAGTTATTTTTGAACATCAGTTTTTATTTTGAAATAAAAATAGTGCTTCACTAAAATAGTAAAATAGGTCTGGAACTTTAGATATCATGTATATTCAAAGAAAGTCTTGAACCACCTTAAGTCCGGACTTAGAGACAGGTCGATCGAAAATTCTCGGACCCATGATCTGATTTCGACAATTTGCAATCCTCACCTTAATTTTATCATTAGTAATCATCATTAGTATCTGACCAATGACGTAGTGGTAAAGACGCCGCCTTTCATGTGGAAGGTCTCGGGTTCAAACCCCGGTCAGATCATATCCAATAAAAAAATATCGTAAAATTGTTTAATTATATCGTAATAGTTTATATCGTAATATAAAATAAGATTTAATAAAAATATATAAATAATTCTTGTGCAAGATTATAGATGGCGCACAAAGTTAACATTTGTGAATTCATATTTCATAACCTTATACAATAGCTACAGCCGAGTAATCAACGGCTTAGTGAATATTATGATTAAAGAAACTGAAGCCTAGTTTAAAAAATAAAAACTTGGTGAATGCCCTATACTCCTTAAAAGGAGTGGAAAAGGAATAAAAAAAAAAAAAAATTCAACAGTGTAAATTGGATCAAGATACTATTATTATTTCTTGAGATATCGTGTTAACGGGGGAATGAACGGACGAACGTAGTCGGGTAACGCAGGGCAAAAATATAATATGTATCTAATAATTTGCTTGTCTAATTTTGGTGGCTACAAACAAAGTATCAAAGTTTTTTATATGCGTAGAATATAAAAAGGAGGTTACCTGAAAATCACTCGTAAAACTAATTCAAAAAAAATTTGCATACTTTTTGGCGCAAACATTTTTATCGAAGTCATTACAAATTTGAAGTCACTTGTACATTTCAAAACTTATTCTCTTAATATTAAATTTTCCTAAAATTTTTTTCCTAATACTTATGAAAAATAATTTTTTTTTTTAATTTTCTAAAAGTTTAAAAAGAATTGACATAGAAAATATTATTTACTCAAGTTTAACTTATCTATCTAGGATTAAGAAAAGTAAATATAGGAAAAAAAATCACTAAGAGTTCTTTAAATTTAGTATTTGTAACTGTCAAGAATCCTTTTTTTTTTGCTCTTGTTCTTATTCAGATTAGATGAGACTTTTGATTTATATTTTTTACAATTTTCAAATTCAATTCCAATCACGTTTTTATATCTTAAAAAAAAATATTTTAAGTTAAGGAATGAGTAAAAAATTCAAAGAGCAAAAAAAAAGGAAAAATAAAAAACTGAAAAATTTTTGAGTTATTCATTTGAAACAAGTTGAAAGAAAAACAAATAAAACGAGGAAGAGTGTGGTAGAGTAGACTGTGTCAACTCTGGGATACCCGTATGACCGTTATATAAACATTATATCATTATTATTTTAAATATTAATTACTTTTGGCAAAATTTCAAACATACCAGCTTTATTAGGTGTAGTGTAATGCTCATATAAAAGAAGGAGTTGTATGGCAGCTACTCGAACCCTTTGCAGTAGACCAACCAAATTTTGTAGTAACTTTGGCCATTACACTAAACTATTTTTGGCAAAATTTCAGACACCCAACTTTAATAGGTATAGAGCAATGCCCATATAAACTGAGAAGTTGTATGGCAGCTACTCGAACCCACTGCAGTAGACCAACCAAATTTTGCAGAAACTTTGGCCATAACACTAAACTACTTTTGACCAAATTTCAGACACGCAGCTGTAATAGGAACAGAGTAATACTTATATAAAAACAGAAGTTGTATGGCAGCTACCCGAACCAATGGACCAAAATGGCTGGATTTAAATAGCGATGACGGCTATTGCAAAAAAACGAATTTGCGAAAATTTCAAGATCCTAGCTCCTTTAGTTTTTGAGTTATCGTGGTGACGGACGGACAGACGGACGGACAGACGGACGGACGGACGGACATACATAGCTAAATCGATTTATTTTTCGATTCTGATTCGATCCATACACTTGAGTCTATATCTACCCCCCCTCCTTCTCTGCGTCACAAACGTAATGGCAAATTTATTATACCCTTGGACTATAATAGTCAAACGGGTATAAAAAATAAATGGATAAAGATCAAATTATTGGATTGGAAATAATTTCATTATAATTGACAGAATTCTGATGCTGTGTGGCTTATATGTTTTTCCATGATAAGTGTAAGAGTTTTAAGGACTAGAAAGCGGTTTTTTTTCTTTTATACATGATTTTTCTAAAAAAAAGTTTAATGATTTTCAAGAGTTCCTTGAAAATTTAGTCTTTCTAGAAAAAACATTTTTATTTTATTTTATAATCTGCTCAAATCAACAAAACTTTTGAAAGACTTTATTTAATTTTTATGCTATTAATTCATTTATAAGTAAAGTGTTATTGAATATATTTAATATTATAAAAATTCCTACTTTCAGAATTTTACAAAATTTCTAATAAATTTTTAATAAATTCCATTTGTTAGCGAATGCGTTTAGACATGATTTCATACTAACACCAGTATTCTCTTTTTTGAATTAAAAAAAAATAAAAATCTTTCAATAAGAAACTATTGAAATCTTCAGTAGGTCATATTAGTTTTGGATTACATAGAAAACTTTAAATAAATTTTGATCTAACAAATGCCTATACATAAAATTTTATAAAGATCATCTGTGAGTTGTAGTAGTAGATCAAAAATTTTCATATATATTAAAAAATGTTTTCAATAATTGGTTTGATTACTTTTTATTATAAACAAATAATAAAAACAAAAATTAAATGAATATTAACGAATTGAATAGTGTTCAATTGATGATAGTGTTCTTCCGATAACTTATACGGATTTCATCATGTCTAGAACTGTTGTAAACCGACAGATGGCTAGCTGGACAGAATTAATTTTATTAGAATGTATTGTTGTTGTTGTTTAGACGGGGGGGAAAGCAAGTCTCCCTTACACCTAGGCCTTGCGGACCGTTGTGCACCCCACATTAAATACTTTCTATTTATTTATAACTACTATATTATTTATTTTGTTTATATTATATATTTGTATATTTGGTCACCATGGGGATTCGTAAAGAAAAATTATTTTTCAATAATTTTTTTTTTTTTAATTAAATGTTGTATGACCTGACCGGGAATCGAACCCGGACCCCCTCGGTTAATAAGCCAAATGCTTACCCAGTGCACCACCAAGGCCCCATTAGAAAGTATTAAAATTTCTTTTTGAACATACGTAAATAACAAACTAGATTACGTAGTAAAATATTAAATTGAATTAAAATAATTCACTATCACTATCTATTTTACTTTTATATTGCAATGTTAATGTCAAATTAAGGCAATTGACATATATGTATTTGCAACACATATAGATGCATTAGCACACACTTCCAATGCATCTAAATACATCTTCTAATGCATCATACGTCATACATAATGTAAATAAATTATGACAACCAAAAAATTTTATTTAAAACAAAGAATAAGGGATGTGAAAAAATTTCAATAAAATAATCGATATTTCAGGGATGAAAAATCTACAAATAAACTTGCTAGCTTGGATATTGTTTGACAGTTTGATATTGGTTTTGAGAAATATCTACATAAAGACAAATTGCCCTTCTTGACTCTCCTTGCTCATGAACATAAGAATGAAATTAGAATATCTAGTAAAATATTAAATCAAACTATTATAGTCACTATATCTCTCTATTTTACTTAATATTGAAATGTCAAAGTCAAGTTAATTAAATATCAATCAAAATATTTATGTTACATTTATATTATTCCTGGGTTCGATCCCTGGCTGGTTAAACTCAGTAAATCGGATATAACAATATAAAATTATATAGAAATAACTTATAATTAAATATCTATCAGCTGACCCACATGCCTTTTTGGTAAACGGTCCCATGCTAATATTTATAATTGTACGTAATTAAAAAATAAATAAAATAAATTAATGAATACATAAATTTATATTATGTTACACACAAATATATCTTACTGTAAAGTTTTAATGCATCTCAATACACCTTATTATATACATATATCTAACGTCATACATAAAATAGGGATATAAACTTCGACACCTTAAAAAAAGTTTATTCAAAAAAAAGTAAGGGTTGTGTAAAAATTTCATAGTAATCATTAAAAAAGATCGATATTTCAGGGATGAAATAATCAAAAATGAGATAATATCGAGAATATCAAGTTGAGATCTGAATGTTGTTTGACAGATTGACATTTAAGAAATTTAGTCGATATAAACAAAAGATTATTATCAGTTCAGTATAATATATAAATTTCATCTCAAATTTCAAAAGTTTGAAATAGGTCCTGGAAAGGGATATTAAGTTAAAAATCCTTGAAACAAGTCATAAACTTCCAAACGAAGAGCATATAAAGAAAAAAAAAACCTTTATTCTTTTGTTGTTAATAACTTTTATAATAAAGTGTTAATTATGTTGCATATAAAAAAAAAAGATTTATACTCATGTTAAAAAGTAATAAAAAACCTATTTTTGTTTACAGTTAAGATTTTACCTACTCATATTTTAACATAAAGGAAAAATTTTTTAATCTATAAGATAAGCATTATAAAATATGGGTTTATTATTATCTTATAATTTAAATTATTTAAAAAGGTGTTTTCAAGGTAAAAAAATTTTCTGAAAAAAAAAAAGAAATATAAACAAATTTTTTGAAAAAAATTTTCAAAAAAAAAAAATGTTTTTTTATTTTCATATTTTTCTTTGAATATCTTTAAAAATTTTTCATCTATAAAATCTTCAGATACAAAAGAAAATAAGCTGGAAAAATAAAAGGATATTAAAGTTGTTGAAAAATTTTTTTGATTTTTTTTTTATATTTTTTTTAAAGAATTTTTTTACCTGTTTTAAATTTTATTTTTGGAAAACAAAATGTTAGATTCGTAATTTTAGTCTATCTTTTGTACATTTAAATTTTTACGAAAAAAAAAATCTTTTAAAATATGTTTTGTTTTGAAAATTTTTACTTTAATCGTAAACGTCTGTAAAAGTAATAAAAAATGTAAAAAAATAACCCACTTAGCAAGGATTATTATTTTATTTTTGTTTATTTTTTCTTTTTTTTAAACCTAGTACCGACATTTTTTATCTGCGGTCTATATTGTATTCAATATTAACTCTTATCTACTGGTTTATACTTTGTATGTAAAGAGAAATTCCTAGCCTTAAAATGTATGTATCCTCTTTTCATATGCAATTGGTCCTTTTTCAATTTGTCTGTTTTCAAATGATCTTGGTTTGTGTTCAAATACAAAATAGTCCTAAATTTTTAAAATTAATCGGCTTTTTTCAATCAGCATTTTTTCGTGGGATCAATAGGTCAAATCATCGTATTGGAAAAAGGGAACTCACGGATTATATAGTAGAACCTAAATACGGCTAAAAAATTAAGAATTTTCGACTCTTGAAATGTAGGTGCTATTATTAGGAACTTAGCTTTTTTTTCCTCTTTTATTCCCTGGGGGAGCATAGGGCTTCCACAAAGTGGAATTGTTCACTAAGCTAGATGATCTGCAGTAGCTATTCCATATAGTTTTCAATTTTTTAGCCTTCTGGAAAAGGAGACACCAAATTTCTCCGCAAGATGTCACTGCGTTTTCCTAGATTTCCCGCAAGGTGTTACTATTTTTAATGTATTAGATATTTAATTATAAGTTATTTTTATATAATTTTATATTGTTGATATACTATATAATGAGCTTACCCAGCCAGGGATCGAACCAGGGACCTTTCGCATGAAAGGCCTGCGCCACAACCACTGTAGTATCGGCTGGATAGGAACTTAGCTTACTTTTATCTTTTTACAGCTTCTACCACTGAATTAAGGACTAGGTCTGTGAAATGATGTAATTTCGATTCCTTAGATTCAAGATACGTGGGCGTTATTAAAAAGAATCGAATTGATTTGAAAAATGTCCAATTTCATTTCAAAATTTGTGGTCAATTTATTTTGAAAATACCAGACTAACTTAAAAATAGACAATTTTCTTGTGAAAAAGGACCAAATATATGTGGAAGGTGTATATATAGATATCCGTTCTTTTTTTTTTTTGGTTGCCATGTATTATCTACGAATCCTTCTGGTGTATAAAATCTACGAATCCTTTTTTTTATTTGAATTTCTTTAAGATTTTCCTTTTCGTATTTAATTTGGTATTTTGTGAACCTTTTATGCGGAGGAGTACGGTTTTATTCTATTGAAGACAGTTTTTTTTTCCATTAAAGAAAGGAACTTAGAATTTTCAATGACGGTTTGCTAGTTGAATTTAAGGTACAATACACTTAACTGTGGTATAAAGTTGATCTGAAAAAGGAAAAGAAAGTGGTTTAAGAAAAAAAATATCTATTGCTATTTTGTATATGGATGATATTGAAGTGGATTAAATTTTAAAGTTTATTTAATTAAAATTTGTTTTGAATCAATTTTTGAGATTACCTCAGAATTTCGATTTGAATTGAAGATTGCAAGCATAAAAAGGTTTGTAGGAAGAATTTGGCTGACTTAAATTGTTATTGCAGAATTCAATAAATGTAACTACACATCTTTTTGGAAAATTTAGGAAATTTTATTTGTCCTGATAATTTAAAAACGTGGATAGGACAATAATTTCTCTCTATCTCTAGGAGATATGAAGTAGAGTTGTAGATTTAAAATAATTATTAAACCCAAAATTGGTTTTGGATTTGATTTTTATTTAAATTATTGAATTTTTGATATTCTGGTACTCGAACTTCTGTTCTCTGAATAGAATAAGAAATGCAGACTTGTAGACAGTAACAAACGAAGAACCAATAGTGAAGCAAATCACCAGAAGATTATGGGGGTAGGTTGGCTATACATTAAGGAAAACTGAGGAATGCATAACATGAATGGCGCTAACCAGGAATGCTCTAGGCTGATACTGTTCAATAGGATGCCCAGAACAACATGGAGAAGAACGGTGCTGAATAAATTAGACAGGAAATAATCTGGAATGAAATAGTTGATAAAGCTATGAATAGAAATGAATGGAGGCTTTAAGTTGAAAGCCTATGCCTTGAAGTGGAGTAACAGGATAAAATCTGACCGGAAAAAATAAAATCTACTTATATAGAAGTACATTTCCTAATTTTAGTGACAATGTTTAATTTAATTAAAAATATTTTTTTAAAATAATTTTTATAAAAATTAGATTCCGTTGCAAGTCTCTATAGGACTCAAACCTTATCAATATCTTATTGTGGGATCTTAACTATTTTAACACCTACACTCTAAGATTTAGGTTTTGAACCACTGCTGTTGGTTGAACGTAAACGAAATTTCTATTTAATTATTTTTACTTCATATACAGTCTACAGCATGTGGGGTCTTTTAAATAATTTTAATACACATGAATAAAATATTTCTCTTCATTTAGGTGAAAATAAACCAAAAAACGTTAACAAAAAATACAAAAAATTAATCCCATATGCTATTAAAATGTGATGATATGATGATAAGTAGCAGGAGGTATATTATAATATGATTTTTTATTTTGACGCACACCTTAAATTATTTTAACTTTCTCTTATATTTTTTTTATTAACCATCAAAATTTACTCACATGTTAAATGGAAGACACTTTTAATTATATTAAATTAAATTTTGTTTTTATTTCACTTACAGTTTTTGTTGCACTTTAACCCAAATGGGTTTTTAAAAAAGGGGATTTTTTAAAATATAATTTTTATGGTGGTTTAATTTACTCTTCACTGAAGATGGATGGAAGTGACAATTTTGAAATTGAATAAAACTAATTGAATTTAATGGGAGATTTGAATCAGTTTTAAATGTGCTAATATATGCATTTGTTGTATAAGTTTGATTTTCACCCTAGATTTATGAAATATTGACGAGACGTTGAAATAATCTAAGAGATAAGATGATATCCAATTAAGAGCCTTGATAAGAGCTTTCTATAGTACATTGGTATTGTTTTGAGTAATTCATTTTTTTTCAATAATTAATTTGTCTTTACTGTCTTCAGTTCCTTCAATTTGAGATTCATAAATTGATTGCATGTAGGTCTACTTGCCGCTTTTGCGCTCACAGAAATTTTAATTAAATGATGTTGCATTATTAAATTGCTCAAATTTATTTTAAGTCAATCCAGTTCCACAAAAGAACAGAATGGTAAATTTAATAATTAATTAAGAAAATAACAATATATACATTTGAGAAATATTGCTACTAGGTTTGAACAATTTTTATTTTATTTTTATTTTATTTTATTTATATTTTAATTTATAAGTAGAGTAGATTTAGCTTTAATTTTTGGATATTGAAGGCCGCATCAGTAAAGCCCGTATTGCTTTCGGGATGCTTTCAAAAATATGGCAGGCGAGTAACCTATCCCTGCGCACAAAAATAAGAATATTCAACGCTAGTGTAAAATATGTTCTCCTGTACGCTTAAGAAACATGAAAAGTTCCAGCAAACATAACCAGGAAACTCCAAGCGTACATCAATATGTCTCCGGCGCATCTTAAACATTCGTTGGCCACAAACCATTTCCAGCTAAACGCTGTGGCAAAAAACGAAACAAGCTCAAAAGAGGTGGAAATCCGACAGAAGAAATGGCGTTGGATCGGGCATACTTTGAGGAAACCTGACAACAACATCGCGAAACAATGTATCGAATGAAATCCTCAGGGTACACGTCGCGTTGGAAGGCCGAGAAAAATGTGGAGAACAACTGTCTTAGCCGAAGCAAGTACCCAGCAAAGAATGTGGCCACAACTGAAGAGGTTAGCCGCAGATAGGAGCCGATGGAAAGAATTTACTTCGGCCCTATGCCCCATGAATGGGGTTACAGGACAATGATTATGATTAACCATTTTTTTTTATATTCCTTTTCCACTGCTGTAAGGAGTATATGGCATTCATTAAGTCTATTTACACTAGGTTTCAGTTTTTTTAATCGTTATATTCACTAAGCCATTGACTACTCGGCTGTAGTTGTTGTATAAGATTATGAATACACAAATTTTAAATTTGTGCGCCATCTATTATCCTACACAAGAGTTATTTATATATTTATATTAAATATCATCTTATATTACGATATTATCTATTTCGTTGTACTTATACAATTTACGATATATTTTTATTAGAAATGATCTGACTGATATTTGAATCCGAGATTTTCTACATAAAAAGCTGTGTCTTTACCACTAAACTATTGGTCAAATTAATCATACGTTTTATAAAATCTGATGTCTAGGCTGATTATGAGAAGACCAATTTGATAGTGTTCTTATGACCTGATCCTAGACTAAAATAATCTGCCACAAGTCGTTGACATGGAATATAACTAATTTCAGATTTTTACGTTAATTAAACCCTGAATTATACTTTTGGCTATGGTATAGGACACTTGTATAAGTTCTATGACACATTAGAAATTTCTTACACAAAATTTAATTTCGAAATCTTTTTTTCCGGGATTTTTTCGTCCATCCATGATTTTTTATTTTGAGTAAAGTGCCCTTACACCCTTTTGTATGTACAGCTTATATGTGCAATATGTAATTTTACCAAAAATATACAAATAAAATTAATTTATAACTAATTAATTAAAAAATTTCAAAATTGTTTTTTCAGGTGCTATTGAAAGTCTCATATTGTTAACTTCTAATGGTAAGTATTATATACATATTATAAATACTTAAAAATATTAATTAATTTAAAATATAATATTAAATAGCTTATTATTTGAATAATATGCCATAATTTATATACACTTGAAAAATTATTTCAAGAAAACTCAAGAAAACTTAAGAAAACTCTTAAAAGTGGTTAAAAAATTGAATTTAGTTCAAAAAGTTTAAGAAGATTTTGCAAAATAATAATAATTCTAAAGTTATGATAATATTTCATTACAATTATAGGAAATGGAAGTTGGGTTAAAAATTTTTAAAAATGTAATACTTTAAGAATAAATAGTGGAAGTTGAATCTTTAATATATTTCAATAGTGTTTTTATTTTAAGTTTTTCTTGAATGAAAGAATTTTTAAAATTACTGAAGTTTATTAGAAAAACATCGAAGCGAGTGTGTTAATCAGTGTATTAATGAATATTCCTTATTTTAGTACACTTATTAACACATTCGCCTTCAATGCCAAAAAACATCGTTTTTAAAAGCTTCTTTATTTATCATATTTTTAAGTAGTCACATTTCTTTTGTTAATATTTTGTATTGAAACTGCATTTGGTAGGAAACTTTTCCAAGATATGCAATCTTTGACATCGCACACCCTTCGATTAATAGACCCTATCCAATTAACAACTCCACCACTGGAGCTTATAGTATTTTTAAAATTTTTCCATTAAAACAATCCTCTGGATATTTTCTAAATAATATGCAAAAATTATACATAAATGTATTTGCATTTGCATTATCAAATTTATAATACATCCTAAAAATATGCAATTTTTGTGTTATTTTATTATATTACATTTTATTACACTTGAAAATATCATTGTTTAACTAGTTTAAATTTTATTTAAAAGTTTTCTACTTGAAAATTATTAAAACAATAATATGTATATTCTACAAAAGTAAGCCTCAATGAATATAAAATATATTATAAGTGTGCTCTATATAAAAGTTTTAATTATGTAATATATTAAATGTTTATGACAAGTTTTTATATTCACCTACAAAATGAAGTTACTCGTATAACAATTGTTTTGTTCATTCATATTATGTTGTGCTTTAAATTTAAAATAAATTAATAAATATGTATATAATAGGTATATATGATAATATTATATAATTGATTACTGTAAAACTACAATGATATTTATATTTATAAATGTAAAGACAGTAGAATCGCTTATTAAAAGAACTGTATTGAGATTGAATAACAATAAGGAATGTAATGTTTTATGAAATACTAAAAAATTTTTAATAATAAAATTGTAATTATTTTAAATGGTTAGTTTATATACCTAATAGAAAAGCTTATAAACGCAAAATATGCAATAAATGTATTTCTAAAATACAATTACAAATTTAGAGCTTTACATATAATTCATTTAAATACAAAAATAAATTTTACATAAATGCAGCAAGTACCTTTGAACATAGCTGAACCACTACAATTAAGTCAAAATTTCGGGGACACATAGGAAATAGGAAATATATTCTTTGGCTTCGAAATTAAACTCGGCCAGAACCAATTCCCATGGTACTTACGTTAAATTAAATAAATTTTGTTTTAATTTAATTCAATTAATTATTCAAATAATTTAATTTAATTGAAAATAAGATTTTATCGGAATTTTGAATTAAGTTTTGAAAAAACATCAATATAACAGTCGTCTAGATTGAAAATTCCTAGTTCGAACCAAAAACTATACTTTTATAAATTTACTAGCTAATGCTAAGTGCGCGTTGTTATTCCACTCAATGCGTTTTTTATTTGAAGTTAATTTTAAATGTTATTTCTAGAATATGTTGAAGTAATTTTTTAAAACGACTTTTCTATTGTTGTGCTAATATGGGTTAGCAAATTTCAATTAATCGGTCTTGAAGTCAGTCCGTCAAACAGTTATTTAGAGCAAAGTAACGAACAAATCTTTGAAAATTGCTTGGGCCGCAATTCGTTAAAAGAGCTCTACAAAAATCTTTTAAGACTTCTTTTGGATCAAATCAGTAATTCGAAAAATAGGTTGTAATATATTTCTAAAATTTTTTTAGACCAGTCGTCGTGTTGAAATGGGTTAACAAATTTCAAGTCTGTTATTAGTGTCAACCTCAATTCCTAAGGCGTATCATATACAGAGAGTTTGAAGTAAATCAGTCAAACAGCTTTTATTTTAGAACATAAAAAAATATAAAAACTTACAACACAGCGCTAACTAGACGTTCCGTTAGATCTACAGAATCAATGGGGTAGTTATGGCATATGATAGTCCAAGTTATATTGGAGCGTTCTGTGGTGATTAGAATATCAAAAGTTTGTTTTTAGTATAAACAACAGTTGAAGTTGTATGGCACCTATGAAAAAAAACAGAGCCCTCTAAAAAAAAACAGAAACGATCCGGAGTACCAAATGTTAAAATGTTGTTAATATGATTTTAATGTAAGTATTGGATAATTCGTGTTGAGATTTGACGAACGATTTTATATATTAAGACTTCATAACTTCATTTAAATACTTACAACAGTTCCAAATATCAATATTCAACTGTATATAAGTTTTTCGTGCTAATGAAAATTAACGAATTTATTTCCGGTTTCATTTCAACGGAACGGAAATTCCACAAGTAAATTATTATATTGAGTTCAAAAAAGTTCATTCAGTCTTTTAATAGATTTTACTCCAAATAATGCTTGGAAAAAACAATAAAACAATAAAAATAAAACATAATAAAAAAAAATTTGTTGAAAAATTAAATTTTTTTTAATCGAGCACTAAATAATAAATTTCAATAAGCACTTAATTTATGAGTGTTCAGACCATAAACACTGAAACCAAAATTATAATTTTTTTTATTTAAAAAATATTTTTTGTTTTTTCATTATTAGTTTTTGTGGAATTGTAAAGTTTTATGCCGTTATTTAATTAAAAAACAACTGAATAATACAGTTAGTATATGTAGGTTTATGTAATTTTGTAATTTTAATATTTTTTATTATGGCGAATAAAAACTTTTAAATAATACTAAATATATTTGTTGTATATTAAAATTATTTTATGGAGTCGTAAGTTTTAGGTTTTTGGAAAGGAAAGGCGTTTTATAGTTTTTAAGAAAACACGATTAAATAATTTTATAACGAAGTTGTAATTGAAAACTAAAATTACACGAAACAATGTTATGGAGAAACAAATGTCGTAACATAATATTGCATATTTGCAGGCGGATTAAATATAATTTATAATAACGGTAATGTACAATTTTAAGTATCCTGCGATTTAATATACAGTTGTAAAGCTCAGTTAAATGGATTTGAGTAATATATTTTATTAAAATACCTTAGCTAAATTTTTTTCTGGACTATGTTTAGATTTATTTTAAATCCTTAATATGTAATAAATTCTGATAGATTTCTGGAATACGAGGGATGAGGAAAATTAGAAATCTCAAATAACCTTTACCATAATCCCAAATCCTTCTATATCCTTATCCCTGTAGCCAAACTGTACATTTGTAGTACAGATTCCTTCCTAAAGTTTAGTTCAAAAACGGTGTGTTTTGGTGTGTTAAAGTCGCACACTACCCAAAGAAACACCACTCTGGCTTTTAAACGTCCAATTCCCTCATAAAAAGAAAAAATTGACTAATTGTTGACTACCTAATAGAGAGAGTTGAATACTTTATTTGGAATACTTTGATAATTACTCAACTTTTACAAACGTCTCAAATCATAGCTCTATGGAATACTTCACAATATTTAAGTGTAAGATAAGCAAATATATTGAAGAACTTTATTTAATCAGAAAATCCTGGAATTATTTTTTGAGTCCAATTCCATGCTCAGAAAATAAATGATGTAAGTTCAAAATAAGAAGAATTGTCTTAAGTATTATGTCTTTTAAACAACTACAGTTCAAGTATGAAATATCTTTTAAGATATGAAGTTATTTGCTTTAAATCTATTTCTAAGTTGTGATTTACTGAAAACTTTACCAGTTCAAGGAAGGTATTTTTAATGTGAAAATCTTAGAGATGCTTTACTGTGATGAATAGTAGATGGAATTTAATATTCAATTCTACTACTGTTTCTTTGAAAATTATTTTAAAACAAAATTTCTTTAAATAAAATAATTATTAAATTTATACGAAAAAATTTATCAAATATTTTATATTTTTTGAAATGAGTTCATAATAATTGACTACTACAATTATTAATTTAAAAAAAAAAATATTAAAATATATTACTATAGAATTTTTGGAGATATTTTTAATTTATTACAAAAAAATTTTTTTCATCTTAGATGATAAAAATTTTTTTATAGTTTAATTTAACTTAAAAAAATTTATGTTGATTCTTTGTTTAGATTTTCTATTTTGAATTTAACTTCATGTTAAAGACTTTAAAAATCTTAAATAACAGATATTTGCTCTTTCAAATACCCGACTTTTTTAACTCTAAGTTATGTATAAAAGAAAACATGAGTTCTATGGCAACTATTTGAACTTGTGAAATTTTTTGAATTAGCTACTTTAGTTTTTGAGACCGTGCGGACAGACGGACGCACATCCGATTCTGATCCGATATATTCACTTAAGTTTATTTCTATTCCACTCCACATTTACAGAAATTATGAATTATTTAATGATTTTATAGTATTAAGCATCTTGAAATAAAAGGTTAAGAGAGGATGTAAAAGGCGAGATCAAAGTTAAAAAAAGAAGATTAATTCTTAACCGTATTTCCTCAAAATGTTTGCTTCATTTTAACGGTATTTCCTTAAAGTTATTTGACTTCACTCTTTTACCAGAAACAAAAGATTAATAAATGGTTTTTGTCGTGCATCGAATCTAAACGACTATTCTACCTCCGAAACTCTTCCGCCACCATTCTTCCAAGCTATTCTTTGCTTGTTTGAATTCTAACTTTAATGATTCCTCCTATTTACCTCTTTTCTTGTAGTCTTTGACTTTAAGACACCCAATATATATATATTAACAACATTAAGCAATAATTAAATATAATTAAACTTAAATATAGATACCAATTCAAATATTTTTTCATTCATATTCTGGTCAGTAATTTTTCAAGTGTTGTATTTCATTAATAAAAAAACCTTTGATATCCAGATCAAAAGTTTAAAATTTTCAAGAGATAAAGAAATGGGAAAATACTTAAGTTACTATAAACTTATTGGAAAGTTTTAAATAAATTTTTGTAAATAAAATAAATCAATTTAGAGCATCATTTTAAAACTATATTAAATATTTATATATATTAAATTTTTTTCAGAAACTTAATTAAATATTTATTAAATTTACAAGTTCCCTTTCATTATCCCCCTTAAAAACAAACTGTTTGCTTGTTTTTTTAAAATTGGCTTTGAAATGAACTCAAAAAAAAAGAATTAATTAATATAAAATTGAACTCATTCCAAACTTCAAAGTGAACCTTTAACATATTTTTTAAAATATTTACAATTATTTGTAAAATAAACAAGCCTTTTCAAAGTCATTAAATTCATCCGACCATGTATGGATAAAAAATTGATTAAAAAAAAAATTTAAATAAAATAAAATAAAATTAAATAGTTTTTATTTCCGGTTAAAAAAATTTTATTTAAAAAAAATTTAAAAAAGATATGTTAGGTTTTTTGTACATTTTTTTATGAAATCATACTTAAAATATTTGTAAGAAATGGGAAATAGGTTATTGGTATTTGCTTTGAATAATAATTTTGATATTAAAATATATAATTTAAGTGGGTTAATAATAATTAAAATTAAAATTTTATATAAAAAATATTGAATTTTATATCAATATTCTATTTATGAAATACTTTAATTAAATAAAAACCCAGAATATATTATTCATTTTTAAAAAGAGCGTATAGCTACCCATATGACTAACTATGGGTGACAAAAAGAATGTTAACTAATGTAATATTCTTAGTCGTAGTGGATTCGGCCATTCGGATCTTTAGATGAACAACAAGCGTAAACATTATTTTGAAAAGGTTTTCCTCCTCCAGTTTGTATTACAAAAACTGTATTCCCCAAATTGAATATTAATGCTCGTAAACCCATAATAGAGCAAGTAGAAACATCTTAGATTTTCAATAGATACAATTCTATTTTTGTTTATATTGTAATATTTTTGTATTTGAAATTATGACATTCTATAACTGTGAGTTATGTTATTTAATATAATTATTTATTTATATTGTTATATTAATGAATTTTCTATTAAAGATATATAATTAATAATTATTGATTAAGCCATGATTTGAACGCAATAGCGGATGGTAATGGCCTATCTACAATGACGCTCTCATGTCGCGCTCATTCCGCTTTCATTACGTAGTCAACAAAGGAGTGTCTACAATGAAATGTACATGACAGCGTATTTCAAATTGTTTTATTTACAAATTTCATGTATTAAAAAATATTCAATAATTTAAAGTTTATTGTATAGCTATGTTGAATAATGGTTTGAGATTATTTAACCCTAGATAGGAAAAAAATGAATAATTTTACTAATTTTTGATTCTGATATATATTTTTTTTATTTTTCAATACAAACTATTTATCAAAGTTCAGTTATTTGACATTTGAAAACGTAATGGAAGCGAAAAAGTTAAACAACTTTTTTAATGACTGCGTAATGGCTGCGACATGGATGCGTCTATTGTAGACACTTTCATATAGTTCATTAGATTTAACTTAGTTTGACAGATAGCTACGTGTAGTGAGCGAAATGAAAGCATTAATTGTAGATAGGCTATAACTGTGTCGAATGGAATACCAGAAAAGTACTTTTTAATTTCACTGGGATTCAAACTCGGGCCTTTCGCATGAATCATCGGCACTCAAACCACTGTGCTACCCAGCCGTTAATTAAATAAAAGTTTCGTCGCTGAGTTGCAGATTTTTTGTAAAACATATAAATATCTCCTTGATAATTCTTAAGAAAAAAGACAAAATGTCATTAATCCAATTTTTACTATATCCTTATTTATTCAGTTCTATTGCATTTATATATCTTGATTTTTAAAATTTTCTAAATCAAAATGTCGAATAGAAAACTTCACTTTCTTAAAATCTAGAAAATCAAAATTTTTATTTTTGGCTTACGAATTTCATTTTTCGAAATTTTTTTAATTATGTATGGTATATTGTGATGTTTTGGCTGGAAGTTGTTATTTTTTTTTTGCAAAGGAGGTAGCAGCTCTTATTTAATCGCTAATTAATTTTTTAAGCTGTTTTTGCATCCAAATCTAAAATCTACAGAAATTTTTGGTTTTTTTTCTGCGATGTCTGTAATATGTACGTAAATGTTTCGGATTCTGATTTCGATATTTTGGATAATATCTTTCGATATTTTTGATTTCGATATTTTGGTTCTCAGATATTTTTTTGAAAAACTTCATTTCCCTTATGAAAAAATTTTAAAAATGTTAGAAGGAACTACTATAATTAATAATATGTTCAAAATTATGTAATCAATATCAGAGCCGGAATACTTTACATATAAAATATTATTTAAACCAAAGGTATGGTAATTGGTACTAGTTATATGTGTAGTTGTAACATAACTCCATAAAGAGTAAATAAATTCAAAAATTTGTTTAAAATCGATTTTATGTGTATACTTAATTTTAGAATGTAAACTTATTATTATTTAATATGTTATATTTGATATGTTAAAATATGGTATTACTAAATATGCGTAACAGAAATATGCAGTAAAATTTTATATTATATTTAAATATAAAAATATTATATTTGTGTTTCATATGAGTTAAATTATAGTTGCCAACTCAATTATGTTAACACAAATGTACAATTGCTGTTGGTAACGTAATAAATATAATCTAGTACATAGTAGATGTAATAAAATATGTATGTACCAGAATGTAAGTAATAAGCGAGTTCTCAAGTGAGAATGGTTGAATAAAGTTGATAAAAGAAAACGAGCTGACTTTTGAATATATATATATATAAAACATGGCGCAGTCGGTTTTGTAATTTGAAATCCTATAGAAATAAATTATAATTAAAAATAAAATAATTAAAAGTAAAAAATAAATTATAAAAAAAAAAAAAAAAATTATAGAATTGTATTCTATAAAATTTATTTAAAATTGTATGGGATTATTCCAGGATAGGGATAACCTAAAAAACTTACAAAAAACTAATAGACCACGCGGCCGTCCAAGAAAAGGAGTAAAAGTGGAAGTAATACGTGTACGGGAAGAAAGGATGGACTTTTTAAAAAAAATTAATGATTTAAACCTCGATGGAAATAACTTGGCCGAGAACTGGCGTATATTCAAACAAAACTGGGAGCAGTTTGCAGCTGCCATTGACTTGGACAGTAAAAAGGACGGTGCTAAAATAGGCATTTTCCTAAATTCAGCTGGAAATAGAGCCACGGAGACATTTCATACATCACTCAACCTAAAAGAAGAGGAAAAAAAAGTATATACAACAGTTTTCAAAGCTTTCGAAGACTTTTGCCTACCGAAAAAAAATGAAATGTATGAAAGTTTCATTTTTTGGGGCAGAGAACAACGTCAGTCCGAAAATTTTGATATATTTTTAATGGACTTAAAAAAATTAGTTAAGACCTGTGGTTACGAACAACAAGAAGATCGCATGTTGAGGGATAAAATTGTACTAGGTGTATATGATAAAAAACTTCAAAAAAGAATGCTTCAGGTGGATGGTCTTACAGTTGATAAGGCTATAGAAATGGCACGTGCTGACGAGATATGTAATTTGCAATATAAAAATATGCAAATTAAAAAGAATGAATCTACATTAACATCAGAGATACATACAATTGAAGGTAACAAAGTAAATTTATTTAATAAAAATAAAACTAAATTTGATAATAATAAAAATAAAACTAAATTTGAAAATAATATAAATAAAAATTTTGCTAAAATAAAAAAAAATTCTAATGAAAAACAAATACAATGTAAATTTTGTAAACAAAATCACCTGTACGGTAAATGTCCAGCTTTTGGTAAGTTATGCCGTAAATGTGGTAAACATAATCACTATGCCATTGCTTGTCATACTAAAGTAGTAAATGAAATTTATAATACAGATAATAATACATATAAAGAAGAATTTGTGTATATACATAGTATTGATTATCTGACGCAGTCTAATAAATCGTGGTTCGAAAATATTTTGATTAATAACAAGATTATTAAATTTAAATTGGATACAGGAGCGGAAATAAATGTGTTACCGGTTTCGTTGTTAAAATATTTTAAAGAGGTAAAATTAAATAAAACTGATTTAAGGTTAATTGCTTATGGTGGTAGTAAATTAAACTTAGTAGGAGAAATTGAATTAGAATGTTATGCAAAAAATGAAGTTAGTGTCGAAAAATTTGTTGTTGTTGTTGGTGACTATATACCTATATTAGGTTTAAATAGTTGCTTGAAATTAAAATTAATTCAAAGGCTTGATAATATACAATCAGGTAAAATGAAAGTGTTGAATGATTATAAAGATAATTTTATAGGATTAGGCTGTTTTGTGAATAATTTTAGAATTGATTTAAAAGAAAATGCTACGCCAGTAGTAAATCCTCCTAGACGGGTCCCACTTAGCTTGTTGAAGCCCTTAAAGTCGGAACTAGATAGACTAGAAAATTTACAGGTTATAGAAAAAGTAAATAAGCCTTCAGAATGGGTCTCAAACCTAGTTGTTGTTGAGAAGTCTAATGGGAAAATTAGACTCTGTTTAGATCCGCAAAATCTTAATAAAAATATTAAAGATGAGTGTTTTTTAATTCCCAAATTTGATGATATTATTGGTAAAATATCTGGAAAGAAATATTTTAGTGTTTTAGATAACAAAGAAGGATTTTTCCAAATTAAGTTAGATGAAAAATCAAGCACTCTTTGTACGTTTAGTTCACCCTTTGGATGTTATAGGTTCCGTAGGTTACCTTTTGGAGTTAAAATAGCTCCAGAAGCATTTCAGAAATATAATGAGAAAAATTTCGAAGGAATAGAGGGTGTAATTATCTATATAGATGATATTTTAATATATGCGGATACGATTGAACAGCATGATGAAATCTTAAATGAAGTAATGAAACGTGCGAGAGAGAAAAATATTAAATTCAATAAGGATAAGTTTCAATACTGTGATCGACAGGTTAAATTTTTAGGTCACATTATATCAGAACAGGGTGTCTCGTTTGACCCAGATCGGATAAAAGCAATAGAACATATTAGTATACCGGAAAATAAAAAAGATGTACAAAAACTATTAGGATTAGTAAATTATTTACAGAAGGCAATACCAAATTTAGCAGAAGTTTCTACCCCCATTCGGGAATTGTTAAAAAAAAATGTTATATTTGAATGGCTTCCAGCTCATTCCAAGTGTTTAAATGATATTAAAAAATTAATTATAGAGGCTCCGAAGTTGAAGCCATTCAACCCAAATTTAGAAATAACGATACAAACAGATGCCAGTAAGAACGGAGTTGGATGTTGCTTATTGCAACAGGGTATGCCGATCTCGTTTGCATCAAAAAGTTTAACAGATACGGAGATAGGATACGCGCAGATAGAGAAAGAGATGCTAGCCATCTGCTTTGCTTGTGAAAAATTTCACAACTGGGTTTATGGAAGGAATTTTACTGTTCAAACCGACCATAAACCACTGTTAGGGATAATGAGAAAAGATATGAATAAAATTCCATCCGGTCGGCTTCAACGTATGAAATTGAAATTATGGAAATATAAAATAAATTTAGAGTACTTGCCAGGACAATTTATGTTTATAGCGGATTTATTATCCAGATATTTTAAAAAAGAAGATAATAATGCTACAGTAGATGACTTAGATGGTTTAGTTCATTCAATTAACGTATCAGACGAAAAGTTAGAGATATTTAAAAATGAAACTGAAAAAGACCCAATACTATCCAGCCTAAAAAAAGTTTTAATGGAGGGTTGGCCAAATAACAAACGACAACTACCAGATAATATAAAAAATTATTGGAAGTTTAAGGAAAATTTGTTGGTAGAAAATGGTATAATATTTTTTGATGAGAGAATCTTAGTGCCAATTTCATTGAGAAAGGAAATGTTGGAAACCTTACATAAAGCCCATTTCGGAATGGAAAAGACTAAATCCCGTGCTCGACAAATCATTTACTGGACTGGACTAATGACGGAAATTGAGAATATGATAGAGAATTGTAGTATTTGTCAGAAATTTCAACCGAATCAAAGGCGAGAACCTTTATTGTCGCATGAAATTCCTCAAAGTCCTTTTGTAAAAATTGGTATGGATATATTTGAGTTTGAAGGTAAAGATTTTCTAACAATAATAGACTATTACACAAAATACATTGAAATTATTAAAATAGGTAGAAAGACAGCTGATTGCATTATTTCGTCACTGAAACCTATCTTTGCAACATTTGGCTTTCCGAGAGAAATAATCGCAGATAATGTACCATTCGGAAGCTTTGAATTTAAAAAGTATATGAAAAACTTAGATATTAAGATAACTAATAGTAGCCCTTTGTACCCTCAGTCCAATGGTTTATCTGAAAGCGCAGTGAAAATTTCAAAAAATATACTAAAAAAATCAAATAAAAATGATTATTGGTTTTCGTTACTCGAATACCGAAATACCCCTATAAAACATTTGGATTTATCTCCAAATCAAATGATGTTTGGTAGAAAGACAAGATCATTCTTGCCAGAAAAATTAAGCAATTTTAACATTAAATCAGTTCCAAATATTTTATCTAATTTTAATTTTAAAAGTAAAAAATCAGCTCAATATTATAATCGAAAGACACAAAATGAAAAACAATATGAAATAAAAGAAAAAGTATTAATGAGAAATGGTAACGTGTGGTTGAAGGCAATAATAATTGCTAAAGATGAAGCTCCCAGGTCGTACTGGGTGAAAGATTTACAAAATAATAGAATATACAGAAGAAGCACATATTTTCTGCGTAAAATACCAAAAGATGGATAAACCAAAAAATAAAAATTTAATAAGGCTTGTTTTGTTATTATTTTTTTTTGTTCTTATATTTATTGGTAATAATTTAACTAACAAGTATTTAATACAAATAACAAAAAAATAATTTATTAAAACTAAATGAAGATTTGGTTTTTATGATAGTAAAAGATTAAATGAAAATTGTTCAAATATTAAATGAGAAAAAAGAATAAAAATAAAAATAAAATTTTTTAAATTTATGTACAAATAAATTAACATTTCTCTTTTAAAAGAAATTTTTATTAAAAGAAAGGAGATGTCATATAAGAATTCACATAATATTGTCATATAAGAATTCACATTATATATTAAAATTAACATTACATATTAAAATTAAATGAATTACACTTTTGAATGAATGAATTCACATAATATATTAAAATTAACATTACATATTAAAATTAAATGAATTACACTTTTATATTTGTTTTGCATCTAACTTATTGTACCTATACAAAATAAATGAAAAAAAAGGGAGATGTTTCATATGAGTTAAATTATAGTTGCCAACTCAATTATGTTAACACAAATGTACAATTGCTGTTGGTAACGTAATAAATATAATCTAGTACATAGTAGATGTAATAAAATATGTATGTACCAGAATGTAAGTAATAAGCGAGTTCTCAAGTGAGAATGGTTGAATAAAGTTGATAAAAGAAAACGAGCTGACTTTTGAATATATATATATATAAAACAATTTGAAATAATTTCTACATCATATGTTACTCAAACCTAAAACAAGGTATAAATACACTTGAACTTGACACTTGAAAAAACCGTTTTGTAAATATTTTACATAATCGATAGAAAAAGACAACTGTATATTTTACAACAGAAATATTTTTTAACAAAATAAACTTTATGCTCATTTTTTAGCTTATTGCGTACAAAACCTATATAGTTTACCGCGATCCGTCCGTCAAATTGTCAACATTAACTAATTATTAAAACTCCTAAAATGCCTTACCAAAAGATTTATATGTCACATCAGAATACAACTAATTTGTGACTTATATTAGTTTTAAAAGATCTAATTTCTTTCAAGGTTTCTAACTTAAATAATTTCGAAGATGTAAGGGTTAAAAAGTTTCGCATAACAGTAAATTTATATTCATTAATCTCATGAAAGCCGCTTTCATTGGCTGTTTTCAGATTGACGATAAACTTGATAGAACTTTTCTTATAAAATTGTAAATAAGGGGCTTTTCCTAACATTGAACATCCGTCGGACGGATGGACGGACATACATAGCTATATTGATTTACTTTTCGATTCTGCTCCGATCCAAATCTTTGAATCTATATCTACCTCCTCCTACTTTGTGTCACTAAAGTAATGGCAAATATAGTTGCACTTTCGGCCTATAGTAATACAGGTATAATAAGGCGCGAAAAACAAAAAACTAAGCTAATCGAAAAATATCAGAAAATAGTTATTATAGATTTTTTGATCTAAGCCTATCAATGAATTTTACATGAAAATCAGAAAATTACTTTTAAAATATAAAAATTTTGTGATGTGTGAAAATTAAATCCAATTAAAAATATTTATAATATGTTTTTGTGAAATTATTTCGTTTTGTAATTATTTCATTAGTTTCGTTTTAATTTTTTTTTTTTTCATTCTATTTATCTGCCTTTCATTATTTCAATTTTCAAAGACTTTGTTCTGTCCAATTAATATTAAAACCAAAAATATTATTATATTGATTTTAAATTAATAAAGATTTATCGAGTAGAATCATTTTATGTTTTTCCAAAAATTTCATTCAATATAATTTTATAATTAATTAAAATAAATAAATATTGAGGTTAAATCTGAATGTTTTTGATAGATTTTCTCGGTTTTTATATTAAATCTGACGTTAAATTTTGTGGTTCTTTAAATCAATAGCACACAATGCTTCCATTCTATTTAAGTTTGGCTTTCATTGTTCGAACAGAAAGAATTAAATATATTTAAATAAATAAATAGCTAAATATATACATAAATTTATTTTATTTTTATATATAATTTTATTTTAAATAATAATATAAAAATAAAATTTTTTTATATGAATTCAATAATCAGGTGACATGTCATGTAAATGTTTAATTAAAAAAATATATAAAGAAAAACTGTCGCACAAATTAAATAATGTTTTATTTTTATACCATATACATTTAAAATAGGTATTGGCCAGGAGTATATTAACTTTGGTACGATGTTTATAATTACCAAAACGATGCAAGCTAGATACGGAAAATTTATATATATTTTAGCTCAGTGTCAACTTCTGAATCTGTTCGTCCGTTCGCATGAAAACTCAAATAATAACTATGCTATCTCGATGAAATTTATATTGTAGGTTGCTAAAGACGAATGTATGGCGGATATTCTTAGATTTCAAATTAACGGAGATCAGAACATGGGTTTTGAAATTTTAGACGAATTAAAGATGTAGTTTGGATAGCTGGCATACACCTGCCTTGACCTAACCAGTATATTTTCGAAATTATTAAAGTTTGAAAATTTTAAATTTGGTACAAGGTAGTTCTAAAATTTGATGCCTAATATTTTCGAAATATCAAATATATTGTAGTGGGAGTTCGTGTTACTGACGCCAACATGTGTAGTGGGCGCTTCTCAAAACCAAACCAAATTGCAAAAGATGTTTCCTTAATTACATAATTTTGTGTTATAAAGCTAATCAAAAATTTATTTTTAGATTTCTTATTAAATTCCTGTATAAATATAAACTAAGGATTTTAAATTTAAATTGCATTGTTCAGGCGTGGGGTATTACTGAGTCGGTTGGTGTTTAATCTATAAATATTCAACATGTTTTTTTAGAAATTCAAAATATAAAATAATAGAAATAACTGTAGGTTTTTTACAACAAGTTATTTATAAATAATTAATTAATTTTGATTTTGTAAAAATTATATAAATTATAATCAATTGTTTAAGAGAATGCAAAATATTATCTATGACAGTTGTAATTAAAAGGTATCTACAATTCTGAAAATAATCATACATTTTTTTAATTCAATTTATGTGAATCCTTGGATAATGTTTTCTGCCTTCATATAAAGATAAATTAAGATTCGAGATATGTTTTTTTCAGACCTCCTTTCAAATTCAGTTTCAGACACTTTGTCTTTTTATATTAATCCCTGTGTTTTTGAGTATGTATTCCTTTGACATCTACTTTCTGTTTTTAATCTCTTGACTAGGCGATTTTTATTTAATATTATATATTACTAAATCAACTGCTTTAATTTTTTTTCTTCTACTCCACTAGGAAGCATAAGGTTTCCCCTTGAAGTCTCCAAGCTTCTCTGTTTGCCGATTTTTTTTGGATTATGTTCCAGGAGAAATCGCAAGACTAGTCAGGACTACATATTTCTTCCAAGACAATGCGCTTCTATGTCATCCTGGGTTTATCTCTTGCTGTAGACCTCCTTGTGGCTTAAAATATAGTGGATTTCTAGTTATAGCATCTCAATGTGTGTCCATTTCACTTCCTATTTTTTCTAGTTTTTTATTCGACCAAACAATTCAACATATGATCTCAAGTGTTTATTTACGAAGACTTGCACTTTATTCTTGATGGAGTTCGTTAGTAGCCATGACTCACTGCAGGTCTTTAGGTTTGTACTGCTTCTCTATACTAACCCAATTACTTTAATTGAACTTTTCATTCCACAAAGTATTTTTCCAATTCAGTGATATTTCAAATGATTGCCTTAGAGAGGTTAGAAATATTATAAACATTCTATGATGCTTTCTTTTCTATGATAATCCTATGCTAAAATTAGTTTTGTTCATATTTAGGACACCTTCCTTTTCAAATTATATTCTGAATATATTTCCATTCAATAGATTCTCCAACAACAAAATATTGCAGGTTATTCCGTTGGGAATTAAAGAAAAAATATTATTTAGATTAAAATATTAGTCCCAAGACACATTTCCTACACATATACATAACATATTATTAATAATATAATATTATTTACATTTCATGATATCAAAAAAATTATTACATTATTGATTACAATTTATGATTTGTCGACTTTTCAGGTGTAGGTCAAATTTGATTTCAGATAAAGTTACAAATTAAACTGAAAATATTGTAATTTTATTTACAATATCTGCTAGTTATTGAAAATTTAATAAATATATTTTTATGATGATATTAAATATTTTATCTAAATTGTAAATTTTTCAATTAAATATTTATTTAAAATGTTTATTCCATTGTTGGTACAATGTGCATTGATGTGTATGTATATATATATATATATATATAAATTAAAATATTACCACATAAATTGATATTGAATGCTTACATCTATGAAATTAAAATAATAAAACTAATATTTATTTGGTTTTTATTATGAAATTACAATTTTTTTTTTATATATTTTTAATGAAAAATTGTAATTTGAAATGAAAAAAACTTTATTGTATGTAAAATTTAAATAGTTTTAAAATATTATGATATATTACTTTTTTTAATAAGTTAAATGTTGTTTTCTATTTAATTTTGAAATTAAATTAAAACGAGGAAGAGTGTAGTAGAGTAGACTGTGCCAACTCTGGAATACCCATATGACCGTAACATATACATTATATCATCCGGTTAATTACTTAAATTACTTTGCAAAATTTCAAACATTCAGCTTTATTAGGTGTAGAAAAAATGCTCAAGTAAAAGAAGGAGTTGTATGGCAGCTACTCGAACCCTTTGCAGTAGACCAACCAAATTTTGTATAAACTTGGCCATTACACTAAACTATTTTTGGCAAAATTTCAGACACCCAGCTTCATTTGGTGTAGAGTAATCCTCATATAAAAGAAGGAGTTGTATGGCAGCTACTCGAACCCTCAGCAGTAGACCAACTAAATTTTGCAGTAACTTTGGCCATTATACTAAACTACTTTTGGCAAAATTTCAGACACGCAGCTTCCATAGATATAGAGTAATTCTCATATAAAATTAGAAGTTGTATGGCAGGTACTCGAACCCGTGGACCAAAATGGCCGAATTTAAATAGCGATTCCGTTTTTTGCATAAAAACGAATTTGTGAAAATTTCATAATCCTAGCTCCTTTACTTTTTGAGTTATCGTGATGACGGACTGACGGATGGACATACATAGCTAAATCGATTTATTTTTCGATTCTGATCCGATCCATACACTTGAGTCTATATCTACCCCCCTCCTTCTCTGCGTCACAAACGTAATGGCAAATTTATTATACCCTTGGACTATATAGTCATACGGGTATAATTATAAAGTAAACTCGCAAATGCAAACTGGTAAGTAGATTAAAACTCTAGGATATACGAGAACATTACTAGGTCAACCTAGAATACCCGACCGAATACAAGAATACCGTTAACATGGAAAAAAATTAATATCCAACGCAATACATAGTTTCGCAGAAGGTATGAAATATTCTTAGGTACTAAAAGTATGAATTAGCCTTGTTGCTTCCGATGAATTTCAAAGCCACTGTAGCATTAATCACCAGATTAACATAACAGTACAAATATTTCACTGAAATCCACCGAGGCCGAATTGGTGGCTTTTAAAGCATTCCATTCCCTAGAAAAAAAAATTCTTTTGTAATAGTTTTAGGTAGACAACTTGATTAGATCCTTTGTTCTGTATACAAAAAAAAAGCTTTAAAGGCAGTTGTTAAACTAGAAAAACTAGACTTCCGTACTACACAAACTATTTTTTTGGTAAATGTTGCACGTAAAACTTAATAACTTTTGACTCTCAGCTTATTAAAAAGTTATGCTCATACAGCAAAATAAAATTTTTTTGGCAACTACTACTCGAACTCGCTTAACCAACTGGTTTCAAAGATAAAGACTGCTCTTGTGTACTTGTGTTGTGTATAAATGATTTTGTAATATTTTCAGAATCCAAGCTCATTTAGGCTTTGAGCTATCTTTCAGATGGACAGATGAGTTGACAAAAGTTCTTTACTAAATCAACTCAGTTTTAGATTCTAATCCAATTTTTACAGTTTAGTTTGTTGCCTTGTATCCTTCACAATGTTACAAACGTTTTGGCAAATTTTGTATATATTTGTCCGGGTAATAGCTTAGTTTCATGTAAAAGATGAAAAGTCGAACGATATAACATTTTTGCTATATTGTTTAATTCAAAGTATTTAATGGTAAGTGAAGCCAATATATTTCCGTAATCTCTTAGATTTTATATTTTAATGAATAAATTTTATAAATTAAAAATTTAAAAAAATTTGAACACTCATTTTCTATAAGTAGATTATTTTTTAAGTTATAAGCTGAGTTAAAAATAGAAATTAAAATGTTTTAAATTTTATATTTACAAACTGTAAGTTGTATAGAATTTGATAGTGATGTCTTCAACCCTATTTATTTGCTTCCAGTTATTTTACCATTCAGCCGTAAGCGTAGGAGAGAGTTTCAATTGAAATCTCATTTTTTCAAACAAATTCTAGTAGTTCGGACATCTAACCCCACGGTTTTTAAGTTTGTTCGAAATGGTTCTGGATGCAGCTGGCTATATGATTAGTTGGTCCAAATGCAATCATGTCAAATTTATTTGCAGCTCTTCTTCGTTCCTTGGTTAATGTTAGAGAATGTTATTACTTGAGGGAGACAGTACTTGTTCTCTATCCCATTCTACAGATATACCAGAGGATTAATTATATTCAAATTTCGAAAATCCTGCTCTTTCCTCTAAGTATTATACAGTGTTCCAGATACCACTGATGATGCAGCTGACTTAGATTCGTGTATTATCTCTTGATAAAGATCTTTTGATCTTATTGTCAGTGTGATTCTTTCGAAACCCGAATGTAATGATTTTACTAATCAGCATGCCAGTGCTGCCAACCTCAAAATACTACTCATATGGAAAAATTTATAAAATATCGATTAAGAAATCAAATCTTTACAATCTTAATCTAAAAGCAATAATTTTTGTATCTAACATGTAAATAAAAACATTTTTTTTAAAAATATAATTCAATATAATTTAATTATAAAATTTTTAACATAAGAAATCTTTTAACACAGAACAAGGAATTCTTCTTATATTTCAAATTTAATTTATATTAAAAAGTAATGTTTTAAGGAAATATAGATTCTATATAACCAACAGGATCTATATATGATTATAGATTTCTTACTTTATATAATATTGTTTTCAAATTAATTTTATATCTCATTGAAAATATATTTTTCATATAGATATAATATCTAATAGATATACATATCTAATATATTTTTCCAATAAATTATATTATCATCAGCAACTTTTTTTATTCAATTTTGATTCTACAATACTTCATTTCTCCTAGCAACACATCTGTGCAGAGTATCCTACCACACAATCTGAAGATATTTTCTTGTAGATTTAATCCTTAGAATTTTCAATAGATTGTAAAGAATAAATCTACAATACACGTGATTTTTGATAAAATATTGGTTAAACATAGGTAAAAATTGATTCTATTCAATTGTAAAAGATACTGCTGAGATTCTGCTGAGATTTCCAAAAATAAAACAAAAATTGAAAAATTTCCTTGATTTTATCTATAGATAAATCTTAAAATGAATTTAAAACGTTTCAATATTTCTTAGAATAAAAATTGAGATAAAAAAGATGGGGACGTGAATTTTTGTCAAAGGAATTAAAGTCTATTAGTTTTATTTCTGATTTTTTAGGAGTTAAAGTCAATTGACTTTAATAACTATTTAAATTGATAAAGCCAATTGACTTCAATTCCTTTCTGTATTTGACATATGTATATGTCATATAAATGTCCTGGAAAAGGCGAGGAGATTTAAGGCTTGGAGACGCAAGAGGTAAAATGTGTGACGTGAATTGATGTCAAAGAAAGGAATTGTATTTGATTTAATTATCACTTTAAAATCATATTAAGATCAATTGCCTTAAATTCCTAAAAAATGTGAAATAAAGTCAATTGACTTTAATACTTTTGACATTAATTGGCATCACCAAAAAAACAAATGTTTTCTGAAAAATTGAATGTATTATAAAAAAAAATTAAAAAAAAAAAAAGGAAAATTGAAAATTAGGAAATAAAATTAGTTGAGGTAAATAAAAATTTATAGATATTTCATTGGTATACGTTATCGTTATTTATAATTTGTTTCATATAATATAAATATATATTATTTATTTTAAATAAAATTTTTAATAATCTAAATATGTAAGTACAATTTAATTTGATTAAATTGATTGCAATTCAAGATTTGCAAATTGGTATTTGATTTTTTGGAGTAAAATACAAATTTAAATTTGGGTTACAAGAAAATTTAAAATATTTGTAATTCTTCTAGTTTACTGTTTAAGTTTGAGTTAAAAGATATATACAATTATTGCCCGATCGAAACTGGTTGACATTTTTAATGTATATACAACATACTGGAAAAAATTAGCTTACAGATCTTATAGTGGCAGGGTCCTGGATACGGAGAGTGTTGAAAAAGTGGACCAAATTAATTTTAAAAAATTTTAATTTAAAACAATAATTAAAATTTGGGATTAATTTAATTTGGAAAATAACAAATTGATTCGAAAGAGCTGAACATTGTTGATTGTTGATTGTTTAGGCGCAACATAGACATGTAATCTAATGACAGCTGATGAAAACGATTTTTGAATGAAAAAGAAAAACCGGAACACGACGAAAAAAATACACATCTGCCTTTTAGTCAATGGAAACTACTGCAATCTTTACCATGCTTAACCTAAAAAAACATTTTTTTTTTATTAAACACTGTCCAGAATGGGTTAATGCCACTGTCAAAAAGCAAAGTGAATTCAAATTGTTGTATAAAAAACTTTTTCAGCGTAATGGGTTTGATGATTTCAAAAACTTTGGAGACCATCTATTTTCCATTTATCCAGAGATGTATTTTTATATATAAAATTAGAACTGTAAAAAGTTGCTGGACCGAAGCGGGTTAATGTATTGAAAATAAAGAAATGTCCCTCTGTTCTAGACCAGGATGTAAATTCTTGAAAATATTGAATACTTGCATTTTTATTGCAGATGAATCATTACTGTAAACGAACATTTTTATTAAATAACATATAAATCTTTTTAAAAATTGAATTACAAGCAAATTTTAAATTTTAGCCCTTAACCTTCGTTTTATGATGTCTCCAATACATTCTGCCTTATGAATAATAATGTAATATAGATATTGTGTTATCTTCCTTTATAAATTTCTCCCTTTGATTTAACTTTTGCAGGATGCCTGATTCACCCCTTTCACTTTACTTTTGTTCTAGTTATCTATATATTCCTTAAAATTAATTAGATTAACAAATCCAATTTTAAGAGATATAAAATTTAGATAATAGCACCTACTATAGTGTAGGATCATAAAAACCTTTAATATAAAGGTTAATGATCCTACACTATAGTAGGTGCTATAAAGGTATATAATAATAATATACCTTTAAATCACATTCAGCAGATTTTATAAGACTAATTCCACCTTTTAACTATATTTTAAATGGCGGATTTTAATAAACAGCAGCTTTAATTTTAAGTCAGACACCAGCAAATTGTATATATAAGTTTTTCCGAGCAGTATAATTCATTTTGTTTATATCATATATTTTATATTTATATTATATTTGGTCACCATGGTGATTTGTTAAGAAACATTATTTTTTAATAATTTTTTTTTAATTAAATATTGTATGACCTGACCGAGAATTATACCCGGACCCTCTCGGTCAATAAGCCAAATGCAGTGGGTCAATAATTAATAAGCCAAAGCACACCACTGGGGGCCCTTGTTTTAAATTATTTGTGAATTTTTAAAAAATCTAAGATTTTTATTAATTTTTTAGAATAACGTACTCCAGTTGTACGAAAATTTTAAACTTTTAAAAACGTTTGTGTAATCATAGAGAATTATTGATTGTAATGAATGAGAATAGAGCATTCAATGCTTTATATCAAATTCTTTAACATCTAAATATAATAAAATCTTCGCTCACATCATAAAAACTGCAATTATTGTTCAATTAAATAGAAATGAACTAACAAAATAGTAATCATTTTTTATTTTCATTGCCTGAAGTTAAATTTTAACAAATAAGATTTTTTTATGAAAACAAACAGAATACTCGTAGTTTAAAATATTTTATTTAGTACTAGAAAATGTCTGCATTGTTATTTTGAAATTACATACTATAAATTTAAATTTTCGCATTTATCCGTAGATACATACTGTTTCTCAGTTCTCAAAGTTAAGATCTTAAGATCCTTGTAAACATTTTCTGAGACTACTTTCTAAAAGTTGTTATTGTTTTGTTCTTTTGCCAAAGGTGAAATTATACAATTTTTAAATTTTTCATCTTATAAATACTTGCTGTAAGTCTTTTATATAAATCTTAAGTATTAAAAGTCATTGTTTAAAATTGTCGAATGAAAATTTAATAAATAAAAATGATTTCTATTTTAAAGCAATTTTATTCCTGAAATTGCGTTAGAAAGAAATAGAATTAATGTTATTAAATATAAATAAATGTCAGGTAACATTTGAAAGTTTGTAATAAAAGTTGATTTTGAAAAGAAAATTTTATATCCGCATATGTAGATAATGATGATGTTCTCAAATATTTAGAGAGCATACTAGAATGCCGGTACATGAGTTCTCCGCTTGCTGAGGAACATAAAGGAGGTCTGATGATAGTAATAAAATTTCAAGTATTTATCTTAATAGATTTTGATGATACATATTTGTTGGCCCTTGGAAGGCGTGTGATTCTTAATTGGAAGTACCGCTCCAATTCAAATTGCTAAGTAATAAAGATGAGAAGATAGAACAAGCCTTTTTCAAATTTGAGGATGTCTATCTTTTTAGATTTCTGAGATATGCTCGTTTGGAAATTTCTAAATTTCTAAACCATGGTCTGATTTCTCCAATTTTATCCACAGTTGTATAACTTTTAATCAAGATGACTTGATTATTTTTTTAATTATATCTTGATAACACGAGGGAATTCAAATCGTTTATATGATTAAGATTTTAGAAGGTGACGTTGGTCAAGAATATAATATATTTTTTCAAGATGGCAAACGTCGATTTCATCAGTCAGCTGAAAAATACACCTTGATCTGTTTAAGGCCCTCTATTAAATTAGAAAAATCTTGTATTCAGGATATTTAGAGTAAAGCTCCACAAACTTTTATTAATAAATTAGAGATGATACATAAAATGCTTTAAAATACTTCAGAATTCTAATTTTACATCCCTTAAGAAAAGGGATTCACAACGGATTACAAGGGTTAGGAGTAGGACACGTTAAGCTATCGCACTTTAAAGACAAAAAAAGTTAAATTAGATCTAGCTAAACTAAAGCTTCCTAATTTTTATACTTTTGTTTTCCAGTGTGTTATTTAAAATGCTCCAAAAATAGGACTGTATAATATTTTGTTCAACCAGGGCCACGCTGTCACTTATAGGTATTATTTACTTGTCTGTATCATATTGTATCTTTAAAAATAATATCCGAATTAAAATGTTATGAACTAAATTAAAACAATACAATTTTAAAAAATAATAATTTCCCAATTAAGAATCCAACCAAGTTACACAGAAAACATAATTTCAATAGAAACAAATAATTTTTCATATCTGACCTTTATTTTTCTTCAATTCATTTCAATTTCAATCATTGAATTGAATTTAACAGATGGGTATTTCAATGAATTTTCCCCAGTTTTAGTTTTTCCCATATACAATTATATCTGTATTATAATTTTCGAAAAAAATGTTATAAAACTGTTAAGAAAAAACAAAACATTACTTTATAACATTACAGTAACAGAATAAGTATTTATTATTCAAATTTAAGCAAATTAAAAATCGTTTTGCTCTTCATAATAATAAAAAAACAAAAGCTGGTAAATGCCACCAATATTGAAATATTTAATACAAAATTTATTTCCATTTATTTTTTTTATAAATAGTAAATACATAATTTATTGTTAAATAATTACTGAAGGGCAAAGTAAATTAAAGGTTGAAATATTTATTTCAATTTAAATCAAACTTAAAGAATCATTTCAAAAAAATTAAAAAAAAATTTGTTTGAGAAAATCAATACCTACTCAAATATTTTATGTCATTTATATTCTACTATTTACCTTTACAAAAATTTTATTTTATTTGATATTATCTTTTGTTTGAAAGTAAATAGGAGGGTCAATCCTAGTAATAAATTGTTTTGGAATTTTGTGAGGAATTTATATATTTTATTCAGATTTTATACTGTTAAAGAAGAATATGTTTTTAGTTTTACAACATCTCGAAAATTTTAGAGTTACTTGAACACTTTATATTTACTTAAAACATTGAATCACAATTTCAAACTAATTTAATTTTATGATTCTTAGTAGAGGACTCATGGAGTTTACCAATTATCGCTGAAGTTCTGAAACGTATTTTAAGATTGAAATTATGTATATTAAATAATTGAAACTGCTGGGACGATTGTCTGAGCATATATTTAAACAATTATTACGGAAGTTCTGAATTTTAAGATTTAAATTAGGGGACGATTGTCTAAGAGTATATTTAAAATGTGACGAATGTAGTGATTGAGGCTAATCATCTAGGTATCTCGAAAAATAAAATGAAATATAAAAAAATATTTTTTTTCAATTTATATACTTTTATTTAAAAAATAAGTAAAACTTAAAACTAGCCCCCTAAAAGGTAGAAAATAAAAAAATGATGCAAGATATTAGTTCTTTTAATGTTTGAAAACTTTTAAGCTTAAAATTTTCACTAACCAAAAATTGATGGCAGATCTTTTGCATTTAAAAGTGTTTTAATATAAAATATAAAAGTAAATTGCAGAAATGAAAAATAGTTCTGACAGAATGAAAAATAAAGCCATAGACACAGGCAAGTTCATATAAAAGTATATAACAACTAGCATTTTGTGAAGCTTTAAAAACAAATATATTCTGTAGCCTAAATGATTTATTAAAAAATTTTGAAGAACAAAAATGTTTCATTGATATTGGATTGCCCACCCATTTAATCTCATTGTATTTGAATTTTGGAGATTTTCCCAAAAATTATTGATTAATTTTGTTGGTATTTATTGAGTTTTTTGTGTTAGTATTTATTTTTAATTTTCAATATTAACTATCAATTAATAAATAAATAAGGAAGTAAATCATATTAACCAAATATAATGAATATTTAAAATTTAATTATTAAGTGACCATATTATTTTGTGTTTAGAGAAGGACATACTAAATTTTGATTCATTAGAATATGGATATGCATTGAAATAAAAATTATGATTCAATTAAAAAAAAAAACATATATATATAAATTAATTTAAGTTATTATTTTGTAATATTTTTAGTTTAATAGATCATTCAATTTGGACTATCCCCCATGATTATAAATTTCTGGAATCCAATTTCCCAAAAAAATTTCATATCTCTATATATTTGAAGTTATTTTGAAAAGTTTAACTTTAAAGTTTGTTTTAAAAAGGTCTGATTGTAGTGTGTTAAAGATTTATTCTATCCAAAACAGGTCCGAAAAGCTGTTTGATATATGGCTTTCGATAATTTCCACTGTCTTCTCTTGAAAAAAGAAAGCATATAGTATATAACTTTTTTATTTAATGGTTAATTATTATTATTTTTTTGTTATACAGTATATTAGTAGGGAATATTTTTAGCTTAAGTATGAAAAATTATATCCCGGAAGTGGTGACCATTTTCGGCTTCGCACATTCGTGCTCTCATTAAGTACATTTTCTCATTAAGTACATTTTCCATAACTTTTCGTAATTTTTGATCGCTGTTCTGTTCTTTACTGTTCCATTTCCAATTTTCCAAGTTTTCTTCACAAAAATCTGAAATAAAAATAAAAAATATAAATAAATTTAAAAAGTTTTTAAACATTCAAACCATATCGGTCGTTTTGGACCACCCTGTACAAAGAAATGTATGATTACTTTTAAGGAAAGATCATTTTTCGACCACTGCATTGGTATTTACAGTTTTATTTAAAAATCATAACTGATTTCGTTCTTGAAACTTTCTAACTAATTTTACAGAGTTACAAATAAACAGGTCCTGTAAAATTGTGCATATTTGGTCCGCAAGTATTTTTGTAATAGAAATAGGGACTTAACACATTAAGAATATAATAAAAAGAAAAACGGGTAGTAAAACAGATGGTTTTTCAAAAAAAATATTCATTTTAAAAACTAACTACCTGACCTGTCATTTTTGATCTGACATTTAATTTTATTAAAACTTTTAAGTGTTTTATATACAACTATTATAAAAAATTATAGAAAATTGAAATTTATTCTTTTAAAATATTTTAAAATAAACTTTGAATTTTAGTTAGTTCAAAATATATCAATGGTAATATATTATTTAAAAAAAAAAAACTTTATTTGTGAAAGAAGTACGAATAGCACACGTTCCTGGTTAATTTTATTTATTCTTCAAAAAAAAAGTCCCATAATTTTAATTTACAAGTTTACAAAAATTTTAATAATAAAAAAGTTTTTTTGGCACGTTTGCATTTTTTCAATGAAAAGAAAAATAAAAAAAAAATTAAAAGAGATTTTCTTTAATTTTTTATCAAAGCAGTAAATTTTCTTTATATTGACATATATTCACCATCTTAACACTTATTGAAATTTTTATATTCACCACAGTTGTAGTTGAGTAAAAGGGAATTTGAAGAAAAAGAAAAATGGATTAGATTTGTGAATTGAACATAGTATGTAACATGTAAAATATATTAATTTAAATCAATATATATATATATGTAATTTATTCGTGTTTGAATAACTTGGAGATTTTCTATCTCTTTCTTTTGGAGTTTATTCAGGTTATAGAAAAAATATGTAAATTAAATTTTAATATTGTATATATATGTACGATATGAAAAAATGAAAATTATAGTGGTATGCACGTTTATGAGATGAAGTGAAATAATATTTAATGTCATAAATTTACCGTTGCGTTTTTTTTTGTTTGTTATTTTCATTTTTGCTTTCATATTTATAATTCATATATTATATTATGTATGCATATATATTTTTATACAAGTTAAGTTTAGTATATACCAGCTTTCATAAAGGTAATCGTTTATAACTTGTAATGATGGCGTTATCGTATTCGATGTTCTCGACTATGATTTAAATTGAATTTTTAAGATTTTGTTTAAATTGAATTTTTTTTAATATGAAAATATTTTTTCTTAATTTTTATTTTTTATTCAATAAAAACAAAATTGTAATTTGTAGATTTTCTTTGGATTTTTTTGCTTCGTATTTTAAAACTTATTCGATCGAGTTTATAAAAAGTATTAAGAAATCGTGTTACTGTCAAGGATAAGCGATAGTTATGAAATTTAAAGATAGTTGAATCTGATATTATTTTATAAGAATTGATCTTTTAATTTAAATTATTTGAAATTGAGAGAAATAATAAAAGAGTAGTCTTTTTAAAATCGATCTTCACTAGGTATTTTCGAAAGAAAAATTCTACGTAGAATATATGGTCCAGTAAACGATGGCGCAGTCTGCCGGAGAAGGTATAATGCCGAACTCTACGAACCGTATAATGACGTTGATGTAGCCACGAAAGTCATTATCAGACGCCTTCATTGGCTCGGTCACGTCGAGCGAATGTCAACTGATGCTCCAACCAAGAGGATATTTGAAGCCAGACATCAAGGGAAACCGAACCTCCGTTGGGGAGATGAAACATCGGCAGATTTAAAAAAACTGCATATCGCCAATTGGAGAGATCTGCGCAAAACCAAGAGTAGTGGAAGGAGATATTACATCAGGCCCAGAACCTTCATGGTTTGTAGAGCCTAATAAGTAAGTAAGTAGTCATTTTAATTTCACTAAAATTATTTATTTTTACAAATACCAGTATTATGTCTATGACATGCAGACTTCTTCAGTACTAGTACTCGATATTTGTACAAATGTTTGTACAAAATATTTTATGCCTTATACACAGCTACCAGGAAGCTGTAACTCCTGTTTCCAATTTGAAATATGATGTCGTTGAAATAACTTTTTTGATTGATGATTCTTTTTAAAGCGGCTTGCATTTTGGTACAGTGTGACGTAAGTTAAAATAAAATGCAGATAGAAAGTGAGTAACCTAAAAAGGTGATTCTGTGTTTTTTCCCCTCAATCAAAACCATTTTCAAAAACGGTCAGAATGGGTTAATATTTAGCCAGAGTAGAGTTAATTGTAACAATTGACTCCATATTTTTAAGGTTTTTATGCACGTGATTTAAGAGATCAAGAAGTCATGCCCAGTTGCTAAAGAATCTTCTTGACCCTCAAATCAGTTTGAATATTATTTTAATCGAGTTGACATAACCTATTGCGGCACAAGAAATTTTCATGGAACTTTTTGATTTAATCGAATGTATTTGTATCGAATTATGTCGAAATAAAAATTGGATTTAAATCGAAATAACAAAGTTTATTTATATCGAAATTTACTTCGGAAAAATCTTAATATGAAATTAATTATGTAAATCGATAAGTAATTAGTAAAATTTTTTTGAATATAGATTTGATTAGTTAAGTAATTGGAATTTAATTTAATTTTTTTATATTATTGATTAGCAATTTTTGCAGTATACCTTTTGCAGTGAGGGTGGGTGGCTTCTTGGTAACTTGTGAAGCTCTGATGGCACAAATAATTTTATGATTTAAATCGATTTTAATTGACTAAACACTGCCTTTCTGCTTTAGTAAAAAAAATTTTTGAAAACTTTTAGCATATTAATGCTCAATTTTGCAAAACGTGAACCTGAAAAGATGAAAAAATATGAAAGACACTTGAATCCTCCCAAATTGTGTAAGAGGTGGGAAGTTTCAAAAAATTAGCGTGGAAATGAGAGATGAATAAAATTGCAAATATGTTTTTTGTATAATGCTTCTCTTCTTCAAGATTTTTAATATTAATTTAACATAAGATGATGGTCGATTTAATATGCCATCAATAATTTATAACAGCTGTTATATCTTACTTCTTATATAGGTTTTGTTTTAATATTTTTTCAATAAATTTCTTTTAAATTTTTTTTTTTTGCTTTGAGAAAATTATTAAAAAATTTTCTCACATCAGGAAAATTTTTAAAGAAAAATTTGAAAAACGATTGAATAAAGAAAAATGTAATATTTCATATTATTAGAATTGAATTTCTAATAAATATATTCAATATATTTTAAAAATTCAAATGTTTTGTAAAAATTTTTTAATTAAAAATTTTTTTAAAGCAATAATGAAATATTTTCAGAAAATTTTTTTAAATAAATCTTTAAAAATTTTGTAAAATTTTTCTTGTAATAAATAAATTTATTGGATTCATGTAATTTTAATTTTGTTTAATATATTTGTATATATTATATTAAAATTAAATATATATGTAGGTACTTATAACTTATTGAAATTAACACAATTAGATGCTGTCATTTTCAGCAAATTAGAATTCAAAATCTTTATATTTATTTTTTTTTTAAGTTTTTTATTAAATATAGAAAATGGCGATTTCTTTTATTAAAAATAATATTGAAAAAATAAAATTTGTTTTATTGTAGAATTCTTATCGTTATTTGAATTGAAAGAATCAAGAAGTCTTCATTTTTAATTGAATCAAGGGTTTTTTATATGAAATAAACTTACTTGTTTAAATATTTGGAATCGATTTCAACTCACTATTTTAACTCACAGGTGGTTTTTGTAAAATTACAAAAACTTTTATAAATTATAGGAATCAATCAAAGTTAAATCAGAATCTTATACTGTAAGCTCACTGAAGAGTCCAGTTATTATAAGTGTGGCACTACAAATGCTTGAATATAGATTTTTGGAAACAAGAAACGAGTTTTTATAAAATGAGATTTCGATAAAACTAGATTTTGATAAAACGAGCATATTCAATAAAAGGGGTACTAAGAATACTCGAATATAGATTTTATTAAACATGATTTTTATAAAACAAGATTTTGAAAAAACAAGATTTTGATAAAAGGATATTTTGATAAAACAAGCATAGCCAGGGGGAGCGTTCCATAATCTCGGTTAAGTAAATATTTTTTTTTAAATCTCGTTTTAAGAAAATCTCGTTTTTTATTGAAAAATTTCGCTTTTTAAGAAAATCTATTTTTTAATTCAAAAATCTGGTTTTTAAGGATTTTTGAGTTGGATAAAAAACCAGAACTATCAGCTTTTTTTCAGAATATAAAAAAGGGAATTTTCTAAAAACAAGATTTTCTAAAACGAGATTTTCTAAAAACTAGATTTTCTAAAACGAAATTTTGTGAAAATGAGATTTACTAAACCAAGATTTCAGACCCAACTCCCAATAAGGAGTGCACTCCTAATCCTCGTTCATTGATTTTTAGAAACGGGATTCGAGGATTCGAACCTAACTCTTTTATCAGCCCGTAAAATTTTTCTTAACTTTATTGTAGTTCCATTTCCTAACGAAACAATATTGGTTTAAAATTTAATTAAATTCTTAGAGTGCACAAACCATTGAACCGAAGAACTGTCAGACATAATTTCCCAAATTAACATATTTAAATGAAGAGTGACTAAAAATAAAAGAAAAAGTGGAAAAATTGAAAGATAAAATATATATTCTAATAATGAATTTTTTTTTCTGAATGAGCAATGCTCAATAATCCACATTCAATAATTAGAGTATGAATGGTACGGAATATTAAAAGAAATAAAAAAAAAAAACAAAAAAATATGAATATGGAAATTATAAAAAGTAAAAAAAAAATAATAAGAAGCAAAAAAAAAGACAAAGAATCATCCATTTCATTCACAGTAATTTATAATATAACCTTCAGATAAAAAAAAAACCTTCAGATATATCTTAAGATGATTTCAATTTTCTTATTTTTAATTTTCTTTTACTTTTATTTTTACAGTTCTGTTCACAATTTTATTTGTATAACTTAATATAAATACCTAAATAAGCAAATATATATATGTATATAATATTATATACATATATAAATACGTATATAAGCTAATAAATTTATTAATTTTAGAAAAAATACTGTACGATTTGGTTGGTGATTTTGCTTTGCTCCTTCATTTTCTAAATTAATTTTGGAACTACCACAGTTTGTTTTGGGTCCTGTATCTGATTACAGAATGTTTAGATGTTTTTAAAGCTGATATTTAGAATAGAAATGACTTTTAATTCGGTAATTTATGGAATAATATTGTTATTAGTTCAATTGGTTGGATTTTGTCACTTTTGGTTTTTATATTTATTATTTTAATAAAAGAAGAATTAATTTCATTTGAATTTATATTCAATTTAAGATGGATGTAATTGCAAAAAAAAAAAATATTGTAATTCATAAACTTTTATTATAATGGGCTTTTTTTATAATTTCCCTGAACATAGAAATAGAAAACTTTAATATGCGATTATTCTTTGTTCATTCGAAAGAAAAGTTATTTGTAATTTATGTTTGAAGTTCTCTTATTTACTCTTTCCAAAATTAACTGGTCTTTATTTATTTTGGGACCCAGAGTTTGGACGAACATGATTTGGAAAACTTAGTCCTTAATTCTGTAATAAAACTAAGAAACCAAAGAAAATTAAGATGAATTCCAAAAATGTAACATAATTTTTTGGGGACTATTTTTTGAAGTGGACATAAACGATTAACATGGGTCTCAAACAACGGGTTCCATTAAAGGGACTAATTTAATTTGAAAATTTAAAATATCTAGTATTTGAAAAAAAATCAAATTAATTTAAAAATAGGCAGGTCTCATTTGATAAATGACCAAGTTCATTTAAAATGAAGTATATTAGTAATTTTTTTTTTTTATTCCTTTTCTACTCCTTTAAGGAGTATAGGGCATTCACCATGTTTTTTTTTTTTAAATTTTAAACTAGGCTTCAGTTTCTTTAATCATAATATTCACTAAGCCGTTGATTACTCGGCTGTAGCTATTGTATAAGGTTATGAAATATGAATGCACAAATGGTAACTTTGTGCGCCATCTATAAATCTTACACAAGAATTATTTATATATTTTTATTTATTATATATTTTTATTAAATCTTATTTTATATTACGATATAAACTATTACGATATAATTAAACAATTTTACGATATTTTTTATTGGATATGATTTGACCGGGGTTTGAACCCGAGACCTTCCACATGAAAGGCGGCTTCTTTACCGCTACGCCATTGGTCAGATATATTATTGATAGTTGACACATATTTTATTTTAAATTCATATTCAAGCTAGAAAAATTAGAAGTGCGGTTGATACTCAGCTCTACACAATAGAATTGATACGATGGCGTTACGTGGCGTAGGGAAATTCGTTTTAATTATGACATCACGAAAATGGATACAAATACGTTCTCATGTATACGCATTAAGTTTGTTGTTCATAAACGTCAGTGGCAAATGTCTGAACAAGCAGCTTTATTTTACATTATCCACAATTCCAAATTCTTATGTTTTATCATAAATCCTTATGTCTAAGCAGACTGCTCTAATTTCAATAGATTGTAGTATTAAAACCATTTGTCAAAATTTTAAGATCCCAGGCATTATATATTAAATTCAAACCATTATTTATGAGTGATTGTACCATAACTGACAGACATAGCTAAGTCTAAACAGTTTTTGATTTTGATTCGATCTGTACATTTGAGCCTAACGTCTATCTCGTCTCCTTGAGGCACCCTTAGAACTATATTCTTTTGGGTATATAACTTTCCAGGCCAACCTCTTATAGTTATTCCTAGTAACTTTCGATGTTTAACATCTACCCTAAAAAGAGTAACTCAAAAAAATTGAATTAATTGAGTTATAAGATTTCCCATAATATAATATCCAACTAATTTGTATTTGAATAATTAGGATGTAGGTAGTCGTCCCACTAATTTTTATCTCAGAAATTTTATGCTCTGTAACTTATTGAATCATAAAAAAATATTTTTTAAATAATTTTGATTATTACACATTTTCCAATTGAATTATTTTGCGTACTTTTAGGCGTCATTTAATAATTTTGAGTAACAAAATTCATATTACCGTTATCAACTATTATGTTTTGCCTTTTAAAGATTTTTTTTTTTTTTATTACAAACACGATTTTTATTTTATTTTGTTTAAAAACATAACTGTTTATAAAGATTTAAAAACTTTTAGACATTGAGAAGGGAAACGGTATTTTTTGTATGTCTGTATGTGTATTATTTATGAAATATGGAGTACCAAATGTTTGAAACTTTTTTTAACATTGATATTCTTTTAAAAAAATATAGGATTTTCATTAATTTAAATTTTGAACAGCAGGAAATCTTTAAGGTCAAGTCTATAATTTAATTACAAACAAAGGTTTTTTTAGTGTCCAAACGATTTAATTGAAATTCATTGTCAACAGATGGCTGTTTAAAACTTGTTTCTGTGTTTTATTTTCAATCCCGCACGGTGGTGTTCATAGTTTTTAGTAGGATTAGAATTATAGTGTATTGTAAATATAGGGTGCATTCAGCTGTCGGACTTACAAGCTTTTTTGTGCAATAACTGGAAGTGTATGTGGAATTAATTAAGATCTAGAAAAAAAGAAAGTCTATTTAGGATTAGGAATTAAAACCAAATACTGGGGATAAAATCGTTTGATTATTTTAATTGTTTTTGAAAACCGATACCTATTTTTCGACCAAGACTTTTTTGGTATAAACCCTTGCAGTATAAACTTTATTTGCATTAGATAAAACTTCATCGGTTCTTCAGCTTCCCAATTAAAAGTTTGATATTTTGAGCACTTTACCACGCTAGTGATCATTTACTCATAGTTAATGTGATTGGTGAAAGAATTATATTGTTGGGATTCTGAAATTTTAAGAATGTGGTATTTCAATTTTAACAATCAACTTAGAATTCAATCGAGATTGAAAATATTAGGCCAATAAATTTTGTAATCTGTAAGGGAGCATAATTTTTACCTTTCCGGTAAAACGTAACTAATATAAAGGTTAAATGTTTTAGTAACTAAGATACGGAGGTTAGTAACTAACTAATGCTTAAAGTAATTATGCAGATAATGAAATGCAAACCTGAATTATTTAAAATATAATTTTTATTTTAACCAAGGACTTTTTTATTTTAAAAGAAGACTTTGTATTTAATAATAAAACAATATTTATTTCAATAAATATTTTTTACTTTAAGTGAAGACATTTTTTTTTTGGAAACTAGGAGAGACCCAGCTTAGTCCCCATACAAAAAATGTGCATTCTTACTTAATTAGGACACACCTAATATATAATGTTTGTGTTTACATATTACAATAAATTTACTGAAATAAAGATATTCACTGAAAAAAAAAATCTTCACTTAAAGTAAAAATCTTCATTGAAATAAATATGTTATAACTTCAGTTCAAATACACATTTTTCATTAAATTAAACATTTCTTCAATTAAAATAAAAAGTCTTCAATTAAAATAATTAATTCTTCAAATACAATGCTCTAGTATTCCAGGTCATTCCGAAAGTTTTGCCTCCCTTAGGAACTATAAAAAATTCTTCAATTAAAGTAAAAAAACATTTAGTTAAAGTAAAAATGTCATTAACATAAAATAAATTTATTTTACAGAATTTCCCCAAAAATTTTACTTTATATGGTCCACTTAGTTGATTTACCGTTATTGCGTTGCTAATGACATGGACACAATAAAACAAAAATGCTACTTTAAAAATATTAACTAAAAGTATTTAAACTTTTTACTTAAAGTTTTCCAGTTTTTCTTTTTGTGTTTAATAATAAAAATAAAAATAAAAACAAACACCCAAACTAAAATTCCAACCTTTTTATGGAAATTGTTTTACAAAAAAAAAAAAAAATATTTTTAAAAGGAAAGGAAAAAAAAATTAATAAAAAAAATAAAAAACAACAGAAGAGGAAAAAAAAAACGTTCATTCCCCTTTTTTTAAGAAAGTGCTTTTAATGAGGCACCTGTCAATTTTCTTTTAACCTTAATTTATTGAAAATTTCTATAGAAAAAATTTTTCGTAGCGTTTATTTGGGTAACACTGTACGACAGTTAATAATATACACCCATACAAAGTTGGTTCTCCCCCAAAATTTATTTTTCATTTCATTTTTTTGCAAAATTTTGTTCTTTTTATAATTAGATTTAAGTGTCATTAAAATGTTGGCCTAATATAGGTATGATAAGGTCTGTCACATTTAAATTTATTTGTAAGAATAAGAAATTTTGTGTAAAATTAAATGGAAAATAGAATTGTTGTTGATTTTAAGAATGGGAAGTATTGTGATTACCTTACTTTTCATGAAATTATTAAAGTTTGTGATTATATCTTGAAGTACCACTACCGTTTTAGGTCTGTTAAACACTATTTACAAGATCACTGTTACAAGACTGTATTTTATTTCTTTAAAATATTTATGGTGAAAAGTCACTGTACGCATTCTACGCTTTGACAAGTTACACGCTTTTGACATTAAAGTTGAATTTTGTGACAAAAGTTTACTAAATAGGAAAGCCTAAAACGCAAGAAGAGCACAAAGTTTAAACTTTTTGTGTTTTTTACGCTTTTGATATTTAAAAAATTTTGAATTGCTGTCGACAGCGTTCATTAATTTTTAAAGGTATCAAAAGCACAAAAAGCGTAGAAAGCTTAGAAAAAAATTAAACTGTCAAAGCGAAGCATGCGTATATTGGTTTTTGAACTTTAAATATATACCATTTTTATTTTACAAATGATATATTGTTAACTGTACTCTATAGTGGTTATTAAGACAAAATTTCGAACATATGTGTTTTTATATCAGAGCCTATATAGGAAAGTGATACGTGATCGCTGAATTATCTAGATATTCGATTTATTTGCTTAAAAATCGTTCACTCGATGTCTCCGAGGCTCTAGGTTTAATTTTCCCATGATTTTAATTTATCTTAGGTGGAAAATGAAGATTGTTGTTGTTCTACAGTGACGCATATATTCAGAGTTTAACCCTTGCGTAGTTGCCAGTACTATAGTTCTTATAGTTAAACATTTTGTTAAGATTGGACAATTTGTCTTTCAAATTTCGTGGCAAATTAAAAAATTTCTTGAACTCCAACAGACTTAAAGAATTTAAAGTTTTCAAAGCTGAAAAACTTTTGAAAATTCCATTCAAATTTTAATTTAAAATATTTTTTTTTAATTCTATTTCAATTACAATTCTTAAACATTTTAGGGTGACTTTTTTTTGTTGTGTGGGTATTTGAAAGAACCCTAAATGCTTTTTTATTTTTTAAATTATATTTATAAAAATAAAAATAAATAACGAAACTTTTAATTCATAATTTTAATAAAATTTGCCTATTTTTAACCTAATTAAACAAAAACAAAATAAAACGAGGAAGATTATAGTTGCCCTTGTCAACTTTTAGATACCCGTGCGTGTATTAAATATATAAGAAATTCTTATATTGCAATTGAACTGTTTGACAGAAAATTCAAAATATTTGTTTTTTTATATTTAATTGAAAAAAAATTAATAAAAAAAAAATGAATTAAAAAAAAAAGATGAATTTAAAAAAAAATATGCTCTCAACGAGATTCGAACCCACACTTTCCAATTAAAATGTCGACGTCTTAACCACTAAGCCATCGACCTTACGTTCATATCAGTTTTTTTTTTTAAATTATTATAGTTGCGATGGTATCAATTGTTTGTTTTGAATAACTGTTTTGAATTTTTTTAAAAATGTTTTAAAAAAAATAAATAATTTATAAATGAGAATTTTAAGATGAATTTAAAAAAAAAAAAATTTTGCCCCAGCCAGGAATCGAACCGAAACGTTTTGACTACCAGTCCCATGTCCTACACACTATACCATAGAACAATTAATAATTTGTTTACAAAACGAGTTTTTATTTATCTCATTTTTTTTTTTTTTAAATAATTCTAGTTACTATGGTATCAATTGTTTGTTTTAAATAACAGTTTTAAATAATCGTAGTTGCTATAGTATCAATTGTTTGTTTTATATAACAGTTTTGAATTTTTTTATAGAAATATTAAAAAAAATTAATAATTTTTAATATAAATGAATCTTCTGTCTAATTTTCTATAAAATAAAATTTTTTCAAACATAAAATAAATACATATATTTTATTAAAAAAAAAAATAGATAAAAAAAATGAATTTAAAAAAAAAAAAAAAATTTCCGTAGCCTGAATTCGAACCGAAACATTTTTGCTACAAGTAACATGTCCTAACCACTACACCACGAATCGATTTATAATTAAGCAACAATTTGTTTGTTTTTATATTTGGTTTCTATTTTTCGTTATTAATTTTAAAAAAATACTCATAAAATATCGAAAAATTTGTATGGCAGCTACCCGAAGCCTTTCTCCGATTTTAACCAAAAACAATAGGGAACCTACAAATTGTCTAAAAATTACTTTGTGAAAGTTTCAGAACTCCAGCTCTTATAGTTTTTGAGTTATCGTGCTGACGGACGGACGGACGGACGGACGGACACACATAGCTAGATCGATTCAGTTTTCGATGCTGATTCGATACGTACCCTTGACACTATATCTAGCTCTTATATTTCGATGCGTTACAAACGGAGGAGTAATTTTAATATACCCGATGTTCATATATGTATGCACGGGTATAAAAAACAAATAAAAGAATTTAAGCACGGGATTATTACCCTGAGGTAATTTGTTTTTTTTTATAGGAGTTTTTATTTTGGATTTTGAATTGATTGGATTTGTAAATATTTGGTTTTTTTTAAGTCTAAATTTAAATTTTTTTTTATGAAATCACAGACTAATTTAATTGAGTGGATTTTAATTTTGATCCGTCGGTTCTTATTTATTTGTTTTAAATAAAATTTGCGTAATCATGTCTGATGAGATTCATTATAATTATTCTTTTTAATTTCATTTCGTCCAGTAATCTGATTTGTGGATAAAGTTCTATAAAACTTTAAGAATATATTTTTAATTGTGGTATTACATTGATTGTCAGTAAAGAGTTTGGTTAGTTTTCATTTAGGTGTAGTCAGAACTGTTTAATTATTCGGTTTTATTGATTTTAACTTGTTTTAAGTTAAAATGGAATTCTCCAATGGAATTTTCAGAAGTTGCTATAAGATTAAAAAAATTTGTAGTTGTGGTAATATCTTTGATTAACCTTCAACTGTCACTGTTGTTGTATTCTTTAATTATCTGAAAGTCTCTGAAAAATTTATTATGGGTAGTAAGATGGTTGCTGAATAGAACTTACATGGCACTTATTTTAGAATTCTACTAGCTGTTATCTACGGTTTTAGTGTCCTGGATGAATGCTCCTGACAAAAGGGCAAACTAGTGTACCTATAAAAAGTTTTACTTTATAGGCTATTTTTGTGCACAGTTGAGTTATTTTTTAACCAGAGACTGCAAAAGCATCGAAAGTCAACTATGAGCCCTTACGGCGTTGCACTATTTGTGGACCTTCCACTACACTGGTAAATGATTTAAACATCGCAGATAAATTTACCAAATAAAACTGGTTTTACAATTCTAGTTCAATTTGCGGCAGCATAAACGAATAATCTAGAACATATTTAGATTTCAGCAGCTAAAAAATAGAAGTACCATTTAAAGTAATACAAAAAGAACTACTGAGTATCGCTTTTTTATATAGTGTTACTAAAAACCAAATACAAAACTGTCGATAACATGAAATGTGGTTTATTTCTAATTTCGATATTTCCCTATAATGAAATTGGTTAAATACGTATATATATAAACATACAAATATATATATAATAATCTAATATGTATCCGGAAAATGGAACTAAAATAACAAAATTAAAAATATAAAATAAAACCAAAAAAGCGGCAAAATCCTTTTAAAATTTTTTTTCAGTGTTCAATTTAAAACATGTAAATAAAAAACTAAAGGATTTTGAAAAAGCACATTTTCAAAATTAAAAATAAAGTAAAAACTTTAAAAAGTTTTGGGTAAAGAGTTTATTTAAAAAAAAATTAAAAATTGCAGTTTTAAGAAACCCTTTATTATAAAGGAAAATGTGCGTATGTGTGTATAATTAGAAAAAATTATTAACACGCATTGAAATATACTCTTAGGGCTTTAATTTTTAAAAATTAAAAACGACTATTCCGTTCTTCATCTATGATAGCTCTTAAACTGAAGTGTGAAAACTATTTGAAAGATATAAAAAGTTAAAAGTTTTACACAAGAATTAAATTAAAAAACTATATGGCAACACTATATTTTTTATTTTATAAATATTATTAATACTAATGAAGCTGCTGTTATTTGGCGCTTCTAGAATACAGATCAACTTAATAGAACTTTTTTAATACCTATAAAAATTTAGATGGATATGGTTTCTTGAATGGTTGTAAACTTAGTTATGCATCAGGTAGGGCTAAATAAAACAATTAATTTAATAGCGAAATATTTCTATATGTACCTTTGCCTACCCTTTCAAAGTTTAAGAAATAAAATAATGAATAGCTATACATTGAATATGTCAGTGCTAAATGCTCATCATATAATATATTTTACCAAAACAAATTAGACAAAATAATATATATATTGTAATATATGCATTGAAAAAAAATATGACAAAAAAAATTCAAGAAGAAAATATATCAAATAGCTATGAATACGATATAATATTGAATTTTATGGATAATTGACAATCAAACCATATCTAAAACCAGTTAATAAATTATATCATCTTTTAGCGTTACAACTCCTGGTGAGTTTTAGCCTTCTTCACTATCTTCCTCCATTCATCTCTGTTTCTCGCGGTGGTTTTCCAGTTTATTTTACCTAATTTTCTGGTATCGTCTTCGATGTTATTTTCCCATCTTCTTCTAGGCCTACCTCTTGCTCTGTTAAGCAATGGTCTAGCATTGTAAATTTTGTACTGTGCTCTATTTTCCGCCATTCTGATGACATGCCCCGCCCAACTTAATCTACTGGACTTTATATGTTTTACAATGTCCACGTTCTCTACTAGCGCATATAATTCTGAATTGTGCCTTCTACGGTATTTGCCGTTTTCATTTCGTATTGAACCATAAATAGTTCTAAATATCTTTCTTTTAAATATTCTTAACATTTCTTCTTCATTTCTATTCATGGTCCATGTTTCACTTCCATAAGTTGCTATTGGGCGTATGATGGTTTCAACTTTGCTCTTCTTGTTATTAGCTTGGATGTCATCAGCTTCTTATGAGAGTAGTAACATTTGTTTGCTGCCTGTATTCTGTCTTGTACACAGGCTTGGCTACTGTTATTGTTTGTTAATATAATGCCAAGATATTTGTAGCTGTTAACACCTTCAATTTCATCTTGTTCGATTTTTATATTTTGTGGAAGTCTTCTTTCTTCATTTCTTGACATCTTTAGATATTTAGTTTTTGCTATATTTATATTTAAACCTATTTTACGCGATTTTTCTGTTATTAATTTAAATATATCTGCCATTTGTTATAAGCTTTGGCAATAATCAAAATATCATCTGCGTACACTATAATCTGATACTCTCTCATGAATATATTACCTCCCAAATCCATACCTACTGCATGTTCCAGAAGCATATTAAAAATTATTGATGAAAGAGCGTTTCCTTGTCGTACACCGCTTGTACTAAAAAATTCTTCTGATGTAGAGTCCTGTATTAATATCTTATTCGTGGCATTTTGCATTGTCATCATTACAAGACTAGTCAACTTCTTGGACACGCCCAGTTTCAATAAAGTCTTCGGAATTTCTTTTCTGTTGACGCTAATAAATTATATATTAACATAAAATTCAGCTAAAAAGAAAAAGGAGTAAAAAATAGGCTCATATAAGTTTCGCCAAAAAATAATGGATGTAATTATTTTTTTTTTCGATATTTGTCCGTAGCTAAAATCCAGTTACTGAATATTGCAAACAATATGTAGAACTTTAATTAACATTTAGACGGACGGACAGACTGAAACTAAAAATGCACATTCTCCAAAAATATTCTCATATAAAAATGAACTTAAAAAACTATGAAATAACCCAAATATACCAAAACCACTGCCACTTTTTCATAATGGATGGTTAATGTTTTAATTTGATTGTAGAGTTTTTTTTTTTTTTCTTTTTTTTTTTTATATAAAATTATTTGGCTTTTTAGTTTAATTTAATTTTGTTGTTGTAATAATCAGACTAAGATGAAAAATTCTGAAAGGAAAATTTAATTTATTTTTCTAGATTTTTTTTTTGTTTTATTCCAATTTTGTTAGTTTTTTTTTTTATTAAAAACTAGAGTAGCTTATTGGTATGTATTCCATGATTTTATAATTTAATGTTTTATGTATATAGTTGTACATAACAAATATTTTAAAATATATATATATATATATATATATATATATATCTGTATTGAAGGTAAGATTGGAAAATTCAATTATAATGTAACTTTAATATACTAGAAAATTAAAAAAAAAAAAAAAAATGGATTTTAATTAAAATATTAAATAATTTTATTAGAATTTTTCATGTTTTTTTTTTTTTTTTAATATTTTATTCTATATTAAATGTTATCCATTATTATATATGTTATTCTATGTTTTATGTTATTCATTGCTTTTTCTGTTTTAATTTTAGTTAAATAATAATAGAATTAAAATGGTTTTTTTTTTTCTGACTGAGTTAATGGAAAATGTAAACATGGTTAGTAGTAGAAACGTAGTTCTTGTGTTTTTTTTTTTTTAAATAATAAATTTGGATAAGAAAAATGTTTTTTAATTTTTTATGTAAAGAAGAAAATTAATTACGTGAAAACTCTTTAAAATAAATTAAAAAAGAAAATCTAAAGAATGAAAAAAAAACAAAAATTCTAATGAAAAATTCTTTAGTGGAATGAAAAGAAAGGCGGATTTAAGTTATAAAATTGGTAATTTTTGGTTTTTTTGATCTTATCGTTATTGAAGTAAAATTGGGGTGGAGTGAAGTTTTTTTAAAATTTTAATTAAAGGATCTAATACGCAAATGACAAAATGATGGGTGGAAAGTTTTTAAATTGAATTAGGTATTTGAATAGGTTTTGAATTTGGGAATAAGGAGTTATTCAAATGTTAGCTTTAATAATTTATGAAAACTTAAAAATATTTTTAAATTTGTAAAGGTCTTGGGAAGATTTTATAATATTACTTTTATTGAAGTGCTTTTCAGACCACGGTATTTTCCTAACTAATCTAACAATTTCATTTATAAGAATAAATTTATGTAGTTTTTAAAGTGACATTTATCTTACCAAATGAAACCCCTTGCGCGTCTAACATTTTTTAGAGTTGTCTAACATTTCCAGATATCTGTGCAATAAAAGTTCAGTAGTTTGTAAAAATGTGTTAAAACTCAACTTCTTTGTATTTCTGACTAGTTACGTCAAAATTATTAAGAATATGGCATCTGACGTTAACGTGCGTTGACGTGCGTTGACATGCTTTCATGCATATAATCTAATAACTATTAACAGATCATTGAAATTATTAACAATCATTCTAAAATTAGTTTATTTTTTCCGGAAAATTGTTAAATTCGGAAAAGTCGGGCATTTTAATTCGGGAGTTGTGAACGTATTAGCCAACGGTGTTCATTTGTACGCAACGTCGTACATTCTAATTTAGGTTCGAAAGTAAAAAAAATATTAATTTAAGGTGTTTAATGAAATATTGATTAAATTTTTAAAAAATTAAGAAATTTTATTTATGTATGGTAATACAAAGAAGCTTGTCATATGCAGGTTGTTTCGTTTTCCTGGATTATGAAATCCATTATGTATGAAAAAAAACTTGGAGTTGTTGTAGAGTTGGATACTAAATCAAGATTTCAAGTATATATTTGTTTAGGGGGGTTTTTTGGATCTACCGCCCCCATTACTTTGAGTTCTTTGTTGCCATGGATTTGAAATCAATGCATCAGCACTTTGTTTAGCGTGGGATTTGAAGGTGAAATGAAATACAGAAAAATGAAAAAAAGTCATATACTCGTAAAACAAAGGCTTGTTATAGTTATCATATTGCAAATGTATGGTGAAAATTTTTTCGTTCATAAGAGAAAAAGATCCAAAAAGATTTATAAAATTCGAAAAATAAATAAGAGTCTAGTAATGGTATCAACACCACAACATGTTTAATTAACTCAATAATATTAATTTGAAAACATTTTTAAAAGTCTTATATACTTAAATTTTTTCTATCCAAAAACTTAATGCAAAATACAATCTAAAATATGTTCTAATTTAACTAATCTAATATTTCACATTAAAATGTTTGCGTTTCCTAGGATTAAGTGAAAAAATAACCTCTAAATTACATTTCCTTTTAAAGGTGTCACATTATATATCAAATAAATTTAATCCAATATATTTTTCCTTGTACATTTTGCAATTAATTTCAAAATATGTGCAGAAACAATTTTTAAACCCGTATGACTATAGGTCAAAAAGGTATACTAAATTTGCCATTACATTTGGACGCAGAGAAGGAGCTGAGATAAAGACGCAAAGGAATGGATCGGATTAAAATCGAAAAATAAATCGATCTATTTTTATTCAATAGCTGTCATCGCTAGTGAAATCCAGCCAGTGCAGCTGGTTTGAGTAGCTGAAAATAACTCTATGCGTGGAAAACCTAGATATTTGAAATTTTGTCAAAAGCAGTTTATTTATATGGCCAAAGTTTGTGCAGAATTTAGTAGGGATTGTGCAGTGGGTTTGACTAGTTGCGATTCAACTTCTTTTTTTTATTTGAGCATTACTCTATTCATAATAAAGCTGGATTTCTAAAATTTTGTAAATAGTTATTAACTTTAATGACCAAAGTCTAAATAAAATTGCGTCGGTGTAGTGGAAAGGTTCGGAGAGCTTCCTTTCAACTTATATTTTAATTTATACATTACCAGAAATCTAATAAGTTATGCATTTGCCAGATTAACTTTGATTTGGTAAAAAAATTCAAAAAAAGATTTCTAGATTTTTTCAAAAATCTCTGCATTGTTAATTAAATTTTTTTCTTCTTTAAATGAATAGGATGTGGGATATAGAATGTGGGTTGATATAAAAGTAATTTCTTTAAAGGATTTTTCAGGGAATTTTGTATTGTTACAATCTTATGTATGAAATAAGATTTATTATGAATTGACATTGGGTTGAAAGAAATGAGGTTACTAATTAGTTCAAAAATAGAACTTAAATAGAAAAGTTACTAAAATAGAAACTAATTCTGTAGAAGAAAAAGTAACTTATGAACCAAGTTAATTTACAAAGGAAAATGTAAAAAAAAGACTAGTTACAATATACAGATTTATTCAAATTGATCTTATTGTGTCTTATTTATTTTTACATTTCAATATAAGACTTAACTGTGACACATGCTACTTTTACATTTCCTATTGAATTACCATCATATAAAAGTGGAAAGCTTTAAAAGCCAGTGTACTTAAACATACCAAAACCACCATCCTTTTGAACCAAACCTTAACATGGAACCAGTGATACAAGTGCATAGTTTGGTTTCGAAGATTTGGGTGGGGATTTGCGCTAGCATGACAAATGAATTTCCATAAGCTGTGTTACGAACCCCTTGATAGCTCGACTGATCGTGTAAGAATAAGCATCTGTTTTTTTTCTTGCTTTCCTTTGAAAAACTTTAAGTGGAGGCATTAATTGTAAAATTTCCTTACGAAGTATCTATAAAACAGGGTCAGCAACCGACGAAGTGAGCGTCGAGGTGAAATTGGATTATTTATAAAACAATTTGGTATGTTTTGCGTTTTTGCACAGTACCGTAGTTAAATAATTTCAGTGTCGTGTAACTCTACTTTGGGAAGAATATGATAGTTATAGATTTTAAGAAGATTAGATGGAAGAGAAGTAGATATAATTGACTACAAATTCATTTTACATGATAAAAATTAATGCTTAAGCATTGAAGTTGTTTTTGCATTTGTGCAGGGCTTCAATTCCACTTTAAAATATTCAAACTACTCAGTTTTAATTTACCTCTGTTTCCAAAAGCTAAGAAACCAATTTCTTTACTTTATTCTTCAATTTATCTTATTGGTTTTCTGCGTCAATTTACCTTTAGTTAAGTTACACGCAATTCACCCTGTACCACTTATAGGCAGACAATGTTAGGAACATTTTAGAATAGATCATGTAAATTATGATAAGTTATTTAGAAGCTCATGTACTTTAGTTACATTACTTTAAAATTTCAAAAATAAATTAATTCATTTTATATATTACAAATTACAATAAATAATTGGAATATTTAAAAAACGTTATAAATATGCTTGAATTTACGGTACTAAATTTTGTGATTTGCAATTCATCAATTTTTAATATATTCTGTTTATGTCTTTTGAACTTCTTTTTTTTATATTTTAATTTAAAAATTTTTTTGTAATTTATTTTATTTATTTATTTATAAAACATATTTTTTAATATTCACAAATTGTAAATACATATATTAAAATGATAAATTGTTTTCTGATTGCATATTGTACGACTGAATAGTTTAATTTTCAATCAAAATATATTTGAAAATATCTTTTTTTAATGTTTAATGGGTTTTTGTATTTTGATGTTTTTTATTGTCATTTAGTTTATACTTGAAAAATTTAAAGATATTTTCATAGGATTTGAAGAAGTAGAAAATATCTTAGAAATAAATTAATATTTAGATTATTGCATAACTTTAGGCTCTTAATAAGTTTTTGTATTCAAATTGTTTAAAAATGGGTTATGAAGAGTTTGAATTTAGTTCAGATTTATTGGGGTATTGAGAGAACACAACGATTGAAGTGATGGTATATTATTAGGGTTTGACCCGGTTTCGAGCCTAAGTTGTCAAAGATAAAATAATTTGTTTGTGTGGTTATATATTAATAATGGAAAAACCCTTTATATTTACTTACTAAGAAGGTTTACTTTTACAGTGAATTTATTTCAATTAAGAATACTGTGACCTATACAGGAGTCGTATACAAACTCCCTTATCTAATAAGACATGTGTCACAAGTTACTATTGGCTCCAACACTATTTTCACTTTTGTTTTTTTTTTTTTTTTTTTTTTTTTTTAACTAAACTTTTATTTTGTTATTTGCTTACATTCTTATTATAACTTAACCTACAAAAATAGTTAACAAAAAAGGTTTTTCTTATTTTAAAAATTAAAATGTAAAAAATAAAGTGTTTTTTTTATGTTAAATCGTTTTTCCTTTCACTTTTGTTCAGTTCATATTTTAAAATAACTTCAAATTATTTTACATACTTTTAGGCGTTAAATAATTTAATAACCTCTACATTTAAAACGAAACTGTAAGCCATCTTATGGAAGAAATATGAGTTTGTTTTTTTTTTTATAATATCCATTCTCGGAAACCAGAATTCATAACCTCGAAACTACCATTGATATAATAGTTATTTTTTTTTTGTTTTTTAATATAAAATACCATCCTATATGTATGCTATAGGTCATTATATATAATATTAATATTAAATCATTCTTCAAAATTGATTATAATTTCATAAGATTGACCCTTAAAATATTTTTAATATTATTAATAATATAAAAAAAAAAGTAAATAAATGAATAAAATGTATAAATTACATAATATTGTGTATATAATAAAATATATAACAAAATCATAAAGTGGTGCAGGGTCAGAACTCCCAGGGTTATAAATCTCTTAGAGACTTTAAGATATTTACGTGGGACATAAGTCCCTGTATAAGTGAAAGCCCTAAAGAGTCCTAAGGGGACTTATGACCCATTATTTGAGTAAGAACTCACTTTATTAAATTATTAGTTCCTTTAGGGAGTTATAACCCACGTAATATATTAAAGTCAAAATTTTGCAATAAAATCTGAAAGTCTTTTCTGGTCTTTATAATTTAAAGTATGGTAATAAAAATATATACTTAAAATATTAGATGTACAACAATATGTATTTATATATTTATCTATGCGAGATAGATACTATATTAGGAAGCATATTAAGGTTTGTTAAAAATCAAAGTTGACCCTTCTTCCAGAGTATTTATGAATTCATGGATGCGAGACTTTGGTTACAAAATCAGGATTACCCTTTTTGCAAAATAGCCTTTCAAAATGTAGTTTAAATTTAAAATTATTGTTCTTAATTTTGGAAAAAGGGAATACTCTGATTTCGAATCCAACCCGAAAATTATGAGTTTTTTTTATGAGTAAAATTGTATAATTAAAATTAATATTTCATTTAATATTACCAATAACTTGTAAGCCTAGAACTGTATAAGAGAGTTATGACCCACAACGCCGAGTCCAAACTGCCATGGTCATAAGTCCCTTAGGAAGATGGTTCACTGCTATGAGTACCACTAAGTTGGTTATAAATCCCTAAGGGACTAATGACCCTGGAAGTTCTGACTCTGCACCAAATAAAATATATTATAATATAAGCATATGTTAAAAAAAATAAACATTATTTTCTTTTAACATTAAAAGACATTTTGGACAGCTATGAAAATGAAAATAGAAAAACCAAAAGGAAATATGTTTCTATTCATATGCTAATATTCAATAAATTTTTGTCAAAATATTAAAAAAAAAGGACGAAGGATCAAGAAAAAAAAAAAGGATAAAATTGTTAATATAATATTTGAGTTTTGGTTTTTTTTTTTTATAAATACGTCACATGATTTATTTATTAAGAAAAAAACAAATATTCTAATTTTCAGTTTTTTTCAAAAATATATTATAACTTACATACATTTGTATATATATAAATATTTTCTACATAATTTAATATTTGATGACATATGGAGTTAGTTTTCAGAAATATTTTGTATTAAAATTTAAGATTAAAATATAAATCTGAAATAATTCAATGTCCAAAAACTTAAATTGAACTCTAAATTTTGAATGAAAATAAAATGTTGGAATTCTAAAAAAATTAAGGGAAAATATTTCTTAGAATTAATAAGTTCTCTTAATGCCACCTAATTCTGATTTTCATTTCTTCATAATCTATATATATAAAAACGAAAGTTTGTTTATTTGCATGTAGCGAATAGACTCCTAAACTGCTCAGGCGATTTCCAAGAAAATTTGTATGAAGAGGGGTTTGGGTACAAAAGAAATCGTGGCCTAAAAACTTTGACCTAACGGACCACCAAGTTGGGGCTGTGACGCAAGTATTTAAACTTTTTTGTTCTAAAATGAAATGGTTTGACTAATTGACTTCAAATTTTGTATACGTGATGCTCCTTGAGAATTGAGCTAACACTATTAATAGTTTTGGAATTTGTCAACCCATGTCGAGCCGACGTTTGGTCCAAAAAAATTTTGGGTCCAAATTTTGTTCGATCTTACGAAATACTGCTTTGGCTTAAAAGAAAGCCCCAAAAAAATATTGTTGAGTTCAATTAACCAATTACTTTACTCTAAATTAGAAACGGTTTGACCGATTTCCTACAAATTTTGTATACGTGTTTTGCTTTGAGAATGGAGTTAACTCTATTAACCGACTTGGAATTTGTTAATTCTGACCCGACCCAACAATTGTCCAAAAGCAATGTGTTAGCAAATTACTTCCAATTTTGCGCAGTACTGCTTTGGCCAAGGAGAAAGTCTCAAAGAATTTTTTTTGACTTTAAATTAGAAATGGCTTGATTGGTTGACTTAAAATTTTGTATACGAGCAGCATCTTGAAAATGGAGTTCAGTCTGATAGCAGGCTTGGTGTTTGGTAACACTTGTCGGTCCTACAATTGTTCAAAAAATTTTTTTTAAAGTAAATTACGTCCAATTTTGGAAAGTAGTTAGTACTTCTTACAAGATCTTCAAAAAATTACTAGAATAATCCTGGCAAAAACGTTTAAAACATTTTAAATTAACATTTACACCATGTGTAATTTTTACGTTAACTTTTGCAGTGACATCGACTTAAACTAAACCTCCATTGAGAGGCGCAGCAACGCGCACCGCGTATTAGCTAGTACATTATAATATTTTGTTGGCAAAATTATTTATTATTACTCTCAAATTAGAATGTCGGACGTTATGTTGAGGACGTTATCTACTAAACAAGATCTACAAGACCAAGTTCTCTTAACCTATCCTTAAATATAAATCCAAAAAAACTTCCAAAAATCTCAAAATAATAAATACTTTTGTAAAAGACAAATAACCCTGACTATATAAATAATTACAAAATACAGTCTAGTTTCAACAATAACAACATATCGATTATAATACCCACTCCCAAGTTCACTAGACAAAATTATGAGAACCCTGATATTGATACCATTATAGGTATTTCAACAAAAAATAATGTACATAAAAATACATTATTTATTTTGGGGATTTTGGCTTTGGGAATTTTGATTTTGAGAATTTTATTATACCCCCAAATCTAAAATAAATATCACAAACATCATATTAATTTTGGTAAGTGATTGTGTTTTGGTAGTGTTTTGTACCCACCGAAAGATGGTGAACTAGATGTGGAAAATCAGTTATTTTAAACAGTGTTATCTTCTCAGTCCATTAAACGACGTCTGTTCGTTCGTTCGCCCGTACTCCGGATAACCCAAAGAATAATGATGTAGAAATTTTAGTATGTAGGTTGATGGAAGAAAATCGAACCATGCGTTCTTGTTCTGGAAGACTTTGATCGAACGAGCATAATTCCGAAATCTATCTAAGAAAATCTTGAAATTTGGTACAAAAAAAAAATATTCCTTCGGATACTTATCACATGCCTCCGCAAATCTTGTTGACATATCTTCCAAAGTGATAAGAGTAATCTGTTTTTTTTGTATGTTTTAGCAATTGAAGAGGAATGTAATTAGTTGTTCGGAAAGCTGCCTCACGACCTAAGCAGCATATCTTCGCAATTAATAAAGTTATAAAATTTTAATTTGGTTCAAGGAAGATCTTTCCTGTTTGCTTATAATTCCTGAAATCTGAGATAAGTTGAAGCGAGGGTTCGTGTAAATCGAAATTGAATTTTTCAGGTGTAGGGTATTACTAAGTTGATTTCTTTGATTTATTATGATATTTTCTCAAGGATTTTGATAATTTTGTATTAGTTCTCTAATATTAATATAAAATAATATTTTGTAAACGTCTCTGTCACGTTCTAGGAATCGAAGATATAATTTAAATGAAAAATAACAAAATATTTACTATGAAAATTATATTTAATATAAAAAAAACAAAATTGTTTACAATATATTCAAGGTTTCAGTTATTTTGTCACTCTTTGTCAGTTATTTGTGTTTCTCTCTTGTTCTTTATTTTGCTTAGACGTCCTTTCAAAAGCTTTCTTTCCCCAATCTTACTTGGGACAACAGTTTTTTGAATAGGCGAATGAAGCAAAAGGATCCTTTAAACCAATGAACCTATCTTTACTTGGAGGAGATTTTAAATTATTTAAATAAACTCTACAATCAACATGCAAATGTCCATCGGATCTCCAATATTTGTATAACTGTTTTCGTAATTTGTCCTTATAAAAACTTTAAGGTGGGATTGGATTGAGACTAGGATATTAAAAATACACCATCCAACAACAACTAAAGCTATTATATATATTATTTTATAAAAAAGTTTATATAATTCCTATTAAAATATGTCTTTAGTTACTAAAGCATTAAAATAAATTCAAAATTAATACTTTTATCATTATAAATCCTTTATTTGCTCCTGCAAAAAGATAATAGCACCATAATAATAACAATAAGTACTGAAGTATATTATATAATAATGATTGATAAACAAGACTGTATTTGTTTTATTTACTCAAGGGATTATGGAACCCTTCCAAAAAAAAAAAAAAAAACAGTTTTTTTACGTAAAAATGTGCTTAAGGTCATAAAAAGTTTTGTTATTTTCCCTTTAAATAACAATCTTTCGACTCTTTTATTGGCCATTCTGTCATAAAATACGTTATTATTTTTTTCATTCATTCTTTCAAAATAAAATAACAATGTTTTTTTAATATAAATTTTTATCTCATAAAAATATAAAAATTTTGAAAACTAAAGGGGTCGGTGAAAAAGTTTCCCAAGTACAAATCTATTTAAGTAAAAGGAACAAAAATTGTCAATATTCATTTTGTAAAAATACTCCAAAATTTATTTTTTAAAAAGAGTGTTGGTAGAAAGCATCGGAAGTCATCCAGAATAACTGTGCAGCGTTTTAAAAAAGGTTTAACTTTAACAAACTCCGCCTACTTTTACAAACCATAACAAGAACAGACATCTATACAAATGAACCGTTCGACTTTAAAGATCGGGTTGGAAGCGAATTAGGAAAGGAATTGGGTATTATGGACTAAACTTTTAAAGCATATCATGAAGTTGTTTATAAATTTTCTTTTTAAGCTTTTTCTGGCTCGTGCAAACCAAATGAATTCCAACTTTAGTGAACACATTGCCTGTGTGTTAATAGTTTCATTAGGAAACAATTACCTAGTGGTAATAGTAGTATCGTCGCGATGATTGAATCAGACGACGCATTACAAACGAATTTCCAAAATAGCACTACAAAGGTAAGATGTGCTTATAACTTGAACGACGTGTTCTGAACCCGTATTTTCGATTATTAAGCTAACTTTTAACTTATGTCTACAATTTTTTTCATTATTTTGGAAGTAAACGAAGTTATAGTAATTTGGTGACAGTCAGAGGGATCGCTTTCGATACCTATTTTTGCAGCTAGAAAACATGCAGCACCCATTGGGCAGAATAAACATCTTAAGTAAAGGAATCAAGGAAGAGGAAAAAACCGAATATTTAAATAAAATGAGGAGCTTATATTCAAACCGTGCAATGTCCATATGAGACAATTTTGTCAGTATTCAAGAAAGTTTGAGATGCCTCTAATTATTATTTCTAATTTCCTGCAAAAATTTATCATTAAATCAATTTGTCAGAATATGGAGATTGCACGTATTGAATCGGAGCTCCTCAAATATGTATTAGAGTTTGTAATAAAAACATTTTTACAAAATTTTTTGCAGAATATGTATTTATTTGTGTATGTGAGCTTCTGTATTAGGAACAGAACTAAAGCTGACTGTCACATACTTTAGACAAATAGTTTTATTTCGCAATTTTTAGATATTTTTGAGCTTTCTTAATATGACAAGATTCCTCATTATGTAAAAGTCTCAAAAAGCGCTTCAAAACATTGTAAGAAATATTAACAAGTATTTTTAAATTGAATAATATAATTCACAGATAAAAATATTACATATAACTTCATCCACCTTATAACTTCAGGATCATTGTGTTCGAGAGTTATTTCTTTTGGTCCTTTTTTCCTTGAGCTAAAAATAAAATTCGAGAAAAGAATTTTATTTATTTTTTTTTTGAATCTTAAAACTCTTGAGTCTTGACCATTATATTACATTATGTCATACATATACGATGAAAATGCCATTTTTCCGCGATTATTTCATATCCTTTCAAAATCTTTTTAATGGAACACGATATACACGTGCTTTACAATTGTGCAATCTTTCATTTCTGATTTTATTGCGAAGTTTGTTATTTAATGTGAGCGGGACAGAATGTTGTTTATAGTTCTTGGTTTCCTGTTTTTAGAAATATAACATTATAATTTATTTCTTTTTCATTTTCTTCATATTTCTTTATTAAAGATTCAGATTTACAGAAAGTTTTGTATTTCAACTGTATTGTTTTAAAATATAGTTTGGTTTTTTAAATATGAATTTTTCTCCCATTTTCCATAATGTACACAATAAGAGTATAAGAAATGAAAACTTTTCAATAATATAATACTGTTCTAACTATCATTTTACAAATGAAATTATATTGTGTCTTTTCCCTTGAAAAGACATTGTCTTTCTGATTGCTTTTTTATTCATAGAAAAAATTGTGATAGACATTGTAGAAATTGGACATTTGGTTGGATTTTAATATTAAATTTTTATAATAAATTTTAATGGATGTATAATAAATGCAAAACAAAACAAGTATTTATTGCTAAAGTTTCAAATAAAAGATTTTATCTGTTATTCTGATTATGATAAATAATGCTAATCGGATGTTATTTGCAAAACTATGAAAATGAAAAGGTAGAGATGTTAGAAAGTTAAAAGAGTTTGTGAGTTAAAGGGCAGCTTAAAGGGCGTTTATGTTAGAGCTGCAATAAGTTCTAAGTGCGTCGATAAGAACATAGCGTAGAAAATTATATATTGTATATCGTTCATCAATATAAAAAGCTCTATTAAAATTATGCATATAATTTATTCTTAACGATGCTCTTATCACTTATCGCAGCTTCAATATAAACCCAAATACAGTCAGAGATTTTCTATGAAAATTAATTTATACGCATAAAACAAAAACGAAATATTTTTTTCAATATATACTTTTATTAAAGTAAAACTAGCCTCCAAAAATGTAAATAATAAAAAATTGATGGTAGATCTTTGGTTTAAATTAATGAAAATATGAAATAGTTCTGTTAAAGCTTGAAAACTTTAAAGCTTAAAAGATTAAAAATTTCCACTAACCCAAATTTGATTGTATACTATTTAAATTTAAAAGTGTTTTAATGTAAAAAAAAATTGCTGGATTAGGGTTAATAGAAAGAAGAACTTTTAAAAATTGTGTCAAAAATTTCGTTGTTGCCAGGTGTAAGTGATTGACATTCATTCATAGTTTGTGGTTTAAACTGCAAAAAAATTAGATATATTGTTGTTAAACTCATCAAATGCTCTCCTTACCACCTTTTTTTACGATCCTGGGTAAACAAGAAATTCCTTCATTATCACCCAGGTGTACACTAGTTGCTTTGTAGTGGAATCAATCAATCAAAATTGTCTCTTTTTAAAACAAGCCAACTTTAGAAATAGGCTTGGTATATTACAAATGTACAATTAAAATTTTGGGATCGGGATAAGGAAATGATTCTCGTAGAATAATAGGTTGTAGTTTTGCATGACTTTTACTGTGTAAAATTTCAATCGAGAGTATTGGATTATTTGGCGTTTTAATCTCTTCACATGTCTTTCAATAAGACATAGAACCTGTTAATGAAGCTTCAATTTTCTAGGGGCTAACTATAAAATAGAGATGAGTGAATATTGAACATAGTAAAGGAACCTAGTAATAACAAATTATTTTCAAATTATGAAATATAGTTTTATATTATATTCTTTAAAATAAAAACTTAAACTAATATTGTGTTATATGCTGCAACACATGATGTGTGATTACACCATATATTCCTATCTATACTTTAACAATATTAAGCTATGCAAATATTCATTTAAAGTTGTCTGAAGCACATTACTCTCGTCTGTGTATGTTTGTTATCAATTTATAAACAACTGAAGATTTTCAGTTTAAAATGAAGAATAAGTAAATGTATAATGTATATCATTTTCTTAAATAATCTTATATAATTCGTTTAAACCTTTACAAGGTCATTTCAAGGACAATTTATGTTACGATTTTAATTTTGATATATTTTCCTTTTTTAAAAAACTACACAAATAAAACTTTTTTATTAAAAATTTTTTTTTTTTCTCTTCTTTATTATCTACTTTAGTTTTTTTTTTCTTTTTTTTTTTTATTTCTAGAATAAAAATATACATTTTAATTTGTAGTAGTTGTCTTGTCAGTTGGCGCGGTGATGTTGACGGTGGTGGTGATGGTGATGGTGATGCTATTCTATATAGTTTTTAGTTTATTTTGTTTTTTTATTTATTTAAATAATTTTTCACTATACATTCAATTTGAAACTTAAAACTTTTACTGAGTTATGAAATAAATAAAGAAAAGAAAAAAAAAATAATTATGATATAGAAAAACTAAAACACGAAAAAAAACAACAAAAAAAATAGAAAGGAAAAAAAAAATAATAAAGAGATGCCGCTGTTGTCATATTTTTTTTATTTAATAAAAGAAATATTTTGTATTTAAAAAAAAAAAATAAATTATAGAATTTTTAATGCATACAAAACTTTAAGAAGATTTGTTTTTTTTTTAAAACCATTTTGTTATTTGTACATAAATAAATTTTTTTTTCAATTTAAATTTATATTTAATTGAATTTTATTTTTTAATTCGATTAAATTTTATAATTATACAAGAAAGTCCTTTCTGTAGAAATTTTTACAGTAGAGACAATGGATGACAATAAAATAGTATGTTTTTGCCATAAGTTAAATTTAATTTCTTCTCTAACGGAAGATCACGAAACCTTGTCGATGACGTTTCGTGATTACAATTCTGAAAATATTTCGATTTTAATTAACGACGTTAGCTACGACGCGTCGACATCGCACTGTAATATTAAAAAAAAACCTTTTCTACCATTCTTTTTTTTAAGTGCTAATTGTTTAACATCGGGTGATGTATTTGAGATCAAGTCAATCATGTAAGGCAGTTTCCACCAAGTGTCCAGGTACCATCATAGGAAGAAGAGTTGGCTACGAAATCTCGCGTTTCAAAATTTCTCGCCATAAAATCTCGTCTTTTAAAATATTGCCATATTTAACGAATACTATTATACTATAATAACGTATTGGACGAATACAAAACTCAAAAAAAAAAAAAAAAACAAAAGAAATCAAAATCAGAATCTCGCATATTATAGACTCGCATTTATACTTATATTTTGTAAAAGGCATACAATTCTGATTTTGAAGCGAACTATAAAATTCCCCCTATTATTTTTTCACACATAAAAAGTCAGCAACAAAGCATTCAATATAATTGGGTCTGTCGCCCTCAAAACCCCACTGTACCACTCTAACTCTGAATTTTTAACAAACTCTAAGAACCTTAATAATTATACCCGTGCATATATATATGAACATCGGGTATATTAGATTTGCTCCTCCGTTTGTAACGCATCGATCTAGACGAGCTAGATATAGTGTCAAGGGTACGTATCGGCTCAGAATCGAAAAATTAGTCGATCTAGCTATGTGTGTCTGTCCGTCCGTCCGTCCGTCCGTCCGTGTGTCATCACGATAACTCAAAAACTAAAAGGGCTGAAATTCACACAAAGTCATTTTTAGACAATTTCTAGGTTCCCTATTGTTTTTGGTTAAAATCGGACCAAGGCTTCGGGGAGCTGCCATACAACTTTTTTGCACCAATATGAATTTCTTCAAAACTATTTATACTACGGGGATGAAAATTACACACGGTTAGTTTTATATTGACTCCGGCACTTATATGAAGTTTCAAAATGTTAGGGCCCCATTTTCGGGGGGCTGCCATACAACTTCCTTGCACCAATATGAATTTCTTCAAAACTAATTATACTACGCGGATGAAAATTACACACGGTTAGTTATATAATGAATCGAGCACTTATATGAAGTTTCAAAATGTTAGGGCCTCATTTATGGGGGGCTGCCATACAACTTCTTTGCACCAATATGAATTTCTTCAAAACTAATTATACTACGAGGCTGAAAACTACACACGGTTAGTTATATAATGAATCGAGCACTTATATGAAGTTTCAAAATGTTAGGGCCCCATTTTCGGAGGGCTGCCATACAAAGTTTTCGATTCAATAACTGTGAATCTAATAAAGCTACAAGGTTAAAATTAAAATTGGGCAGGTAAATTAATAGGGCAAGTTACTTGGCAAAGTTGGACATCACTCGGACCATCGGACTTTTAGGGTGGGCCAATTTTTTTTTTTGTTTTTTTTTTCTTTGTTGTTTTTTTTTTTTTGTATTTTTTTTTTTTTTTTTTTTAAGCTAAGTTATGGGACAATGAATGAAAACTTTTTTTTTTTTTTGTGATTTTTTTTTTTTTTTTGTTAATTTTTTTTTTTTTTTTTTAAGCTAAAGTTATGGGACAATGAATGAAAATTTTGTTTTTTGTTTTGTGACTTTTTTTTTTTTTTGTTAATTTTTTTTTTTTTTTTTACGTCAAAATTATGGGGTAATGAGTTAAATGTATAAGAGAAGTAAATTACGGTTTATTTTATACACCATAGTGGGTATGCACGGGTATCTAAAAGTTGACAAGGGCAACTATAATCTTCCTCGTTTTTTTTTAAGTATAATACGTAAATAATAGAGCATTTTTTAATATCAATGATTTATCAGTTTTTTCAAGATTTTGAGGTACGCGATTTTAACATGCGAGATTTAGAAACACGAGATTTTAAAAAAAGAGAGTTTTAAAAGCACGCAATTTCCAATACTCTTTCTAGTAAGAATCGACAATTTATAACCCTTTTGATTTTCTTGAATTTTCCTTTAATTATTGGATTTATCCTCTAATATGGTAAGAATTGAATATCAAAGTAATCACATAAGATAAAAATTGTACATACATACATTTGAAATGAAAGTTAATCCATGCTTTAAAACAGTCCTTTGTGTGGTCTTACTTAATATTAAAATATTTGACTGGGGTAAAAAAATGTAATTTACATTGTAAAAATTTGCAATTCAACAAAAAATTTGGCACGATAACACGCGCAAATTTCAACCTATTTTAATGAAATTCGTAAATGGACTAAATCGGACGACGGGATCGAGAGGCTTCCATACAAAAACACCAGACTTTTCGAGAAATCTCGTATTGTAACCGTGTAACCGGAATAATAAAGACCGTCTTCGCAGATGGGTCAAATTGGACCAAGTAGAGGTGGGCTCCCATGTAAAATAATGAGAATTTACAATACAAAACATATTACATGCAAAAAAAAAAAGCTTATATAATCCATCTTGAATTTATTTCTACGTTTTTGCTTTCAAATAGTACGATCGGAATAAAATGTCCGTAATACACTAAATTTCTAATTTTCTAAGAACTACTGCAACCCCTCTCTCTTTCAATGAATAACCAAATGAAATATAGTATTAAAATAATAATAAATTTCAAAAAACATTTTATTCTTTACTTTATAAATTTCAGAAAAAAAGTTTTAAAATTTTTTTTATACATTGCAAATCTTGTTCTGAATAAAAAGAGTTTCTTTTTTATTTTTTTTTTTGTATAATATTTAAATTTAACTTTTAAGTAGTTTAAAATAAGAATATGGACAATAGTAATTGGATCAGTATTTAAGTACCATTTAAAAAATAAAACAAAAGGAAAACTTTTTTTTAACTAATTAGAAAAAAAGTTTATTAGTAAAGTCTTAAATTTAATTTTGACCCTTTTAGGAACCCTTATTTCCTTTAAAATCTAATTGATGTAAAAGTTATTCATAATTTATTTCCTTTGAATTGTTCTAATTGAACAGATTATATTTAGAAAATTTAATTTTACTTTAAAATACATATTTTATCTAATTAAACAATTATTTACATAAAATTTAAGATTCATATATTTTGAATATTTAAAAACTAAAATTTGCTTATTATTTATGCTTTAAAAGTCTGTTCGATCTGCATTTCTAAAGATTTTGTTCTAATGATCGGTACTAAAGATTCGTCTAACTTGAAATAAGTAACGGAATTTTAAATGTGAATAGCAGTAATGAAGAAATGTTTTTTTATGCAGCCCAAGTTATTGTAGTTACAGTACTATAAAGCTCAAGTTCAAAAGATCCAAGTTTTCTATAAATTTCAGATTCTATTTCAATTTCAATTTCAGGTTCCTTAAACCGTTTGGAGGAGTTTTGTATAACGTTAAATTGAAATACCATATAAGGCAATCCTGAAATGAATAAGTTAAATGTTATAGAATATATTTAATATTCCAAAATTACAGCCTTCTAGTTTTACAAAAAAACAATAAATGAAATATTAATTTAATTTAATAGCGAATGCATACGGACATGCTTTAACTGCCTAATACAGCATTCTATTTATTTTTGAATTAAAGAAACTTTTAAAAATAACGTCAAATTTGAGTTGTTCGTCTATCCAACGCTATTTTACTTCTCAGTAGAAAATATTTGTGTTGGACAACCCAGACAACTCCAAATAAATTTTGATCTAATAAATGCTTTTATATAAAAAATTACTAAGATCATCTGTGAGTTTTAACAATAGATCAGAAATTTACATATAAATCAAAAATTTTATTCAATAATTAATTTTGTTTTTCAAAATATGAAAATAAAAATTATTTATTTTATTTTTGTTTTTATTATTTGCTTATAATATAAGGTAAGCACACCCCAACTTTGGTAGATAACAAGTAACAAATTTCTATAAATTGTAACTGTACTTACGTTGTAGTAAGTAAGCAAAAGCTGAATTTTATAAAGAATAGAAATGCGCCTAAAAGTACTTAAGATTAGTCTAAATTAAAATAAGTAACGGGATTTCAAATATGGATAGCTAATAATAAAATAAAGAAATAAATAATAATTGTAGAAATACTTTTTAATGTAGCCCAAATTGTTGAAGCTGTAATACCTGGTCTGGTGATACTTAAACGAACTGATTTCATATTATATAATTAATTCTATATGTAGCTCATATTATGTGACTAAAGTAACTTAGTTTTCTACGCTTCTAGTTATTAAGTGTAGAAAACTAAGTTACTTTGGTCACTAACACGAGGACCTAAATATGAACTAATCCAACTAATAACACAAGGTAAAATAGAAAGCAAAAGTGAAATAGGTAGAGAACAAATGTCGTGGCTTAGAAACATCCGAAACTGGAAAGGTATTAACACAATAGGAGAATTAGTACAAAGTGCACGATGCAGAGAAGAGTATGCCAACATCATTGCAAGTCTACAGTAACATATGGTCGCTAATCATCCAGTAGTGGATTACCAGCTGAAGAAGAATGATATGTAACAAATTAAGTTATATTAAAAGAATGTTCAAAAAATTTTTCAAATTTTAAATACCACCACCTTCAAAAATTGGTATAAAGTAAAATTTTACAAAAACCAGGTTAATTTTAAATTTATAAAAATTTTTCTAGATTTAATTTTTAATCTTTTGTCCCCATTAGTTCAAAAATTAATAATATATAATATTAAATATATATATATTAAAAAATTTTATAGCGTCCCCCTTAATGAATGCTATTTTTTTGAAATTTTCTTTAATGTCATTAAATGAAAATTATTAAATTTTTTCTTTTTTAGTTCATGCTGTTCCCCATTTTTTGTTTCCTGTACAATAAATTTCAATGGGATTTTTGCTTCGACAAAGAAATCAATTAAAATAAAAAAAGAAAGAGACAAGGACAAAGAAAGAAATAGGAGAAAATAAGAGAAAACTCTCATCAAAACTTAATTTTTTCCGCTACTTCATTAAAAAGGATCACAAATTTTTAAATTTATGCTTTTTTTTTTGAATTTTTTCATTGCTCTCTTTTTATTAGCTATTTTCTTTCTCTTTTTATTTTTTTATTCTTTTTTAATTCTTTGATATTATGTAAACACCTGATATAACTTTCAATGTTATAAACAGAGTGTGCCGAAAGTTAGAATTGTAATTTTTAGGGGATTATTTTGGAGGTTGAAAGGAATAAAACTTTTCGGTTATCAACCATTTCTGAGACATTAAAACTTCGCATGGTTTTCGGATTGAATGAATCCCGTTAGAAAATAATGTAATAATAAATAACTTGAAATAAGTCCCGTAAGAAATAACGTCTAAACTAATCTTAATTTATTCAACAACCAAAAGTACTAAATCTGGAGGAATAGGTTATAATTTTTGAAGTCTAACTAGCTGCGAGCAAATAGGGTACAATTTACAAATGAAAACTTTAGCGCATCTGCATTTTAAATATGATAAGAACTTCGTGTTTCAATATCTTAGGAATGCAATCAAATAGCTCGTTCGAACCCTGGTATCTTATTAACCCACGACTTCTTGTTATGAAGTCGCATTTATTTTCTTGGTACACCCTGTATATGAAAAAAAACAAACTATTTTTCTTATAACATGAATGATGCATAAAGGGATGCAGTATTTAAAACTTAAAAACGAAACGAAATCTTTTTTTTTTAATAATGAAAGGGAATATTAAAAAAATAGGTACCATTTCTTTTATTAAAATAAATAAAGGTAGAAATAATTTAATTTTTTTTCCTCTTCTATCTTTATTTTAATAAAAAAGAAATACTGTATCTTATTATTTGTTTTACAATTACAGAGTGAGGATGAAAAAGAGAATATATGAAACTAATTAATACTGAAATTAATGAAAATTAAAAAGAAATAGTTCTAAAAGAAGGTCCCCAGTGTGTTTCTCTAGAAGGAAAATGATGAACAAATGGTAGAAGAAATATAATGTGAGAGAAAGCAGAACTTTTAAATTATTTTCTGTTAACCTTTTTGATTTTAAATTAACATTTTTTTTTGTTTTTTATTTTAATGAGATTTTACATTTCTAAAGAATTAACTCATGTATTAAAGAATATTTTAATAAAAAAAAGGTTACCATGGTTTCTTAAAAAAAATTTAAATATGAAAATATTTTATAGTCTGTTAAATATTAAAACGCATTTAAAAAAAAAATACGCACAAGTGTAATATAATAATTTTATAGCCTGTAAATGTAATGGTAATATAAATTTTTTTTAAGGTTAGGATTGAACCTATTTAGATTTTAAAGCAAATGTTATACATTAGGATTGCCATGTTAAATGTGTTTTCCTTTAAAATTATACCGTTAATGCAAAATTTGGGTAAATGAGTTTGAGCGAATATTAAATGTAACGATATGTCAAGACCAATTGAATTAAAGTCAGATAATATTGACTTTGTGCTATAAATGTTATAATTGTGTTTTTTAAGAATAGTGTTACTAATAGACACATCTACTACACGATATTCCTGGGTGTTAGTTTTCTTCTACTTTGTGTATATAATATTTTGCAAGCTCTGGGTTGTTTTGATCTATACTGGTTGTTTCCTAGGTTTTCACTCCTAGACTTTTCAGGATAAGCTGGTATTTGCTTTTCTATCTTCGCCCAATTGTTTGGTTATGAGTTTATCGTGGAACCTAAAAGTACCAAACCTATTCGTACTAGTGTAAAGCTTTTAACGCACTAAAATCATTTTCTCTCTCAGTAAAAAGTTGATATAAGTGAGTAGAAATTTTTTACTTCCCTCCGCGTTGGAATAAACATTAAAAGATTTTTAAAGAACTTGTAGCAATATTCTCTTTAATAATTATTTGTCCAAGGTTATTAGAGTGCATTGAATATAAGAATCCTTCAAGTCATTGGAATTTAGATTATTATATTTTGTTAGTTATATTATAGTTCTACACAAAAATTAAACATTTTTCCAAAATTATTGTCTTCAAATCTCCTATAGGTGGTTTTAATTTGTTAAAATGCCTAGACCTATTATAATTCATAACCATTTTTGGATGCTTTTAGGAAATTACTTTTTTTTTGGAGTACTTTGACATATGTTGTTTTCCTTTGAGGAAGGAATTGAAGATTGAAAAAGGTAGTAGAATTTTATTTTCACATGTAAGGAAGGTAATACAGAGTGTATTGATTTAATATGTACTCGATACTTATATAATTTAATCCTACGGTAATAATCTTCCTTCCTATGTGTATTGCTTATGTATGTAAAATTTTCCCAAAAATATTTACTTATTTTAAGAATATCAAGTAAAATATTACGATGATAAACTTATCATTGCATCTATGAAAAATCGACTTATTAAAGCATCTTAAAACAAAAATGTTAACAGAAAATTACAATATTATTTTCTTCGTTTTCAGTCTTTTTTTTGTTGCCATAATCATCAAGTTGATGCATTATTTTAATTATTTTTACATCTGAAAAGAGAAATTATATAAGTAAAGATAAAAGTACTAACTACTTGTAATATTCACACAAATATTCACTTGAGTTACATTAAAATCTTTAGTTACGTAAGAAGTATATGTAATTTTAATATACTCTGGCGTACCATAACTTTGGCATTTAATTTTAAAATATTATATAGAAAATGCAATTAAAATAATATATTATAAAATTTTATATTTGGTATATAAATATATATATATATTTAGTATATAATGAACATACTAAATTTACATATGTTTGATAATATTATTATTTGAAATTATTTGACTATATGAAAATAAGTAAAATTTAATTGATTTTATAAAATTAAAATGATAAATAAGAAATTTAATTCATTTAATAAATTTTTAGAAGGTTGTAGTTTTAATGTTTGAAATTATATAAGACACACAGAATTGCGTTAAATGTGTGTTTCGCAGCTTTTATTCCGGTTGGGACGAAGAGTGATAAAAAATTCTCTCTTTTTTTTTTTTCGAAGCGCTAACTGTTTGTGTGTGTCATAGGAGTCGAAAACCAGAAAAATTTTTTCACTTTCAATGGTATTCGAACTCGGGTCTTTCGCATGAACGGTCTATACTCTAACCACTGTATCACCCAGCTGTTATTAATTGTTTTCTAAATTCCATTGATTAGTTCAGTTGTGATCAATGTTTTTTGCAGAGTACTTGGTTATAGTAACATGGGCATAGTAGCCATGGGCAATGGAGTCAAAACAGTTCTTTAACTTAAAACATTACTTGGTAAAATGAATTAAGTTAAACTGTTTTGAATTCTTAGGTAATTTAATTTATTGAAAGGTTAATTTTGTTGTAAAAGTGGCATCATTATTTATGGACGGAGCCCTTTAGAAACCTCTCTAACTAATCTCTTAATTTGAGATTTTGTAATGACCAAGGCTCTGTTGCACCAGCAACTTATCACTTATCAAATAATTAAATAATAATTTTTTTTGAAAAACTTTTAACCAAAACCGTATTTGACAACAAACCAATTAAGTTTAATTAGTAAAAAACACTCACTTATCAAAAATAGTCTAGATTAGTGAGATAAGGGGTTGGTGCAATAGAACTTATATTTTCCATGATGGGATAAATTATTTAATTATATTGATCGTTGTCATGCATTTCTTGGTCTGTCCATCTGCCCAACTAAGTGCCTATCTACTGGGATATAACAGAGTCAGCTTTTCTTAATTTATATCAACCTCCATTTTTTTGTTTAATGATAGCGATTAGAGAGTGTTGCTTTATATTACTCAATAATTCTCGGTTTGGGATTGTTGTTCCTCAAAAGATTCAGCAGATTATTCTCATAGATTTACTTTACTATCGCATAGAGGTATGAATCAACACAGGAGTTGGAGGGTTTTCCAGATGTACCATAATCTGCTAAATGTCCTTCTTAAATTGTGTATGTTCCTCATCATGCTTAATACACTACCACTTACACTGCTTCCTTGGTGTTAATTATTCAGATTTCTTTTTAAATTCCTGCAAACAATTTCCTTTCTTGACTTTAACTTATTAAAAGTGTCTTCAAGAAGGTTCCGTTCCTCTTCAAGTTACTTGTAAGAAATATGCACTCATCTTAAAATTTAATAACTGCAATTTGTTTGTGCCTCCTTACCTATCTGTAATCATTTTTCAATTTCAAATGATAAGTTTTGTTTTAATAATTCAAGAAAATATATTTTTTAAAGTCAACAATTTTTTGTTTATTAATGTTATCGAGACAAGATCTCCAATTTATTCTTTGTTCATTTTAGAAAAAAAAATGGAAAATATTGTATTTTGCATTATTCTTTCACGAAATTCATAATTTTTCATTCAGTTTTTTATTTCAATTTTGTTTTTTTATGCAAATTGTTATAAATCATACAAACAAACAGATAAAAGTTCTTTTTATTTTAGAAAACCATTTGGGAGGTGACGTTGTTTATCATTGTGTTTTTTATTCCCATTCTAACTTTATTTGACGCTCGTTGAATTATATCTTTATCTTAAAGTATTCATCATTGGAAGAAGAAATTTAATATCAGATCGTGATAAAATTTTTAAATATAACTTGCAGATATTCAATTATCTTTTGTAACATTCTAGGAGAGGTCAATCCTTGATTAAAATAGAAGTCCTAAACCATAATGTGCAAGCACTTTGGGTGCACTGTAGGCACGGGGGGAGATAAAGTGATTCTACTCACTTATATCAACTTTCCACTGCAGGAGGAGGTGATTTTAATGAGTAGAAGCGTTATACTACGAAAATCTAAGTGCTTTATGGTTCCCGAGTAGTTTTCACAACGTTTAGTAAAAACCAAATTCGTTTAGTGGGTATAAATTGATTCAGATATTCCTTTAAGTTTGTAGAGTACCTTTGATTATCTTCAGTTTTTAATATGACTCTTTTTAATCAAAGAAGTCTCAACCCAATTTCCACTCATCTCAATGGATCTAAATTGTTTTCAATATTCTAGATTAAATACTGCTGCTTTTAAAATATTTTTTTTCTTTTAATTGCATTTGAAAACGAGGCTTGATATGAAATATTAAAAAATAAACCACTCAAACATTTCCAGGTCATCTTAATATTTAGTAAATTATTCTGAAAGCATTCTTAGTAGAAGTATTCCTTAAAATGCTCTTCAATTATTTATTCTCCTCTTCAATTAAAAACATTTTTAACCTTAAGATGAATAAGTTTAAGAGTATTTTTTAAAAGGGGGAACAGTATTCTTTCAACAGATATCTTTTAGATGACTGGAGTTCATATTTCATTTAATAAAAAAAAAATTTTTTTCAATTTATTTTACTTTATATGATTTGTGCTTAAAAAAAAAAATGGAAGCATAAACTGAATTGGATTGAATTTTTTAAACTCATCTTTATTCATATTGTTATATTTTATATCGTTTATTCATTTTTATCGTGCTGGTTTTTTTCTTTTACTCTCAGATTAAAGTGATATAAAAATTTGATTATTGAAATTTTATGATTTTTTAAATAAGGTTTATTTATTAATTTTATTAGTCGCATGCAGTGCAGGATTAAGGTTATTTGTAAGAAAATTAGGTTGTTGGAACTTGTAATATTGTGAAGCAAGAGCCCCGAAGTAATCTGGAGCTATAGTGGATTGCGAAAAACTTCTAACAGTTATCTTCAGAAAAAATGACATTCGGTTTGGTAGGATGAGATGAAGACTCTTTTCAGTTCATGGGAACGAGAGCGTACTTTCTGTGTTAATAAGCCAATTATTACCCACTATACCACCTTCTTTACATTACATCCAAAAGACGGGTGAATGACACTTTATTGAAAAAATAATTTCCGAATAAAACAACCCCGAAAAAACAAATCCCGAATATTATTTTTATAAAAAAATACCGAATGTTCCACAATCCCGTAAACAAAATACTGAAAACCAAAAATTCTGAAAACCAAAAATTAGTCCACATTATATTAAATTTTTTTGTTGTTAACTTATTATTAAACAAAGTTAAGAAGGATTTCAGAGGTGGACACAAAATCATGGTTCCAATTATTTGTTTAGCGGGAGTTTTGGGGTGGCAGCCTTCCTTATTTTAAATGCTTTTTTATTAACTTATAATTTATGAAAAAGATTACGAAAGGCTTCAGAGTTGGAATCAGGAATGCTGCTTTTTCGAAAGTATTTATATTTTATAAAATATATAAGTGGAAATATGTATGTATATTATACTAAATGTGTATGCATATTTAAGTTGAATTTTTGTTTGGAACTTTGTACCCAACCTGAATAAAGTTTCATAATTCGGGATTTTGATATTTTCGGGATTTTTTTTTTCAAGATTTTAAATCATTCGGGATTTTGATATTTTGCATGTATGTAAGTTACTAAAGCCTTTATGTCAGGGCTATTCATATAAAAAATTTACGGCATCCTTTTCAGACAAAATCTATTAATTAGTGTTTCCCAATGATGATATCTTATAGCCTTCACTAGACTCTATTACTCTCCGCTGACAAACTTCTGCAAAAAAATATATTTAAAAAAAATTAAAACTAGTGAATACATTTTTAAGAGGCTTTACATTTCTATTAATATATTATAAATTCTATTAATATTTATTCTATTAATGATTTGACAGTCTAGTTAATTTATTTTTAGTAAATAAAACTTTCACAAAAGTTACTTAGAAGTTTTAGTCTTTCAATTTGTCAAAGTCAATTTGTCAATTTGTTTCTTTTTTATACCGCAATGATTTTTTGTTACAAACTTTTCAAGAATAAAACCAAAAAAAAAAATACAAAAAGAAATTCTAATATAAATCCCGAAAGAAATCAACTCTGTATGTTTCAGTTTCTAGAAAAAAAAATACCAATCGTTTATCTGAATGTTTGTTTATTTTTCTAGGTAAGTATAATAGCACCCTCTAGTTATTTTTATACAGCAACAGTGCTAACAACAACAACAAAAATAGATTCAAAAATCAAAAATAAAATATAACAGTATCTTGATTTAGTGATAATTCGCAAAGCTTTTCAATTTGCACAATGAAATTTTTTTTCTTTTTATTGTTTATCAGTTCCTACTTGTACTTCGTCCTTAGCTCCGAGCTATCCTAACCTTTCTGCCATTTTTATTTAATTTATTTTATCAAAATTTTACTGAAAAAAATCCAAAACAATTTTTCTTTAAATATTTCTTAGGAATGAAAGAGACAGATGTATACGAATGGTGTAAGAGGAAGTTGTAAAAGAAAATTTGTTATTTATTCTCTTTTGGATCCTTGGATTCGGGCGTAGGTAACGTGAAAAAAATCAAAACAAACTAAAATAACATTTTGGTAAAGAATCTATAGATACTGTTAAAATCTACAGATACATGTTAAAGGAGAGTTAAAAAAAAAGAAGATACATTATTAGTTGGCTTCAGGTTATCAATTTCTTTTCAGCTTTCACCAATGCAAAAAATATCTTGTTAACCCAGTAGAGCGTGTATGTGTATGTGTGCCAGTGTTAAAATATAGATGATTTTTGTAATGAAAAATTGCTTAGGAATGCATACTGATAATTTGAGGAATCATTATTCCGAAAAAAAATTCGAGAGAACACAGTTGGTTAATCGTGCGTAATGATAGATAATCAAGTCAAAATTTTTATATATAGGAAAGGTAAAGTTTCTTATTATATAGGATATGGATTTTGGGATGGTCCACTTAAGTACTAACAAGGTTAGTCTTTAAGTATTTTGTTGTTGTTTTTGCTAAAATGCTTTTTTTATCTTGAGAAAAAAAAAATTGACCAGACATGATTATTAATCGTCTCTGGAAATTAAATTGGATTACGGATACTCCACAACCATTCTTCTCAGCCACTTACTTTTCAACTGTATATAAAAGAATTCAACTCATATGTTTGAAATTTTGTTGAAGGTTTTTGGAACTCTGTTATTTAATATCTGAAATAAAGTGAGTAAGATTTACCAAGAAAAAGTGGTTTTCAACAGTTATTTAATAATAAGTTTATTAAATTAATAAAAAACAGAAAAAATGGAGAATAAGATTTTTTTTTTTTTGAGGAATTCTTCAGAAATTCATTTTATGCAAAATTGGATTGAAGAATATTATGAGATTATGATGTGATGAAAATATTTTTTTATTCATTATATTGGTTGTGTGGTTTTGCTTTTAAAAAAATTCCAGTTATGAATAAAAGTTATTTTTAATTTAATCAGTAATGTTCGTAAAGGAAAATAATGTGAGGAATTTTTACAGAGATGATAATTTTTTTTTGAGAAATTTCATACATACATTTTTTTTGGTTTTATTTAATGATTTAGGGGTTGGAAAATCTTTTTAAAGACGAATTATATTTCATAGAGCAGATGATATTATAAGATTTTTGGAGATTAAAAGATGATCCATGGAAATAAAAATAAGAAAGTGAGATTTAAAAATTCTTTTTGGAGCTGAATAAGGCTTTCTTTAAACACTGTATGGAAATATTTGATTAAGGTATTAAAGAGGTTTTTTGGAACAATTTTGTAACATAATTTGAATTTGACATGGGAATTTTATGTGAAAATGACTACCAAGATGTTATCGATCTTCAAATTTATTTGGAAAAATTTTAAATGACCTTCAAAGTAGGTAAAGTATTTCATTCACTTATGGAATGTGTGTCAGTAGTTCAATCGAAGGTTCAATTTCTTATAAAACGAGGAAGAGTGTGGTAGAGTAGACTGTGTCAACTCTGGGATGCCCGTATGACCGTTATATAAACAATATATCATTATTATTATAAACATTAATTACTTTTGGCAAAATTTAAAACATACCAGCTTTATTAGGTGTAGTGTAATAAACTATTTTTTTAAATTTCAGACACCCAGCTTCATTAGGTGTAGAGTAATGCTCATATAAAATTAGAAGTTGTATGGCAGCTACTCAATAGCGATGACGGCTATTGCAAAAGAACGAATTTGCGAAAATTTCAAGATCCTAGCTCCTTTAGTTTTTTGAGTTATCGCGGTGACGGGCGGATGGACGGACGGACGGACGGACGGACATACATAGCTGAATTGATTTATTTTTCGATTCTGATCCGATCCATACACTTAAGTCTATATCTACCCCCCCTCCTTTTCTGCGTCACAAACGTAATGGCAAAGTTATTATACCCTTTGACTATATAGTCACACGGGTATAAAAAAACCTTCTTCTCTTTATTGTAATAATATTGATGCATTCATGTAATTAATATAATATCATCACTGTCTTCTTAAAAAAAGCTTAAGAAGATAATATAGAGCACGTCATATATAATACAAAGAACATAATTACCAAAGATAGGTGACGAATAAAAAATCACCTGTATTCCAGGGCATACTGTTATTCCTGGAAATGAGATAGGTGAAGAAGAAGAAAAAACGGCAGATAAAAGCCCGAGAGTTAAGTCTAAGAACATATTTATATGGAAAGAACGCCATTTAAGAGGTTAACAAATCAATAAAATAAGTGGATTGGGAACTAAATAACCGATTGTTAAAATATAGTTTTCCTGTTAGAGAATCCTATTAGAGAGAACCAAAATTTAAAAGCCGTGAAAATGAAAAAAGCCTGAATTAGATTTTGAACAAAGCTAGCGCTAAATACCTTTTTGATAGGACAGCACCAAAAAAATTAACATTTTGTGCTCAGCAGCTCATAATCAGGCATATAGCACAAGATTGCATAAACTATATACAAAGTATAACTTTGAAAATGTTTGAAAATGTAACAAACAAAAATGACATTGAAAAAATCAAGAACAGAATGCAAATATTCGGAATTGGGAATGAAATATGTTTTATTTATTTTTAAATTATTTAAAACTATATAATTAGTAATTATAATTTTGATATATAACTTGTTAAAAATAATCTGAAGAAAATTTATAGTATGTACAATGTTAGATACAATCAAATGGTCTAAATCAGAGAGCAAAACGACCAATAATTTTTGTTTATTTTTTAATAAATTAAATGCTGAAGAGGTTTTTAAGAGTTTTTTTGGAGTGTTTCACATTGTAGTACTAGTGGACTCATCAGTAGGTTGTATTTCATTGCATAGGATAACCCCTGAATACACTTTGACATATAGAAATTTTAATAAAAAATTCCAGTGAGTTATAAGACTCAATCAAAAAATTGCTTCCGTTGGTTGATCATATTGGTTATGTCATAATTCGTTGTCAGTCATCACTAATTATAATCTTCCTTTGACTGTATTGCCTGAATTATGGATATTTTGGGATGCCAGCCTGCATTTTTCTTAATGCTTAGTTGATGACGTATTAGTCCTAGGTAATAAAGTGAAATAATTTTGTAAAATTATAATACAAGCAAATTTTCTATAATCAAAAATGAGTTCTAAAAAACAATTGAGTGCATTCCAATTATAGCTTAAGGAATTTTATGTGAATATCATTTCAATTCTTGTAATTTGTTGAAGTTCTTGAACTTTAAATAAAAAAATATAAGTTTTCAAAATATTTTTTGTAACTAAACTCTTGTGCCATTTTCAAATTTGATTTTCCTCAAAAAAACTATATAACAAGGAAGCAATCTTATCTCCTGCCATTTATAGTTTAAACTGACATAATAATTTTTTTAAAATTTCACCTTATAAAATTTATTTCCGCCATCCATATTTTTTTTTTGTTTTGCAGAGTTTGAAGAAGTGCCCAACAGTATCCGTGTTTTTATATAATGACATCAAAATAAAAAGGCAAGGTTTTTTCAATTCAATTCAACTCAACTCAATTCTCAATTCAATTGACACATTTTATATTATTTTCTGGTTTTTTGTAAAAAGTTTTGGAAAAAAAAAACATACAAAAAACTAACGGTAAAAATTTTTTTTTAACATGAAAAGCTCAAATTCGTTTTTGTTTACAAATACACGTGCGATTTGAACATTTTTGTAGAGCAATTCTCTTTTTAAAACCAAGTAGAAGGGATAACAATTCTTTGAGGGCTTCAATAAATACAAGGGTTGTAAAATGAATTTCATATATTGTAAATGTACAAACATACTTACATACATATGTATGTACATATAATAGAAAAGGTAGGACAATAATAATGTAAGGACAAACAAAAAATGGAGAAGAAGAAAATGATGAAATGATGAAGTATAAAAGTTTTTGAGCATCTGATAATGTGAGATCATTTTGTTAAGTGAATAGTTGAATATATAATATTTGTAGTTATATTATATAAATATATGTATGTATATAAGATAATATCCGGTTATAAGTGATGATATTGGCAGGTTCATTTATTACATAACAGATAAACAAATATGTATGTATGTATCACAGAGATATATACAAGTACAAGATGTATTAAATTCTTTGTTAAAATCTTCCAATAGAATTTTTTTGAAAATCCCTTGAATGATTTGATTTTATTTTTGTGTTATAAAATAATGAAATAAGGGTAAAAAAAATTTTTTAAATAAGATTTTGTGTGATAATGTATAAGATATAGGATAAATATTTACTTCAATAAAATAGATTTCTATGAGTTTTAAGAGTTTTATCTAATCATAAGAGCTAACAAAGAATAAAATAAATCAAAGGTTTTTAAAAAATTCCATTTCGAAAATTAAACAATGTTCAATAAGAAGTTTGGTGAAACTTCCGGAAAGGGGTTGTGAGCTATCAAGATGACGTCATCACATAACGGTACTAAATATCTCAAAGTTTCCGAATATATATACCATTAGTGGCGATGGCGCCATCTAGTGGTCGAAAAATGCATTACAAAATGTTCCTAAGATTTTGTAGCATTTTTATTAAAATGTTATATTTTTCCTGTTAGTCCATAAACTGGAACCAACATCTTACAATATTGTAGGGCATGATATTGTCTTTCATAAACATCTTGTTTCATCTGGATCGGTGCTACCATTTTTGAGATATTGCAATTTAAAGTGAAAATTTTTTAAAAAAAAAAAAAAAAAATCAAACTTTCAAAAAAACTACTATAACTGTGAAATTTTCAAAAACACCCTGTATTATTATTATACCATTAGAAAGGTCTCTTAAAACTCTTTCCAACGGTATATAATAAGTATGGCATATGTTGACAAATAGCCCTACCAGAGAACATAAATGCAAAAATGACGCAACAATTTTATTAAAAAATACATTTTCATACTTTATTTGTCATAAATTTATTTTGCCTTTTTGTTTTCCATTTGAAATATTTATTTTAAAATTTAAGAATGTACTTTATAGTTTGATACAATATTGAGTTGGGTTTTGTTTAGAGGATTTTTGAGGTATTTATATGTATGTAAAGTATAATTAGAAAGGACCTTAGAGTTGGTTATAAAGTCAGAATTATACGCTTTTTCCAGAATATTTATATACTAAGATTTTGAAGATTGACAGGGTTTTGAGTTGGATATAAAATTACGCTTATACTGTTCCAACAACCTGTATAACGTTTTATTTAGCCCTTTCGTTGGGCCCTTTCGTTGGTTGGGCGAACAGGTTGTTCGCATTTGAATGCGAAATAAAGCCATATCATTTTCTAAAATTTTACGAAATAAAGCCGTATAGTAAAATTGATACAAATTCTAACACTAAAATGAAAAGAATGGTATAAGAATTCGGATACCTAATTCATTCAAAAAATTAATAAGTTCCTAATTTTTTTTAATACACTGTAATAAAACATGTTAAATAATATTATATTTTCATTACGGGGGCTGCCGCCCCCGAACCCCCGCTAACTCAATTATTAAAGCTAGATTTTGAATCCAACACTAAAATGAAAAGAATGGTATAAGAATTCGGATACCTAATTCATTAAAAAAATTAATAAGTTTCTAATTTTTTTAATACACTGTAATAAAACATGTTAAATAATATTATATTTTCATTACGGGGGCTGCCGCCCCCGAACCCCCGCTAACTCAATTATTGAAGCTAGATTTTGAATCCAACACTAAAATGAAAAGAATGGTATAAGAATTCGGATACCTAATTCATTAAAAAAATTAATAAGTTTCTAAATTTTTTAATACACTGTAATAAAACATGTTAAATAATATTATATTTTCATTACGGGGGCTGCCGCCCCCGAACCCCCGCTAACTCAATTATTGAAACTAGATTTTGAATCCAACACTATAATGAAACGAGGAAGAGTGTAGTAGAGTAGACTGTGTCAACTCTGGGATACCCGTATGACCGTTATATAAACATTATATCCTTATTATTATAAACATTAATTACTTTTGGCGAAATTTCAAACATACCAGCAATATTAGGTGAAATATAATGCTCATATAAAAGAAGGAGTTGTATGGCAGCTACTCGAACCCTCTGTAGGAGACCAACCAAATCTTGCAGTTACTTTGGCCATTACACTAAACTATTTTTGGCAAAATTTTAGACACCCAACTTCAATAGGTATAGAGTAATGCTCTTATAAAATAAGAAGTTGTATGGCAGCTACTCGAACCCCTTGCAGTAGACCAACAAAATTTTGCATTAACTTTAACCATTACGCTAAACTATTTTTGGCAAAATTTCAGACACCCAACTTCAATAGGTATAGAGAAATGCTCATATAAAATAAGAAGTTGTATGGCAGCTACTCGAACCCTTTGCAGTAGACCAACCAAATTTTGCAGTAACTTTGGCCATTACACTAAACTATTTTTGACAAAATTCCAGACACCCACCTTTAATAGGTATAGAGTAATGCTCATATAAAAGAAGGAGTTGTATGGCAGCTACTCGAACTCACTGCAACAGACCAACCAAATTTTGCAGAAACTTTAGCCATAAAACTAAACTACTTTTGCCAAAATTTCAGACACGTAGCTGTAATAGGTACAGAGAAATACTCATATAAAAAAAGAAGTTGTATGGCAGCCACCCGAACCCATGGACCAAAATGGCTGGATTTAAATAGCGATGACGGCTATTGCAAAAAAACGAATTTGCGAAAATTTCAAGATCCTAGCTCCTTTAGTTTTTGAGTTATCGTGCGGACGGACGGACAGACGGACGGACGGACGGACGGACGGACGGACGGACGGACATACATAGCTAAATCGATTTTTTTTTCGATTCTGATCCGATCCATACACTTGAGTCTATATCTACCCCCCCTCCTTCTCTGCGTCACAAACGTAATGGCAAATTTATTATACCCTTTGACTATATAGTCATACGGGTATAAAGAATGGTATGAGAATTCGGCATAGCTATTTCATACAAAAAATAATCAACCCTAATTAATAAATATATATATTCTGGAAAAGGGGGCAATCCTGGTTTTGAATCCAACTCTAAAATCCCTCCTAATTGAGAATCCCACATATACACATATATAAATATTCTGGAAAAAGCGTAAAACCCTGCTTTTGAAACCAACTCTAAAACTCCTTCCTAACTATTTAAATAAAAAAGTTTGGAAAATTAAATTGCTTCTATTTTCACAAATAAAATTACTTCTGATTTTGTAGCCTAAGGGCCTTTCTAATTATATTTTTACATACATATTTAAATAAAAAAAATTTTAAAACTTTGAGGTTGTCACCTCCAAAATCCCTCAAAACAAATTATCAGAACCAAACTCAATATTGTATCCAAACCTAAAATGCATTCTTACATTTTTAAATTTGCCAAAAAGGCAAAATAAATTTATGACAAATAAAGTATGAAAATGTATTTTTTAATAAAATTGTTGCGTCATTTTTGCATTTATGTTCTCTGGTGGGGCTATTTGTCAACATATGCCATACTTATTATATACCGTTGGAAAGAGTTTTAAGAGACCTTTCTAATGGTATAATAATAATATAGGGTGTTTTTGAAAATTTCACAGTTATAGTAGTTTTTTTGAAAGTTTGATTTTTTTTTTTTTTTTAAAAAAAATTTTCACTTTAAATTGCAATATCTCAAAAATGGTAGCACCGATCCAGATGAAACAAGATGTTTATGAAAGACAATATCATGCCCTACAATATTGTAAGATGTTGGTTCCAGTTTATGGACTAACAGGAAAAATATAACATTTTAATAAAAATGCTACAAAATCTTAGGAACATTTTGTAATGCATTTTTCGACCACTAGATGGCGCCATCGCCACTAATGGTATATATATTCGGAAACTTTGAGATATTTAGTACCGTTATGTGATGACGTCATCTTGATAGCTCACAACCCCTTTGCGGAAGTTTTGCCAGAAGTTTGGCGTAACAATTGTATTTAAAATTAAGCTTTTGTATTTAAGAAAATCTGTTAGTAAGTTGAATTAAACTGAAAGAGGTCCAATGTTAGAGTTAACCTTGAAAAAGTATAAACTAAGTTAGTGGTTTTAAAAAATATTGTATTTTAAGTTTTTATAAGAGCTATTAGCCTTGAATAGAAGTCGAAAACTTTTTTTTAAGAAGTCTTATGCTAATCATTAAAGGCTTATCCCCTCCTAAACTGTTAAGGTTCAGGTTCTAAGATATAAAATATTGAACAGAATCAAAACATTGAATTTTTCTTAGAACTTTTTTGTAATAGAAAAAATTGTAAAACACCAAGAGATACCTAAGCTGAAGCCGGGAATTTAAAATTAACTTTCAATAAATATTTAAATATAAAGTTAAAAATTTTAAAAAATTTTGGTATTAAAGATATAAATGTTTAAAAATACTGAATTTTCAGTTTTTGACCCCTTACAGATCGTTAATTGCCGGTAATTTAAGAGCTGTGAGGCAATTGACTAACATTTTTCTTAAATAAGTGCAAGGTATAATATAAAATTTGTAACTTAAGCCGCTTGAAACATATATGGGGTCAAAAATTTTGGAAATACTAAGTTTCACATAACGGTGAATTAAAATAGCGTATGACAGTACTGATTAGAAGATATTTATTATGCGGATTACATTTGCCTGCTATCACACACAATAAATAATATGCAAGCTAATATAGACCAACTAGTTACATTACCTCGAAGTGTGGGTCTTGAAATGTATATCGGGAAGACGAAAGCAAAGGCTATTAACATCAACACCCACGTCATCCGGTGATAAACAACACAAGACTCGAATATGTAGATAACTTTCACTACCTAGACTGCATTATAAATAATAGCGGAAACATAAATGGCAACATTGAAAGCAGAATCAAGAAAACCCAGATCGCTTACAGCCTATATGGAAAAACACTCAAATGTCCAGTGGTACAAAATTGAGAATATTTGGAACCTGCATATATATCACCTTAACAAATGGAAGTGAAACCTGGTCAAGCAAAAAGCTAAAATAACTGCTCCAAATAGAGTCAGATGAAGATGCCTAGTAGATATCCTATGCTACTAAAAGGGACAAGAAGAAAAAAAAAAACAAAAATTACAGTACTGCATGTAAAGCTTATGAGAGCACCTGTCGTTTGGCGGTCCTAGATTTAAAATAGGCTTAATAAAACTTTGCTTAAGTATAGGGCTTTTTTAACTTTCGAGAGCTGTTGTTCCATAATGGTAAAACAGAAAACAATTCTTCCATGAAATTAATTTTTTTACTGTACCGTGTTTAAATTTCGTTGCTTTATTTCAAACTGTGTCGAAATTTTCTAGTGGTGAACATCCAGACCAATAGACAGAAAGCTAGAGTAAAACTAAATAGATACATTTTTTAAAATGTTTTACTAAAAATCAATAAAGTTTAACAATAAAAATTTCAAAATGTGGTGTCTAAAAATGATTACGAATTAAAAGAGGTGTAGAATAGTACCATTCCAAATTCAATAACATAATTAAATCTTATAAGAACTTTTAAAGCAAATATCTATGATAATAATGATTTTTATTACATTATATTTTCTAAATAAATTTTAAATTGAGTTTCAGATTTGTTTAATTTTCTTTTTTATAGAGTGTATGTATTGATAATCAATTTTAAAATCAAGTGTAAATTAAAAAAAATATTGATAAGTACTTTAATATTTGGTAACATGAGATATAATGTTGGTTTTTTTTTTTATTTTCAGAAAGACGTTACTTCAAAAGCCAATTTTAATAATGGATACTTGTAAGTAATGAGTTTTTTTTTTTTTGTAATTATAATAAAGTTTTTCTTTGGATTCATTTTATTTCATTGATTGAAATTGTTTTAAAGCAATGGATTAATGGAAAATTTTTTTTAGTTTTACTTTAAAATTGAGCATTATTTTATTTGTATATTATCTTTAACAGAGGAATCGGGCTTTGAATAACTTCGTGGTGAAAGGAATTTTTCCAAATCTGTTGCTATAGCAACTGCGCTGTCAAAAAAGTTTTTTTTTTTTTAAAGAGAGACATATAGAATGGTTCGAAAGCCAGCTTTTGAAACTGCACGAAGTGTATGACTTTAACGCACAAAAACCACACCTTTTTAAAACCAAACTTTTAGTATAAGATTCTTGATTAAAAATGTATAGTTCGGTTTTGAGTATGGGAATTGGGAAACTTTAGAAAAGGAGATTGGGATAATGAATCAAGGTGAATAAATGGGAAAATTTGGGGGGAAATGAAAAAACAACTTTTAGAAGTTAATTTAGTGGAAAAGTGAAAGCCTCCAGCAACTTGGTTCTAACTGCAAGTTACGTAGGTCTCAAAATAGGCAAAAGTTAGAGTTAATATTTCGGAGATTTTAGGAAGAGAATTTGCAAGATGTGTAAAGTTTTAATTGTTTCACCTTTTAACTTTCATTTGAAGATTAATGAGAATAAGGCCCGGTTGATTGAAATGAGTTTTATAAACTTGCGCAATCCATAAATTTGTAGATTATTTAATAAATACAAATTTTCTGGATTACCGGGACATGATTTTCAGACATTTTATGATCTATGAATAGTATTTGAAAGGCTCTTGTAAATATAATAATAAAATGACGATTGTTTTCCGGAATCTTATCATTTCCGGCATAAAAATGTAGATATATCTTTTATTGATATTTAGTATGAATAAATCTAGATTTGTTTTAAAGAAAAAAAAATTAATGACTCTATTCAAAGTTTTCCAACGCTAACCCGCTAAGCTGTTGAATTTCTGGCATGGTGTAACACGGCTTATGAAATTTGTTTTTAAGCACACGTCGAGATTATGTTAAAATATTCCATTCCATGTGTTCCCTAAACTTAAAAAATCATATGTTAACCAATTAATTAAATTTAAGAAGAACATTAATATCTTTTTCATAAATATCCTACAAATTGTTTCCATTTATCCTACATGATCTATTAATCCCAATTTCTTAATTTTGCCTTTCAATTCCGATCTTAAAATCAAACTGAGTATCAAAATTTTCGCCATCCTAACGTTTGGTTTTAAAGGTGAAAAGTTTTAGTGTGTTAGAGTCATACATTACTTAAAGAAACTGCATATTATTTCAAAAGATGGCGTTAAAGATAGAAAGTCCCTCGTAAAAAAAAATAAAATAGTGTTAGTTATTATTAAATTATTATAAATTATGTACAAAAAAGTACATTATGTAAAACTTTTCCACCTCTTATTTCAACATTTTACACTTCCAGTTTCAGTTTCATTAATCTGTTGATTACTCTATGGTATGACATTGTGAATATACAAATGTCTAATTTTGTGCGCCATCTATTATCTCATATAAAAAAATATATCAAAATTGAAAAATAATATTCTTAGTAATGACCGTCAACTTAAACATTTTTGAATCCTAAATAAAAATCCAACCTAAACCACCTTATTTATACTATGACTGATGGCTCAGTTGTAAAGTGGCGGTTTTTCAATCGAAAAGTCTCGGTTTTAAACCCTAGTCGGATCATATCTAATAAAAACAAGTGATGAAAAAAACCAAGGGTTTTTAAAAAAGTACATTTTCAAAATTATATTGTGTTAAAAACTCAGTTTAATTTTGGAAATACTTATATACTATGGGGGAATAAGTCACTGCTTACTTGTAAAAATAGTAAATTTTTAATTTTTAAGTCCTAATAGCTCTTCAATGGGGAAGGTTACCAAATTTCTCAAGGATCTAATCTCACTCACCACCCCCTCCCTCCCTCAATTTTTTTAGGTTCTGGGAATTAAACCAAAATTTGGAATTTTACTTAGAATTTTACTATCTAAGCAAAAATGGATAAAACTGAGAGACACTTTCTTCAATTTAAAGAACCGCTTTTGAATTTAAGAAAAACACTTAACATATGTTAAAATATAATGTTGGACCTTTAAATTTTGTATATTAATAGAAAAAAAATTGGACAGGTATTCATGTTACAGGTGCTCAAAAAAAGCCAAATTTCAATTTTGGACCCCTTACAGCTCTTAAAAGGGGGGCGCAACAAAAAAATTTTCTTAACCGACTCCTACTAATTTATGGGGATCTAACATCTCCCAAAATTTCAAGTTTCTAGCTTGAGCCGTTCAGAAGTTATGTGGGGCCAAAAATTTTGGAAAAATTGAGTATTGGATAACGGTAAATTTTAGTACCGATGGCAACCCAATGAATAAGTTTTTTAGCAGTTTGTAAAGTTTATAAAAGCAGCTATCTTTCGCCGTTTCCAGATTGAAAAAATACATCATAGAATTTTTGTTATAACGTTTTAAATAAAAAGTTTCTTCCAAATTTGAGGGGCTGTAGCTTCGTAACGGGTGGGGCTACAGAAAAAAGTTCTTCCATGAAATTATTTTTTTTGCAATACCTACTCGTAGTAAAAATTTCTTCTCTCTATTTCAAACGGTGTAAAACTTTGTGTAAACATACGGACAGACAGACGGACAGACAAAGTCAAAATTAAGAAAAACCTTTGACACTGGTTGAAACTTTCGTTTTTGAGCTTTCAATTTTGTATATAAATCAAAAAAAATATTGACTGGTGTTCAAGCTATAGGTGTTTAAAAGCTAAATTTATAGCAAAATTTAAGGTTTTGGACCCCTTACAGCTCTTAAACAGGGGGCGTAACAAAAAAAAATTCTGAACTGACTCCTACTTATTTCTAAGGATCTAGCTTCTCCTAAAATTTCAAGTTTCTAGATTGAGCCGTTCAGAAGTTATGAAGAGCTAAAAATTTTGCAAAACTTAGTATTAGATAACGGTAAATTTTAATACCAAATGGTAACCATATACATTTGGTTTTTAAAAGTTCGTAAAGCTTATAAAAGCAGCTGTCTTTTACCGTTTTCAGGTTGAAAATATACCTTATAGAACTCTTGTTATAACTATTTAAATATAGGGCTTTTTCCGACTTTGAGGGGCTGTAGCTTCGTAACGGGAGGGGTAATAGAAAAAAGTTTTAACATTAAATTATTTTTATTGCAATACCTACCCGTTGCTGATATTTTTTGGCAATCGTACGTAAAAAGGGACGGACGGACGGACAGAGTGAAACTATATAGGTACATTTTTACAAAATTTTTTGAAAATGTACTAAAAATATAGTGTATATTACAATAATTTAATAATTAGTCCAAATGTCAAATAGGCAAGGGATTAATATTAACAGGCAATATTTACTATTGTCCGCTACTACAAATTAGTAAATAAATAAATTATACTATTTAAAAGCATTTAACTTAAAAGTTAAAATATACTTACATTATTTATATATGTATTTTTTTACTTACATCAATTTTGTTCATTCTGTTTTTTTAAATTCTAAAAAGTTTCATGATTTTCAAAAATATTAATTAAATATGTCAGCAGTTTAAAATTTCATTTAACACGTGGTCATTTCCGTTTTCATAATTAATCTTTTCAAATTTTCTGTAAATGTTGTGTTAAATTTTTTGCATTAAAATATAAAAATCATACCCTCTTAATTTTTTTAGTTTTAAATTAATTAATTAAATAAAATAAATACTTTCATTATTATCATTAATCATAATTTAAGTTTTTTTGCTTTTAAATAATAAATTTTCTTTCAAAGTTAAAATGTGTCTGAAACATGCAGTTTCTCATTTCTATTTTTAGATTTTTCTAAGAATTATTTAGAAAAAAATCTTTTTTTTTTGTATTTTGTTTTGTTTTTCATCACCTGGTGGTCAATATAATTAACTTTAAAAGAAAATTTAAAATATTTATCATTTTGTTATTTTTTTTAATAAAGATTTTTTGAATGGGTTTTGTTTTATATTTAACAGTTAACTTTTTTACTTAAAAACGTGCCACTTGTTATATAATGGGGATTTAAATATTATTATTAATTTTTTTAAAATTTGAAGAATTCAAATTTGTTGGAACAGTCATGGTTTAAAAAATATTAAGATTTAATATATAAGTATATAATATAAGTTTTAAAAGTCTATGTTCCTTTAATTTAAGAACATTGACATTTAGTTTGAAAACCTTCATAATTTGACATTTAATAATTCGATTCATAAATGAAGTTGAGTCAGAAATTAAAAGAATGGAAAATTAGTGGGAAAATTTAAACTTCAATCATTAAAATGGGACAAATGATTACATTATGTGTCAGAAACTGGAACGCCTTCCTTCCGCCACCCTTTTAAAATACTTTAAAATTGAAATGATTTACAAATTTTCAAATGCCACCTACAACTACTGCAGAAAATTAATATCCTGATTTTGTAATCCATCATAATATGCCGCAGAATTATTATCTTGAAAACGCGGGAGTTGACATCTAATTGTACCATTCTTCAATAAAAGACAGTTTGTAAAATGACTTCTTTAAAGTTTATTAAATTTTTAAAAAGAGAAGTGATTAAGGCGCCGACTTCCCAAGTTCATGAAGCTGATAGTATCAGGTTTAAGCCCCGATCAAATCATTTATTTTGTCGGATCGGGGCTCCGACAAGCTCATAATGAAAAAGAAGTTGTATGGCAGGTACTTGAACCTGAAAGCCAAAATGGCGGAATTTCAATAGCGATTACGGCTATTGCATAAAAACGAAATTGTGAAAATTTAAAAATCCTAGCTCCTTTAATTTTTGAGTTATCGTGCGTGCGGACGGACGGACGGACATAGCTAAATCGATTTACTTTTAGATTCTGATCCGATTTATGCCTTTGAGTCTATTTCTGCGTCAAAAACGTAATGGAAAATTTAGGATAAGCTTTTGACCTATAGTCATACGGGTATAAAAATTTAAAAATATATAAACCTCTTTTGTTAGATAATAGATGGCGCACAACATTTATTATTTATGTATTTATAATGTTATACAACAGTTTCAGCCGAGTCATTAACGGCTTAAAACAAATGAATAACGAAACTGAAGTTGACTAACAGTTGGTAATTGTCTTTTACACTTAATGAACTGAAATGACTTTAATAACACTTTCTTTAATATTAATTTAATATGATTTTGAATAAGACTAGAGATCACCACAGAAAGCATCCTCAAACCAAATATTGATTGGTGTTATTTCTCCTAAATCACACACGCACACATTGATACCATTTAAAATTTAAATATTCTCTTTACACCAATATATTATCTATATATTCTCAATACTCTTTCAATATACGATAATTGATTTGTAGTTCTTTATCACATTTTTTTAAAATTCAATACACAACTATTCAATAAATCACTGATAATTTACTAATGGCTTAATGTTAATTGCCATTACTGTAATTTTATTATATAATAGTGTTTTATACAGCATTATATAAAACGCTCTCATCCTATAAGTATGTAAGAGAATTAGGAAAGAAAAAAAAATATGGTAGTCTATGATTATTAAAGTGCGGTGAACTTAGAATATAGTCTTACAAATGAGTTCTAATGAAGATAAATCATGGTCGTTGAAATGATTTATGAGTTAATTTTTTTTTTTTGTTTCTCCTTTTATTCGGAAAATTTTTCGGAGAATTTCCAAGGACTAAAAGGACCAAAAAAAAAGGACAAATTTTAAAGAAGGTGTTTTATTATAAGAATATTAATGATATTAAATTATATTTATATGTAACAAAAGAGTTCTTTTCATTTTGTTTTATAATATTTTTTAAATTTTATTTCATTTAAAGAAAATTGAACTTTAATTAAACTTAACTTTAGAAATGTTAAAATTTATATTCTACTTCAATATTGAGTTTTTTTTTGTGTAAAATTTGAGACAGGAATAATTAGTAGGATATAAGGTATTCCACAAGGATAACGGTAGATGCTGTAAATTTAGGATGAAGAATAATATGTCTTAGAATTATTGAAAATTATAATTTTGTGATCAGATCTTTGAGGGTATTTTGGTATTAAATTAAATCTTACATCTCAAAGAAATGTTTTTCATATTTCAGAATTCTTATGAATCGGTTCAGCATTTTTAATAAGTTTTTAAAGTCATTTGTGCTTGTTAGAATCTAGCATTTTAGTTAATTAAAAAATTTTCATTTAAATAATTTCTAAAACTTACTTAAAAGATGTTCGATCTAGTTAACGAAGATTTTATATTGAAATAATAGATCAGATTTGATTTCTAAAACAAGAGGGGTCAGAGCCAAAATGGCTTAACCCACAAAACAATTTTAAAAATGCCAGTCTTAGCATCATAAATAATATATCACTATACATACCTAAGGTTCTCGATTTTACAAGCTTCCTTGTTTAACTAAATTTCTAAATATTATTATTTCGTAAAAGATAAAAAATAAAAGTTACAAAATATAATTAATTATCCATACTAAAATATCTAATTGATTATCTAATTATTGAATTACACTTGAAGCACTATACAGACAAATCTCAATAGAGTGATAAATATTTATTAATAATATAAGATATCTAATATGTTCTTATTCAATTCAAAGTGTTACTTAGTTACATATTGAATCATATTAATTATAATTATTATTACTAAGATAAAGAGGGATCCAATTACCCAAAAAAAATCATTTTTGTTTATAATGCTTTGGTTGGTAATGAATGAGCTGTTCATATTTAATTAAATATGAATATATTTTAGTTCTATGGAAAGTTATTAACAGAATTGAGAAAAAATAATAATATAACTATAAGTATTTTATATGGATTATTTAGGTTCATGTAATCTAAAATATAATATTTTTCCAAATGGAATTATACATTTTTCAACCGAAATATAAAACTTATAAATAGGGGAGAATTTTGTCCATAATTTCAATTTTAGTGATTCAGTAAATGTTCACTGAATTGCTTAAGGATATCTGTAGCTGAGATTGAATTCTATGAATTTTTTTTTTTTTTTTTTTTTTTAAGCGCTAACTGTTCAACTGTTAGGCTAATTAGCCTGTCTATACCATAGGTACATGTTGGAACAGGGGGTCATATTATATTCGTGTTATTAGAATTGGTCTTATTGAATTCCACATACAATTTAAACATGAGATAGTACTAGGCCTTATAACATGTAGAAACGTCTTAGATTTTCAATATTTACAATTCTATTTTTTGTTTATATTGTAATATTTTATATTTTACTTATATGGTATTCTATATCTGCGAGTTATATTATTTAATTAAATTATTTGTTTATATTTTGCATTTGTTTATATTTTTATATTAAAGTATTTTTTATTAAAGATTTATAATTATTAATTATTGATTATGCCATTAATTTGAACCCAATGGCGAATGGTAACTGAGTCGAGTCGAAAACCAGAAAAGTTTTTCACTTTCACTAGAATTCGAACCCGGGCCCTTCTGCATGAAAGGTCGGCACTTAACCACTGTGCCACCCAGCTGTTTGAATGGCTTAATTAGTCCTAAAACTAGTATTTTTAATTTTGTAAGTTAATTGACAACCACTCCGTCCAGGTTGCTTTTACTCCTCTTAGCGCTCTTCGTAATATTGGAGTTTTAGCTCTTTTTTATGAATATCTTATTCATGTGGTATAAGTGTCAATAACTTTTTAATCTATTGAATTAAAATCAATAATGCCTCTCTTTTAACCAATTGCAATTCCAGGAAGAAATTCTTTATTTCTATACTGTGAAAACTCGTAAGTGATTCAAAATTGAGTTTGGAAACTCATTTATTGTGAGTAGTGCCAGAATATTGAATGGATGCATGGATCCAATGTGTTCCCCTCTGATAGAAATACACCATTCTACAATTTGCGACCCTTTCAAATATTCTTTCAAAAATAACCTATATAAATTCGTTTCTAAACTTCCTCCCAATTCTTCTTCTCAATTTTATTTTCCTTCCAATTCTTTAGCCTTATGGCCAAGCCGACCCATCTATTCACATAGTTATGTAGAGAGTTTCTCTAATTTCTGGAGTTTGAATAGCGTTTAAAAAAAGATGCCTTTCTGTTACTGAAGAATATTTCAAAAAGACTAAAATGACATTGATTCGGGAAAATATGAACATTAGTTCAGCAGCATAAATCCCAAAAGATATGTCTCAACTAATTAAGACATTTTCCAAGAACACTATGCAAGCTAATTGGATATTATTCTGCAGTTTTAGTTCTCACTAATAATTTTTGCCAGAATAATGTTCAATATTTTTCGTATCACAGTCCCCTAAACCATGAAATCCGCGCACCATCAAATATAATTAATTACAATAGAATTGATAATGATTGATGAATTTCTTTTGAATTTTAAAATTATGTTTTTCAAAGAACATAGAGCTATGGAATTTTTGTAATTAAAAATGCGGTTTTTATTGTAAATCTAAAATAAACCCAATCAAACAATTGAGACAACAAAGTCCAAACACAATCTAATCCAATATAAAAAATAATAAATTTCAATGGAATTTCATTTTGATTTAAAAATCCATTGTTTTTGAATATACAATTTCTATATAGAAATATTGTTCCATCGAACAATATTTCCATAAAAGTAATATACTAATTTTTTAAAACAATAGGTTTCATTATTCAATGTAAATTCCAGTAAATTTAACTAGATTTTCGCTTTTTGACTTGTGAAAGTTGAATATAATAATATTTATATATTATTTAATATATATATATTACAATCGAATCCAATATATATATTTTTATACCGTATGACTATTAGTCAAAAGGGTATACTAAATTTGCCATTACGTTTGTGAGGAAGACAAGGAGCGGGGTTGATGTAGACTGAAGTGTATGAATCGGATCAGAATCGAAAAATAAATCGATTTAGCTCTGTCCTTCCGTCAGCACGATAACTTCAAAAATAAAGGAGCTGGGTTTTGAAATTTTCACAAATTCGTTTTTATGCAATAGTCTTCATCGCTATTTAAATCCAGCAATTTTGGTCCACGGTTTCGTGTACTTCCCACACAACTTCTTTTTTTATATGAGCATTACTCTGTACTTAATAAAGCTGGGTGTATGAAATTTTGCCAAAAATAGTTTAGTGTAATGGCCAAAGTTACTGCAAAATTTGGTTGGCCTCTGCAGTATGGTTCGAGTAGCTGCCATACAACTCCTTCTTTTATGTGAGCTTTACACTACACCTAATAAAACTGTATGTTTGAAATTTTGCCAAAAGTAATTAACCGGATGATATTAATTATATAATGTTTATATTAAGGTCATATGGGTACCCCAGAGTTGACACAGTCTACTCTACTGCACTCTTCCTCGTTTTTTTAGGTAAATACATATTATTGGAATTTATTTCAAAAACGTGATGTATAATTTTACTTTATATGCCTTTGAATACAATGTATTGTTCATTACAATATTATTGAAGCAGCACATGTTGGTTTTGTTATAATGGATTTTAGAATATACCAGATCCAGATCACAAGTAAAGTATAAAAAAATAATAAAAATGGTATGCAACAAAAATAATGATGTACATTGAAGAAAAATTGAAGACTATAAAGAAACTACTGTTCAGTAATAATATATGAAGAACATGTAAAAATAAGACAAATTTGTACAATCGATAAAATTTATACATGGAAATTTTTTTATATGTAATGAAAAACCAATTACATATATTATCTGTATTTACTGCAGTTATATCTTAGCGTTTATACATCCAATTCGCTCAAGGGTATTCCATGTTTTATGAATTATTAACAAAATAACGCTTGAAGGAAGTTGAATTTATACTTTTTATATTTGTGTTAGTTATTTTGTGATATTAAATTATATTTGAAAAAATATTTTGTAATAAATTTAATATAAATCTTTTTAAAAAAAACAAATTAATGAAAATTGTGGAGAGTTTAATCAGTCATCTTGTTCAAGGAATCTTATTATGAATTAATCATAATGGGATTAGCAGCTTTATAGAGTTGGAATATTAAGGATTAAACTGCTGTAATCGTATTATTAGGTAGATGTTATGATAGTGATTATAATTCTGTTAAATGTTAAATTAAAAAAAAATGCTGTGACCACCACAGAACTAACCGCTCTTACAAGAAAAACGAAATGTGAAATTTTGTTTCTAACACTTTTACTTCTCGTTTTTACGTAATTATATTTATCAAAGCTTTGTATAACGTTTAATAATTATAAATTGTTTTACCGTATAACTTTATCACGTCACTCGTTATTGTATTAATAAAGTTCAAAAAGATTTTTAAAGGGTTTTAAACTTTAAATACAATAAGAGAGAAGTTCTATTAATTATTAATGATCTTCATATAATTTTAAACATATTAAATCGAATCCGCGTAGCAAAAATGCTCAATTTCAATAACAATGGCGCTTGCATATAAATTTTTTTTTTTTTTTCACCTGAAATCCTAATGCTCTTTCTAATCCTAACGCTTGTATACAAATTTTTGTTTTTTTTCACTTGAAATCCTAATCCTATCCTAATCATGTGAGATTTATAATCAACTAAAGTAACCTCCCCTGGCAGCCAAAATAATGAGATAAGCACACTAGCTGCTTGCGCAGTATATTGGCTGAAAAGTAGCGACAAGACATAATTATAAATGTTTATCAAGGGTTGAATGGGCAATTCAAAAGATATAAGTTGACTTCCTTCGTGAATTTTCTAGATCATATGTATTGGGAAAAACATATGGGGGTAACGTGTTCCACAATGTGGAGGTGCGACTTAAAATGGAGTTCCTAAATTTCAGAGTTTTTGTTCTAAAAAGTTCTACTGTATATGAATGTGGTTGAACTGCTAACCGTGTGTTACAGCGGTAAGGTTTGATTTCGTATAAATTTGTGCTGGGCACTTATTATGCGGAGAGCAGGATACACGTACAGCTGGTTATACATAGCTAAATTGACTTAAATTTTGATACGATCCAATACATAACTTAAATCTAAGCTTATCTTGACCCATGCTCTTGTGCACTACTGTTTAATCTGTGTCTCTTGTACGTTAATATTTAATCTATATTGCTCTTGTGAATTAACGTTCGAAATTTTTCTCCAGGTCCCAACTCTTAGTTATTTTCAAATAAAATAATATTTGATACCTATTTATTTCTTAATTTAAGAAACAAAGTTTTTTATTTTCAAAATATTTATTATTTATTTTTGAGAAAAACATTTAAGAATAAAATAAATTGCTCTTATTAATTATGAAAAAATATTATTCAAGGTCAGAATGATTATTTACAAATGATAGAAATGATAAATTTTCAAAATGATAGGAATGATCAATTCTTAAAGAAATTATTTATTAAAATAATTGTTGTTTTTTTTTTTATATAATTGTAAATTGCACATCATTATGCGTTAATAAACCTGAAGGACATTTAGATAGAAGGCTATTGTTTATATCTTCAATAGTAATAGTCCAGAAAATTTTTGTAATTAATTTTAAATTCCAATAAAAAGAAATTTGACCATTCTTCAATTCAACATTTCGTCAGTTTATTGTTTACTTATAGTCAGGGACGATATAAATTTACGCAATAATAAAATGCAGCGCATGGCGGAATTCTAAAAAATGAATTGAAAAAACCATGAGTTCAAGTTATTAAAAAATAAGAATGTTAAATATTTTTACTTTAAAAATAAATTAAATTATATATAATATATTAATAATAATTTTAAATATATACATTTTTATATAAATAATATATGAGTTTATGTATGTATCTGAATTTAAAAATGTTTTTTTTTATAAGAATACGAGGAAGGTTATAGTTTCCCTTGCTAACTCTCAGATACCTATACTAATTCAGTATGAATAGTATTGAAAAATGCAATAAAATATATTTGAAGCCCTTAAAAATTTAATTTAGTTTCAGGTTCTTTAAAAAACCAAGAAGGGCGAATATGCGATGGAACATGCTCGCGTAACAAAGTTTTCCGTGTGTTCTAAGGTTTTTGTGTTACGCGTAACATGTTCGCTTAATATCAAAAATTTTTTGATATTTTAACGAATATTTTAAATTCGACCGAATATGTTCACGTGTATGTGGCAATGTGTTTGTTTTAAAAATTTAAAAAGATGTCTAAACTATAGATTGATAATATTGGAAAATTGTATGGTACCTATTTGAAACTTTTGAAAAAGTATTTTCAACTTTAACGAATCCTTCCTCTTTCACTATAATGAATATATTTTTAAGTTTGAACTTCCAGCAATTTGAAAGTAAGAAAACATGGTTGTGTCAACTCTGGGATACCAGTATGACCGTAATATAAACATTATATTATCCGGTTAATTACTTTTGGCAAAATTACAAACATAATTTACATACATAGCTATATTAGGTGTAGTGTAATGCTCATATAAAAGAAGGAGTTGTATGGCAGCTACTTGAACCCTATGCAGTAGACCAACCAAATTTTGCAGAAACTAAATTTGACCAACAAAATTTTGCCCCTCCTTCTCTGCGTCACAAATGTAATGGCAAATTTAGTATACCCTTTTGACTAATAATCATACGGGTATAAAAATCTTTGGTTTTACCCAAATAAAGTGAGTCTTTTACTTAACTTCAAACTTAGATCCAATTAGTACCCAAAACAATACAGTTGGTTCAACCGTGTATGGCAGCTACTTAGAAATATGATCTAGATTTTTTTTAAATTGGTAAAATTACTTAATTTTTTATTTTAACTTGCAACCTCCTTGGCAGGTTTTTGAACATTGCTCGGAATAATTTTAATCTTTGTAAATTACTTTTGTCTTTTTATTTTATTTAATTATTTTAACATTAACTTTGTAGGATATTTGTGTGATTTGCCAGGTTCCTTTACCAACTTTCTATTCATAAATGTTTTCAGAAATTTATATGGCAGTTGCCAAAATGTGTTGTTCCGTTTCGATCAAAAACAATAGGGATTCTACTAATTACTTTGGGTGAATTTGAATCCACTGACATTCTACAGTTTCAGAGATGTCTTACACTTTTTAATGCTGGTTTGGAATCTACATGTGATGTGACTTCATATCACCTAATTCGATATCTTATAAACCTAGACTGAACTTCAATATACCCATGGGCCGTGACTATTGTTCCCTCTAAAATAAAATAGTATACCGTATGCAAAAACTAAATTTAACTTTACTAAATTTAATTTATTAATGTATCTTAAGGCATTACTTGCAGATATTTTTAAATTATATTTCCGGTTTAATGTTATTTTTCCTTTTGTATTTCCATATATAACGGTTATATTACTTTTTACATTATATTTATTTTTTAAATTTAATATATATATATATTTATATAAATCTATGTAGATATAAATATTTGTTTTTTTAAATTTTTAAATTATGTATGTATAAATATGACATATCTATTATAGGTGTGGAGGTTTTATATTGAAGGTATATAAGATAAAAGGATAATAAAATTAATAAGATACAACTTTTAAAAAGGATCTGTTTTTGTTTTTATTCTTTTTTTGTTTTTAATATTTTGTAGATTTTTTTGGCATGATTTGGAGTTCGGAACAGATATTCACCTTAATTTAAATTAAATTGAATGGAAAAGGTAAAAATTGAGGTTTTTTGTTTTTGGTTTACAAACTTATATTCTACTTAGGGTCTAAAAATTTAATTTTATAAAATTTGAAATTAATATAAGCTTGTCTATATATACATTTTATATATAATCTATTATGTAAATCCTTGGCACAAAGTAAAAGTAAAGTCCGAAATTTCAACAGAAAATTTTCTGATAATTTAATTTTATTTAATTTATTCAAGGATTTAAAAAAAATTCTTTGATATGTTAGTTATATAATATTCAGGAGAAGATTTAAATTTATCTAATTTATATTTTTAATTTCAATTTAATTATTCAAATTAATTAATTATTGTGAGACTGATTGTGAGAATTAAATGGTGTCTATATTTATAACAGCTGAACCTAGGTTTTTAATGTGCGCAAAGGTAAAGTGAAATAATTAATGTAGTAGGTTTTTTATGAGGATTTTTTAAGGAAGGCTCTTGTATGTTAGAATAGGTTTTTCAGAGGTTCAGAATGCATAAAACTTTGTTTTTTAAAAGTATACCGTAGCTAAGAGAGAGACATCCTTGGGATTTTATATACTGCTCTGAGGCTCTGTAATTTTAAACAGATATATCTAGTTGTTTAATTCAATATTCCACTTATTTTATATATATGCGATACAATATACATGGTACATCTAAAACCATCATATTTAAATTATGAAGTATATTAAAAATTGGATTCACATCTTTTTCTTAGGAAATTTATAAATAATAAAATAAATTAAACCTTAGGGAAAATTAGAAGGATGAATTGTGGGAATTGAAAAATTATTTAAAAAAAAAATTAGTTTAGTATTTTTAAAATATTGTTTAGTTTATATTTCAATGTTCAGATTTTCGAAATATTGATGATTAATTTCTCAACAAAATTTATATGGAAGGCTTACAAAAATTTTAAAATTTCAAAAAAAAGGAATATTTTTTATTAAGGAATTGTAAATTTAAATCTCGCAAAAGTTCTAAAGAAAATTTTTTCTGATTTCCTAGACGTTTAAGGATTCATCAACATGTACCGTTTCGTAAGCTCATCTATATTTTAAATAAAAATTAATCCCTGTTTCTTTCGGTCACGCCATAACTTGAGAACGACTTTACGAATTTCATTCATCGTGCTTTTTTAAGATTTCTAATAATTTGTAGTAGGTATTAATTAAAAAAACTTACAGAACCACTTTAAAAGTTTTTTAGACCAAAAACTATCATAGAAAACCGGCCATCACTACTTTATTGATTTTGTATAACTAAAGGACCGCCCAGTTGGGCTGTGGTGTTAGTATTTAAATTTTTTTGCTTTAAAATAAAAACGGTTTGACCGAATGACTTCAAATTTGGTATACGGGATGCTTCTTGAGAATTGAGTTGACAACATTAACACACTTTGAATTGGTAAAAATTACTTACTGAAATCGGTCCGACAATTGGTCAAATAAAGTTTGGTACAAATAACGTCTAATTTTGCGGAATACTGATTTGATCTAAAAGAAAATAATATTAGCTATAGTTTAACTTATATAAGACCTTTTAGGCGGTCTTGTTGCCGCTATTTTCGCTTTTAAAGCTATGCTGAAGACGGCTTTCTTAAATAAAATTAAGATAAAATTTTAGATTCGCTTTGTTTTGTGTAGAATTAAAAACCTTTGATCAAAATGAATGATGAACAGTATTAATAAATTTCCAAGACCTTCCTAAATGGTCTAAGGTTGATCTACTATTGAATTACTTTTCGCCAAGTTTTAATTTTGCACGTGTTGTACTTAATTTAATGTAGACAATTCAAATGTCATTTTTAAACGTATTTAATTTAATGTAGAGTATTCAAATGTCATCATTTTACTAATCACCTTAATAATAAAAGTAAATTTTGTAACTAAATTAAAATTTTCAACTTTAAAATGAATAATCAAAAGAACAAAATATTAGAATAAATTGACAACATATATTTAATTGGTATGCAATGTCCAAAATATTTTTACAAACTTTAAATAAAAAATAAAATCAAAATTGAAAGGTAGATACCTAATTTAAATTTTATAAAATATGTTGAAAGTTTTTTATGTACCTAAACATTATTCTTATACTTTTTTTTTGGGGTTGTAATTAAAGAGTAACTATCTGAATAAATATCGTTTTGTTTAACATTTAATTAAGTTAGTAATTGATAAAAATGACAATTAAAAAGTCATTTAGACAGAATATAAAATTTCAATTACGGTTTTTATAGTTGGGTTTCATTTCTCAGGAAAAAAAAAATAAAAAATGCCATAGAACCCAAATTAAAATTAAATTGAATGATAGTTATATTCCATAGAGAGTAAATTTAAATAATATAAGATTGAAAAAATGGTAATGACATTACTTTGATTGTGTGTATCAAATTTAAAAATAAAATATTTGAATTTTTGTCAATTTAAAAATTAATGAATATAATATTTGAAAAATAAATTTTTATCAGACTAGTTAATTTATTTAATATGGTATTCTTTTTAATAAATAAAAACTTTTATAAAATAATTAATATGTTTGTATTAAATTTATAAACTTTAATAAAGGGTAGACTTCTTTTATTTAATTTAAAAGCTGGTCTGCTTCTAGAGACAAAATATAAGAAATATTTAATTTGTACTTGTATTTGTAAAGTTATTAATAAAGTCTTTACAATTTGATGGGAAGTTTGAAAACTTAAGAATGTATGACCTAATCAATGCACAGGTTTTTTTTGAAAAATATGTATTTGAACAAAGCAATATATTAAGAAACTTAAATAGTCCTCCAAGTTTTCAACCTCAAACAAAAGAGTTTTTTCTAGGGCATGAACCAAGGTTTTTCATCTGCTTTCATTTGGGGCTGCTAGCATCAGTAGTGACCATAAAATGTTTATTTTAGTTATTTCTTTCAATACAGTTTTTTTTCAGTTGAACCTGAAATTGACTTTATTTCTTTTATCCTATTTTTTTATGAATTCAAATTATTTAAATAATTTATAATAAATATTATATATAATTGTATATTATTTGTCCTGGAAATGAGATGTAACAAACGCATTCAATTAAATGTGTTTTGTTAGATGTGTTCAATTTATAAATGCTCTCCTATTTTCAAATTCTAATGTAGCCAAAATTACTTAATTTATTCAGCAAAGATAAAGTAGTTAGAGGAAGCATAAAAAACAAACTTGTTACTAAATCATTTTATAATACGAATACAGAAAAGTGCATTTCAATATAATTTTAAAAAATTGTGCTATAATTTTATATTTCAAAAATTGTTTTTTTAAAATTTATGTTGGGAATAAATTTAAAACCCGAAATAACCAAGTTTAATAAATTTTTTTTTTATTTTACCATAAATTTAAATCATTATGTAATGAATTTTTTGTTTATCTTAAGACCAACTGAATTTAAAATAACAGTAACCTCTATTTAGACAAGTTTTGTTGTAAGACAAGTTTTTTAAAAGTACACATTTTCAAAAAAGGGTTAAAAATTTTTTAATACAATCTTCTTTTGTAATAATACATTTTAACTGTTTTTTTTTAAAACACCCTTTATTTAAGTGAGTAAGTGAGATAGGCCCTTAAAATTTACCAAAATATGTTTCAAATATGTTTGCATCAAAATCAAAACTACTACAACATCAAATTAACTTGTAATAAAGCAAAAGTCCTTTTAAAACTCGGTATATTAAGCATCTTGAAAATATGTCATCTCTAAGCTCTAAAAATTTAGTAAATATCACAAAAGTCTCAAGCAATTAAAAACCTACCCTAGCGTTTGGTTTTTCTTTTGTTTAGAAAGTGACGCTTAAAACGACGCTAAAAGCAACGCTAGAAGTGAAGCGACTATTAACTATAATAGATTCGAGTAAACTATAACACTTCGAGTTTTATACCACTTATAACGCTCCAAGTAAAAGGATTTCCAGATATTTAATTTTTTTTGTGACTCAGAAAATGTCATAATTTCATAAGGAGGAATAATTCTTATCAAAATTATATTTTCACATAACGGTTTATTATGGTAATATTATTTATTTATTTATATATATATACAAGCTCAATTGTGTGCGTTTTTAATTTACGGGTCCGCCCTTAATTTTAATAAATTAGAAATTACTTCTTTTTTATAAGGCATGACCTAACCAGGGTTTAAATTCAAGACATTTCGCTGAAAGGCTGGCGTCCTAACCTCTACGCCATTCGTGTGATAATTATGAGGTCATAAGTACGTTGTCGTTTAAAATGCGTGTTTATAAGCTGAAATAATTACGCATTACTGAGGACAGTGATTAAAATGCTTTATTTGCATTCAGGCCTGGCTTCGGAAAATACTGACGGACAGTTGGACAAAGTTGGTATATTAAAAAAAAATCCCGGAAAACCTTTTTTAAATTTAAATAAAATTTGAAAATAAAAGCATTTTTTTGAATAACCAGTACAAAAAAAATTTGTTAAAGAATTTTAAGATTACAAAAATTAAATTAAATTTTTATTTTTTACTTAAGTTTTCAATGAGGTCTAAAAAAGTTTTAAGGCAATGTTTCATTATTTTCGTGCATTTGTGTTTTTATACTTTTGTTCCCAAAATTGTTTTTAATTTTTTTTTTTGAAATTTGAATATGTATTTGAGAAAAATACAAAATACATAAGCATAATTTCAAACAACCTGGAGCATTAATTTTTATTTTAAAAACAAGTTTAAAGGACTCTTATTGTATTTTTTTTGGGTAATTTTTGGGGTATTTTTGGGGTTTTTTAACAATAATTTTACATTACAAAATATTTTTTTTTGAAAAAATAATTTAAATTTAAAGGAAAAGCAAAGGCAAGTTTTGAATGTAGTGACATTTTTATATTAAACTTTTCTGATAACTGAAAAATGCAAAAATATTTTATGTAATTTTCCCTGTTTCCTTTGTTGAGTAAAAAACATGTTTTTCAAAATTTTATTAGTAAAAATTATGTATGTATATTAAATGTATTTACTAACAATATTTATTTGTATTTACTTACCGTTACTTATGTATCTTATAAGTTACAGAAAAAAAAATAAAAACAATAATAATTTCAAGGATAATGCTCTGTTCAAGGTTAATAATAATGGAATTGCAAAAATATTTAATAGGTATACCTATGCCCTAATATGTTGTATGGTAGTGGTTGTATAACAGTCTTTTGGGATTGTATAAAAGTATTATTTGAAATTAAATAAAAAATTGGTTTATACTTTTCTTCTCATATGATTATGAATATATAAAAAATTTTTAAAAAAAATTAAGGAAATATGTATATGTATATTATGTATGTATATATTATATATTCAAGCATATATATATATATATTATATATATATAATATATATATAAATATGCTTGAAGCAAAATATTAAGGGAAATGCAGGAAAAATTTTAATAATAAAAAAAACTTTTATAATGTTAAGTATAAAATTAGAAATTTTATTTTTTTTACTTGATTTGTGATTTAATGGAAAACTATTTTACAAATAAATAAGTTTGTAGAAATTAAAAAAAAATAAAAATTACATACAGTTTTAAAAATAAAATAAATAATATAATGGTTGATTTGATTTTTAAGTTGACCAGTAACTAGAGGAAATTTTTAGTCATTCTGGTCTATAAAACAAGGAAGAGAGTAGAGTAGAACATTTAAAAAAAAAATATATCTTCCGGTTAACTATTTCTAGAAAATTTTTAAATAAAAAACTTATTATTAAAAAAATACCATTAAATTTAACCAATTTTGAATAAATGTCAAGTCCTCTGCCATCAAGTTATAAGTTAAGTTATGAATCTGAAAATTTAAAAAGAAGTTGAAGGATAACTTCTCAAACCCGTTCACTAGACTAACTAAATTTTCAGATATCCATCTTAATTAAAGTAAACACGTCACTTCGTATTTCCCCCCATTAATTTCTCCCATTATAGTCGAATACGTAATACCCACGCCTCATGACAAAATATTGTAGCACACAAACCAAAGTTGCATACTTTTTGGCGTTTTAACGAAATATTAACAGTTAAGGATATTTAATAATGACGATAAACATAATAATTAAACTGTTTAAAATATTAATAGTACAACTTATTTAGAAAGTTTAAAATTATTTTTAAAAGTTTACAATTTATAAGTTTTATATGATAATATTTATAGTTTGATTCCCAATTTTATTTTTACCTACAAAATTTCGACCGGTTGGAAAAATATTATTATTCTGCAGATTATTTTAAATATGATTGTAATTAAGCTCTAAAATATTTAGTTTTAAAACAACATTGTATATAATATATACCTGCCATACCTGAAAAGGAAAGGCTGAATCACTCACTTATCACATTGTATGTGATAGGGGACTGTTCATTAATAAATAAATAAAATATTTCATCATTGGCTGAATGGCTTATGAAATAAGTTTAATGTTGAAAACTTAATGCACTTTCACCTGATGTACTAATTACAATAAACCATCAAACTTTATTTTTTAGGTGGTAGGCTTCTTCTAAATCAAAAAAAGTAAAATGATCTTAGGTATAAAATAAATTTAATTGTGGGGTATACGGCAATTACCAAATCATTTAGATTATGCTTCAGTTTAATTAATTATTATTATTCATATAACCGTTGATTACAAGGCTGTAATAAACTAATTGTATAATATTATGATTATGAATACACAAATACAAAATTTTGTGCGCCATCTGTTGGCTGACACAAGAGTTAGTATATATAATTTTAAATAATCTTATTTTATATTACGATATAAACTGTTACATTATATATATACAACTTTTACGGTATTTCTTTTAGTAGAAATAATCTGACAGGGTTTCGAATCTGAGAAAACTGCGTCTTTACCAACACGCCACTGACCGGATCCATCCCACTGCATAATTATCTAGTTGCACGGGAGTATTGTGATTTTAAATATTCAAATAAATGACATAAAGACCTAGGTTCTAAAGGTAAACACTTCCTTCATGATTTAAATTTGGTATTTTATAATTTATTTCCAATATGAACAGATAGTTGCCTTAAAGCACCCTGTGCATTACATATCCCCATAAGTAAATACTATAATTCAATTTTTTATAATTTATTAAAATATTTCATAAATATCTGTAATATGAATTTATTTTAAAACACCCTGTATTTTATTACATATCCCCACAAGTAAATACTATAATTAAATTTGAAGAGTTTGTTTTGTGTTCATTTCTAAATAAAATATTAAATAATTAATTCCATTCTTCAGGTATAATTTTTTCACTAGACTTTTTTTTCAATTGTATTAAAATTTTTTAAAATTTTTAAACTAAACCTATTGAGTTTTATAAAAATGACCTTAAATAAAATATATAAAAAAAAATCCAATTTTTACATAAAATGAAGATTAACATGTATAATATATTATATACATCTCGATTTACATATACAGGGTGGTCCAGACCATGCGTATTAGTTTTTAAGCAAGGAAGGAGAAGTTATTTTAAAATATAAAAAAATGTTTTAATAACTAAGCTGAGGGTGCTCTATCGATTGGAGATATTTTCAAACTTCCGGAAAGGACCGGATATAGGTTTTTTAGACTGAAAGTGTTCTGATATCAAAATTTTAAGGGTCTTAATTTGTTTTATTTTTAATAATTTTAAAGGGAAATAGTTAGAAAACAAAAAAAAAATTATTAAGACAAAATATTTTAATTTTTTGACGTAAAGTCCCAATTTGTGTTGAAAAGTACCCGTTCCCATTTGAAAATCTCGATTTCAGGACACTTCCAGTCTAAAAAGCCTATTTCCGGTGCCTTACGGAAGTTTAAAATATCGCCAATCGATAGAGCACCCTCAACTTAATTAATGAAATATTTTTTATATTTTAAAATAACTACTCCTTCCTTGCTTAAAAAACTGATACGCATGGTCTGGACCACCCTATATAAAAAAATATATCAATATATGCAAGTAAATGGAAGATTTTGAGCACAATAATACCAATTAGGTTCAGATTTAGAAAAAAAAAAAACTTAAAACCCCCTTGATATTTTAATAACGAGGTCAGTATACAAGTTATTGGAAATAGTTCTAAAGTATGTTTATTTAAGTGGAAAAATTGATTCCAAAGGAAAATACTTAAGGGATTTTTCAAAAAAAAAAAATAAATAAAAAAAGTTGGAACCTACATTTTTTCAAGTGTAAGAGATTTTTATTGTTGTAAATTAAGAGAATAAAAATGCATTGATGCAAATTATAAAAGTTTTGTTCTTCTTGAAAGTTTGTTGTTCTTCAATGGTACTTGTTGTATTATTGAAAGTTGTATAACTTTTTTGTAACATTAAAATGTTGTTTTTTATTATTTTAAAATATTTTCATATAAAATTGCATTGTTTTTATTTTAAAGATAAATAATTCTTGTGGTAGATTTTTATAAATTGAAAATAGGTTTTACAAGATAAAGAATGTTATTGAAGAGAATAATGGAATTATATGATTTACAAAATAAATTGTAATAGAAGTTTATAAAAAATAGCTATTAGGAATGATGATTTAAATAAAATTGTTTTGAATTTGAGACTACTAGAAATAAAAGAAGTTTTTTGAAGTCATAATGAATTGGGATGTATAACACTTGATCGAAGTTGGTTAATATATTAGTATAAATTTTAATTTAAAAAAAAGTGAAGTAGTAGATAATTATTTGATTTATTAACCAAAGAAGCGCAGGTTCGCATAGGGCTGAAACTTGAAGTCTTCATTCATTTCTATTCATAGGTTTTTCTAGTATTTCATTCCAGGATATTTTGTGTCTTCTTAATTAATCCAGCACTATATCTTCCCATCTTGTTCTGGGTCTACCTCTTGTTCTGTATCCACCTAAGGAATTCCAAGTCATCGCCATTCTTGGTACAATTTTCTCGTTTTTTCCTATTAAAAGACCAATCCACCTTCACTTCCGTCTTGTGATTTGCCTCATTATTGGCTCTTCGTTTGCTAGTAACCAAAGTCTGAATTTCTTATTCTGCTCGGCAGGAATATTGGACATATTATTATGAAATGTTTATTTTTAAATACTTGAAATTATTTCTTAATGGAATTAGTGAGCAACCATGAGTCGCAGCCATATTTAATGTGGGGACTCGGTGGAGTGATGGGTAAGCGTTTGGCTTACTATCCAAGGGGATTCGATTCCCATTCAAGTCAAACAATATTTAATTAAAAAAAATTATTGAAAAATATTTTTTTTTACAAATCCCCATGGTAACCAAATATAATTTAAAATATAAAAATATATATCATGAATAAAAAAAAAGTATTAACTGGTTGCATCCGGAAGGGAAAGACTTCAAACGTATTCACGATTCCTATGGTATGGAAGGAAATATAAAATAAAATAAATATGTTAATGTAAATTTTACGCACAAATTGAATGTTGTTGGTTAGGTTCGCCCTGATATTTCTGAACTGTTTATATATATTCCGAACTAGCTTTTTCGATTCTGTTTTAAATATCACAGTTGGCAGCCTATGAAGCATCAGTAACTGAAACTTATTGTACACTAAATACCTCGATCGTCTAATTTAATTGGGTTGGATTTTTTAAAGTGTGCAAAGATAACTTTAGTTTTACTCTTTTTAATCAAATTTGCTAATCACTATTTGCTTATATTTAATTTAAATTTTTTTCTTCAATTTCAGATAGAATGTATATCAAAATTCCAAGGTATCAAACACTTTGGCTTTCAATTAGAACACTGTAAGTAAATTATTTGAACAAAGCAATTTTATTAAAACTTTAGAACAATTGATTGATTTTTATAACTCACAGAAGATTTTCGTAAAATTACTTAAAAGTTATAAAAAGTAATCAAGTTTATTCAGATGTTTGTTTAGGTAATGCAATACTGAAAACCTACTAAAGAGTCCAGTTGTGTTTATAGAATGAAGCACTCCCAAGAACTTAAGAAATTTAAGGTTAAAATAAAATAATATTACATATTGATTAGTCATACTTTTATAATTTCCAAGCAATTATTTAGAAAATGTTCTGCACTTTATTTTTACTCAAAAGATTATTTTATTTTTAATTTAAAAGTAGACTTTATCATCTTTTATTTCAGACATTTTTAAATTTAATTTTAAAATTAAATTTGAAACTAAAGTAATATGAAACCTGTTGCTTTTTAAAACACTATACGTAGTATTCTTTAAGACTTTGATTTACAATAATTAAAAAGACCAGACGTTTTCAATTCAAATAAAATAAAATTTAATACAAATTCCGGTAGAATTTAATATTCTTTTAAATTCATTAAATTTTTTCAATAAAAAGAAAATCTATTTAAAAGCAAAAAAATGGTATAAAGATTTAATTTAAAATCTATATATATAAAAGCGAAAGTTTGTTTATTTGTTTGTTTGTTTGTTTGTTTGTTTGTTTGTTTCTTTGTATGTAACGAGTTGGCTCCTAAACTGCCCAGCCGATTTTCATGAAAATTTGTATATAGAGGTTTTTGGATTCGGAAGGAAATCGTGGCCCAAAAATTTTGCTCTAACGGACCGCAAAGTTGGGGCTGTGGTGCAAGTATTTAAACTTCTTTGTTCTAAAATGAAAACGGTTTGACCGATTGACTTCAAATTTTGCATACGTGATGCTCTTTGAGAATTGAGTAGACACTATTAAGAATATTGGAATTTTTTAACCCATGTCGGGCCGACGGGTGGTCAAAAAAAATTTTGGGTTCAAATTTTGTCCGATTTTACTAAATTATGCTTTGGCTTAAAAGGAAGCCCCAAAAAAAATTTTGTTGAGTTCCATTAACCCATTGCGGCCCAACAGCTTTTTATAGGTTTTTTCAATACTTTACTCTAAATTCGAAACGGTTTGACCGATTGACTTCAAATTTTGTATACGTGATGCACTTTTGAAAATTGAGTAGACACTATTAAGAATATTGGAATTTGTTAACCCATGTCGGACCGACGGGTGATCAAAAAAAATTTTGGGTCCAAATTTTGTCCGATTTTCCGAAATTCTGCTTTGGCTTAAAAGAAAGCCCCAAAAAAAATTTTGTTGAGTTCCATTAACCCATTGCGGCCCAACAGCTTTTTATAGGTTTTTTCAATACTTTACTTTAAATTCGAAACGGTTTGACCAACTAACTTCAAATTTTGTATACGTGATGCTCCTTGAGGATTGAGTAGACACTATTAACAGTTTTGGAATTTGTTAACCCATGCCGGGCCGACGGGTGGTCAAAAAAAATTTTGGGTCCAAATTTTATCCGATTTTACGAAATCCTGCTTTGGCTAAAAAGAAAGCCCACACAAAAATTTTATTGAGTTGCATTAACCCTTTGCGACTCAACAGCTTTTTATAAAGTTTTTGGTTACTTTACTCTAAATTAGAAACGGTTTAACTGATTTTCTTCAAATTTTGTATATGTGTCCGTTTTGAGAATGATATTAGCTCTTTTTACAGACTTGCAATTGGTTAACTCATGCCGGCCCGACGATTGACAAAAAAAAGATTTGGAAGAAAATTACGTCCAATTTAGCGCAATACTGCTTTGCCCAAAGAGAAAGTATAGTTCCGTTAACCCAATGGGGCACAGTGGCTTTTATAGATTTTTGCGTTACTTAACTCTAAATTAGAAACGATTTGACCAATTGACCTCAAATTTTATATGTGTGAAGCAACTTGAAAATGGAGTTGAGTATGTAAACAGTCGGTTCTACGATTGGTCAAAAAATTTTTTTGGAAGTAAATTACGTCAAACTTTGGAAAGTAGTTTGTCCCGCTTTGAATTACAAAAAGTTTCAAAAATTACTAGAATAATCCTAGAAAAATCGTTTTAAAAAGATTGCTTTCATACATTTTTAAATTTACATGTGTAAACCGTATGTAATTTTTGTGTTAACTTTTTGCAGTAACATCAACTTTAATTAAACTTCCATTGAGAGGCGCTGCAACGCGCACCGGGTATTAGCTAGTGTATAATAAAAATTTTATATTATTTTGGAGTAATTTTCAATTTTTACAATAACATTTTATTTAATAAAATTTTCATTTTGGTTTTTCCCCTGAAAATAAAAAAAAACAAACAAGTAATAAAAAATAATAATAAAATTAAAAAAAAAAAAAAACATAATAAATTTTTATGAAAGAATAACTTTTAGGAAATTTTAGAAATTTACTAGCTAATACCCGGTGCGCGTTGCTGCGCCTCTTAATAGTTAAATTGAAGTTGATAATACAGCAAAAAGTTAACACAAAAAGTACACACGGTTTACACATGTAAATTTTAATATGTATGAAAGCAATCTTTTTAAAAAGATTTTTCTAGGATTATTCTAGTAATTTTTGAAACTTTCTGTAATTCAAAGCAGTACAAACTACTTTCCAAAATTTAACGTAATTTACTTCCAAAAAAATTTTTTTGACTAACCGTAGGACCGACTGTTAACAGGCTTAACTCCATTTTCAAGTTGCTTCACACATATAAAATTTGAGGTCACCGGTCAAATCGTTTCTAATTTAGAGTAAAATAACCAAAAACTTTATAAAAAGCTGTTGGGCCGCAATGGGTTAATGGAACTTAACAAAATTTATTTTGGGGCTTTCTTGAAAGCCAAAGCAGAATTTCGTACAGTCGGACAAAATTTGGACACAAAATTTTTTTTTGACCAACCGTCGGCCCGACATGGGTTAACAAATTCCAAAACTGTTAAAAGTGTCAACTCAATTCTTAAGGAGCATCACGTATACAAAATTTGAAGTCAATTGGTCAAACAGTTTCGAACTTAGAGTAAAGTATTGAAAAAACCTATAAAAAGCTGTTGGGCCGCAATGGGTTAATGGAACTTACCAAAATTTTTTTTGGGGCTTTCTTTTAAGCCAAAGCAGAATTTCGTAAAATCGGACAAAATTTGGACCAAAATTTTTTTTGACCACCCGTCGGCCCGACATGGGTTAACAAATTCCAAAAATTTTAATAGTGTCAACTCAATTCTCAAGGAGCATCACGTATGCAAAATTTGAAGTCAATTGGTCAAACAGTTTCGAATTTAGAGTAAAGTATTGAAAAAACCTATAAAAAGCTGTTGGGCCGCAATGGGTTAATGAAACTCAACAAAATTTTTTTTGGGGCTTTCTTTTAAGCCAAAGCAGAATTTCGTAAAATCGGACAAAATTTGGACCCAAAATTTTTTTTGACCACCCGTCGGCCCGACATGGGTTAACAAATTCCAAAATTCTTAATAGTGTCTACTCAATTCTCAAAGAGCATCACGTATACAAAATTTGAAGTCAATCGGTCAAACCGTTTTCATTTTAGAACAAAGAAGTTTAAATACTTGCACCACAGCCCCAACTTGGCGGTCCGTTAGAGCAAAATTTTTGGGCCACGATTTCCTTCCGAACCCAAAAACCTCTATATACAAATTTTCATGAAAATCGGCTGGGCAGTTTAGGAGTCTATTCGCTACAAACAAACAAACAAACAAACAAACAAACAAACAAACAAACAAACAAACTTTCATTTTTATATATATAGATAGATAATATAAAATATCTTGGATTATAGAACATCATATAAAATGTTTTGTTGTCCTTTACAATAAAATTCCTTAAATACTATATTTAGGTATCTATGTTTGTAAGTTTCCAAAATATGTATGAATGTGTATTATGTATATAATGGTATGTAATAAGTAAAAAGTCTATCTAGCATACTTTATAATTTAATGATTTAAGAAATCTTACAAGATCATTTTGATAGTAATTTTTCAATTTTAAACTGAGTTTGACAATGTATTGATATCACTGTCAGTTAATTGAACACTTTGTATCTATTTTGTTAAATTGCAAAAAGCATTGCTCTTGTGTAGTTAGGTTTAATTTCCTTGAATTAGGTATCTATATTAATAAAAAATAAATTACCTCCCTTTTAAATGATACTATCTAAAAAATCTTCGATTTTTTGAGATAACATTTATAGTGCCAACTTTCCAAATTCAAGTACAATCGTGCAATTGTACAAAAAACATGTCCCAAAAACTTTTTAACCTAGGTATAGTTATTATGCAACCATGAAATAATAAAATTAATGTATAAAACTGAGCTATATATATAAAATCTCCCATGTTGGATCAAAATTTATTCTTTTAACACGTAGTTTTTATTTGAAACCAGCTTTGAGTTACAATACAGTTCAGTTTTATTCATTCGACGAAAGCTTTTCAAATTTGGTATTCATTATTTCGAAAGTTTTTACGCTTTCTGTTAATCTCGCACGAATGAAAAGATCTAAAAAGCATTAAAACATACCATTGCATACCATCAGGCGTATCGCATATCGTAATGGCGCCTGATGGTATGCAAACTTTATTGTATTAAAAGTATTTTTACAATACACTGTAATCGTGGCAACGTTATTAATTTAAATTTTAATTCATTTTTTTTTAAAGGCAACATTTATGTTGCGTAACATATAATTTTTATGAGTATGTACATAGACCTTCACATTAATCTTTCTTTAGTACTGTAGGTATGTATTATTATTATTATTATTATGTTTCTTTCAGGATATAAAAATCCTGTAATGAATCAAAAAAAAAAAACTGTATTTCCTTTCTCCATTAAATGTTTGAAAAAAAGTTTAATTTTACCTTTATCAAAATATAATGTCTATTATATTTATTTCTATAAGTGTGGGATTGTTTAGGATTTAAGTTTTAAATTTTGAATTAGAAAATATTAAAAAAAAAATAATAAAAAAAATTTTCTCCTTATTTAATATGAAAAGTTGAAGTATTTTTTTGGACTAAATTAGTTAATAGAGAAAATTTTTATTTGGTAAATTTTAACAATAAAATAAAAGGGAGTTAAAGTGACTAAATTGTCAAAATTAATGAGAAGATGATCCCTAGCTTTCATGTTCACCACAAAATAAATGAATTTTCTTTGTAAATATTAAAGATAAAAGAATAAAAAAAGGACGAAAAATATTTTAAAAAGGAATAAGGATATATTTTTCTAAATAAATTTTTTTTTGAAAAATAAAGTCTGTAATAATTACGGACTATATTTTGTTTAATACTGATATTAAAGATCATAGTTCACAGATTAAATAGAGAAAATTATAAGTAATTACGTCGGTTTTCTTTAGTATTATTTAAAATCAAGTTTCAACAGTGTTGTGATGTAGATATCAGCTGTTGAACAAGCTTTGAGTTTACTGTTTATAAGTGCGATTTTGTTATTTCCAAATTAGTCCTTAAGCCAAAGGCTTCCACTTTGTCTCTCCAATTAATTCAGTTTCGCGCCCATTTTTTTAATTTTGACAATGATTTTCCTAGTAGGTCACATTCTCTTTCCACCGTCTTCCCCGGGTGTCTTTTAGTCTCTTTCTTTGCCCTGGTGGTTCGATTTTAGCGCTTATTGTGGTACTAATGTTATTGTGAGCTTAAGAATCTGACTATTCCATTTTATCTTATTTCTAGACATGTAATTAGACTGGTGCAATCGTATATTGACATTTGCCAAGATTCTTTGTCATAAGTTCTCACTGATTTGTATATAAGCATATTTTCTCATCGGTTTTCACTTAGAAATTGACACAGAAAGGCCCTTGAAGCTTAATAGTTATTGAATTAAATTTCAAACATTGAAAGAATTTTAGGCGAGGAAGATCAGCCAAATCCATGGATGCCTCTTCATATTTCCATTAATGAAGGATAGTGCCCTAATTGCATGGCTGAGTAGAGCGTTGAAATAATACAAAAAACCTAAACATTTAATTCTTAGATTCTATTTTTAAATTTGACTCCCTGAGGTGAAATAGAATCCGATTGGTCTGAACAAAATCCTACTGTAGTTAGGGCTTTTTAACTTGAAACTAAATTAAACATATTAATAAAATATACTAAAGTCAAAAAAATATCTTTTTCAGTCATTTGATATCTCCATTTCACACCACAATAAAAATATTATAAAATATGAAAAAATTTAATAATAATTTTATTTTATTTTCAATTTCCCATACTTTTGATACTTTTTATTTAATTTTTGTTTAAATTGGAATATCAAAGTTAAATACTGAACGTAAATATTAACAATATATAATTATTATAATAGTTTACATAGTTGGTAGTTTGTTGTATATGGAACCCATATAACATAATGCTTTTGAAAAATGGTATTCCTACACCTACAGAACTTTATTTTTTTATAATAATTTTTTGGAATTATTTTTTTTGAATTATGATTTTTTTTTTAATAAAAAATGACCTTGTTAAAACCTTTGTTTAATGTTTGAAAAGATATTTATTTATATCTACTTCTACAATGGACAGAGTATCATGCACCATAAAAAATTAAATAATTGAATTATTTAGATATAATTATTGAGTAAAAAAAGAATTTATGATTGACTATTGAATAAAACTAAAAATAGATCTGGAGCGAATTGCACCAACATATATAAGTAATCAATAATAATTTTTTGATAATTAATTGTTGCACTAAATGTATATTTGACAATAAGCAAATAAATTTTTTTTTTTTAAGTGCTAACATTTCACTGTTATAGGCTAAACAGCCTGACTGTGAAACGTGCATATGCATGTCGAAGCGGGGACGGGTATTATTTTCTTATCAAATGAATTTCACATTCAATTTAGACATAAGATAATACTAGGCCTTATATCATGTAGAAACGTCATAAATTTTCAATAGATACAAATCAATTTTTTTTTGATCTATATGGTATTTATGTCTGTGAGTTATATTATTCAATTAAATTATTTGTTTATATTGTTATATTAATGTTTTTTTTTAATGAAGATATATAATTATCAATTATTAGTTAAGCGATTAATTTAAACGCAATGGCAAATAGCAGATGAGTAAAGCCGAAAACAAGATAAAAGTTATTTTCACTTTCAGTGGGGTTCGAACCTGGTCATTTAACATGAAAGTTCGGCACTCTAACCACTGTATGACCCAAATGTTATTGGTAAAAAACTTACATATCAAAAAATTATTATACTCTTATCGAAAATTGATCTAAAACGTCAACATTAACACGATCATCTGTTATTGACATTTGCATTTGATTCAAGTTGATGACATTTGTGGTAGCAACTAAATAATTGCGAAATTTCTTTGATATTCGCAAAATTTTGACAATCAAACAGTTTTCAAATTTGTCGTTGACATGTTAAAATATTTTATGAATTTTGTGACTTTGATCACTGTCGTCGTATTTTTGAAGTTTTAGAAAAGTGTCTATCGGATAAATTCTTATACATTTTTCATTTTTCACCATTAGTAAAATTAATTTACAAGATAATAAACAAGTTTTATATTCATTTTGCAATATTTATTAAAAATTTTTAAAAAATTTAATTTGATCAACTGTAACATGTTACAAAATTTAAAATAATCAAATTTATTCCAGTTTTAATGTTTTTATTTTCATTTGATCCCTTAATCAATTACAATTCAAAATATTTTATTAGATATTTTACCCAATAGAATTTAAATCAGATTATAATTACAACCGAAGTATAATTAAAAAAAAACAATTTAATGGATTTTATCAACACGTACAGATAATAAAATTTATTACAACAAATTTAATACCATGGAAAAGCAACAAAACGAGAAATAATTTGTTATTCTAAATTATGTCTACTAATTATTAGAAACCTTCTAAAATCGATTTTATATTTTATGTGTTGTTATATATAATGTACATATATATATATATAGTTAATATAGTCTTGTCAAAAGTAAATGTATTGTTTTTAATATTGATTTTATATTGAACCATAATTAATTTTATAAGGCATACGTGAACTAAATTAGGATTTAGAAATAAAATAAAATATAATGATAATAAATTAAAGAGAAATTGTTAGATCACGTGATAAGATTTATTATAACCGTAACATAAAAATATATTTTTTAATGAACTTAATTTTAGTTACAATATTTGAAACCGAGGAATAGTGTACGAGTAGGACTGTGTCAACTCTGGGATACCCGTATGACTGTAATATCGAATTTATATCATCCGGTTAGAAATTCATATATCATCCAAAAGGAAATATAAGTTGAAAGACAGCTCTTTAAAACTCTTCTCCTACACCAACTTTTTTTTATTCAATGGTTGGCTATTAAAGTTAACTACTATCGACAAAATTTCAGATATCCACTACATATATACGTTATTAGGTAAGGGTTAAAGTAGTATGGCAACAATTCGAATCAACTGCAGTTGACCAACCAAATTTTTCACAAATTTTGGCCATAAATCTAAACTATTTTTGGCAAAATTTCAGAAACCCAGCTTCAATAGGTACAGAGAAATGCTCATTTAAAAAATGAAGTTGTATGGCAGTTACGTGAAGAAAGCTGGCTGGATTTTAATAGCGATGACGTCTATTGCATAAAACCGAATTTGGGAAAATTTCAAAATACTAGCTCCTTTATTTTTTGAGTTATCATGGTGACGGGCGGACGTTAGGACATACATAGCTAGATCGATTTACTTTTCGATTCTGATCTTATCCATACCTTTTAGGGTATATCTACCCCCCTCCTTTTCTGCGTCACAAACGAATTCCACATTTAGTATACCCTTTTGACCTATAGAAATGCGGGTATAAAAACATTTTAAAATATTTGATAAAGGTTAGAATAATAGAGCTTAAAAGGTACTGATTTTATTAGTTATCTAATCTGAATATTTTAATAGGTTTTGTTTTTTATTTTTTCGTGGTGGGAATGGGTAATGCTTTCATTTTCACTGATTGCATGTCAACTGGTATTCAATTTAGTGTAACTATATTAATCTATTGAAGATCGCTTAATGCATGAATATAAATTTGAAATATTTGAAATATAATAATACCATAAGTAAAATTTTGTTGTTTAAACATATGTGTAGGCTTTGTATATTTAAATACGTCAAGTTGGACTAATCCAATTTCCGTGCCTCATTTATAATTTAGCTTAAGTGGGTATTTTGCTAATTCAAGAATGAAATAAATTCTATATAACATATGTTCAAAGCAGGTGGTTTGGGTTTTAAAACGAATCATAACCTATAAAAATCTCGTAAATATTCTATAGGTGTTTACAGGGTCCCTATATACCCTAATTTTTTTAAAAATAATTGACAATATACATTATACTTTTATAATAAATTAAATGGTTTTCAACTCAACTCAGCTATTATTCGTCATTGGGTTCAAATTAATGGCTTAAATAATAATTAATAATTATATATCATTAATAAAAAAAAAAAAATAATACTTAAATATAACAATATAAACAAATGCAAAATATAAACAAATAATTTAATTGTATAATATAACTCCCAAATATAGAATACCATATAACTCAAATACAAAATTAATTGTATGTGGAACTCATTAAGATCAATTCTAATAACACGAATAATTTCTAATAATTTAACACACAATTTTTCCGCACTAATTATAAATTTTTCTGATGTCTATCCAGTGCTGGATATTGGCGTATTAATTTTATATTAAGGTGACAACAAATATTGTATTCTTTTTGTGACTGCATGACCTTTAAGTTTCGAATTGTGCGAAAACCTGTCCACTCCATAATATTTTCAGCCATAATAGTTGCTCTCCTTAAGTTCCTTGTCTTCTACATCTGACAATAAGTCATAATTTTTTAATTACTAAAAGTAATTCTCTTTCTTTTTGCAGCATCTGTGGAACTTCCGTATTGGATACGAGATCTATCAAAGATATCTTTAAAATAAAATAAAGGTCCAAATCTTAAATACTTCCAATTGGTTTATCATAGTTACTTTGAATATCCAGGCCTCTACATCATATAATAAACTGACTAGACTTCAAATATAAGAAATGTAATCTTAAGTTAATGTTGATATCACCATTATTTAATATTTTCCCGTAATTTCATCGATTTTCCTAAATCTTTAAACATTTTCCAATCTATATATTTTGCAACAACTAGAAGTTTCCTAGAATAAAGAAATGTATTTTATTTCTCATCTGCCACCATCTGTTTTTATACGACATGATTCTACATATTACAATACCTCCAACATCTATCACTATACATAGTTAATATATGCGTGCTCGTATAATATAATGATGATATAAATTATTGCGAAATATACCATATAAAATAAAAAAATAATAAATCACAGTATGAAACCTACGAAAATATCTATCAAGGCTATAAAAATAGATTTGGTCTTTTTATAGAATTTCCTTAACTAACATGAATTTGTTATGTTTCATCCTTCCGTTTCCCTTTCATTTTCGGATTTTCATTCATTTATTTATTCATTCATTTAAAATAACTGTAAATTCACCTTTACCTATAAATATATTTAAAAAAAAATTGCGTGCGTTTAAACGAATCAATTTGTCAAGGTCAAAAAAATAAAACCTACATATAGAAAAAAAAAACATAACACATGTGTAAATTCTCAGCCTAAAATAGTATAAGCAAGGCAATGATAGATGGAAGGGTGGAGTGAAAAAAAATGAATCTAAAGTTTTTCTTCTGAGAAAAAATTGAAAACACTTTTTTTGAAGTGAATTTTTATATATACCTTACCTATATATAACATAGTTAGTTATATTTGTAAGAAATGTGCCTACTCACCTGTAAGATAACTCATAAAATTGAAATATTATATTTTTAGATGTGAAATTTTGTGTTATACATGATTGAGATTTGATTACCGTATCATTAGCCACAAAAAAAAAGAAAAAAACAAGTGTAATATAGTAAGTGTTAAAGTTAAACTGTTTTGTGGATGAGTTTATTTGCTTCAATATTTATAATTTCACTGAGGTTGAGATTTGAGGTTAGAATGTGAATTTTTTTTCCGTTATAAATCGATTTAATAAGGGATTTGGAAAAATGTGAAGCATAATCTTTCTTTTGAAAATATCTTAAAGGAATCAATACTTGTTCTTCTTGATTAAAATCACATTAGAGGACTTCCAGTACTAATGTTAATACATTCTGGAAATTCGTAGGTGATTTAAAACTGCTTATGATAGCTTAATTTATGTGGAAGTCTCCAGGATTTGGAAAGTCTGGTCTTCTCTGTATTTGGAAAGTCGTGAAAAGTTCTAGCACTCAAACATATAATGTCGTGTCCTCTTAAAGAAATTATGGAATAATAATTCCTAAATTTTAATACAATTAAGATCAATTTATGATTAAGTATAACAAATTTGTTGACAACAGTTCTTTATGCCTAAACTATTGAAAGAACCGTTAAACCAAAATTATAAAACCAAAAAAATAAGTGAAATTATATTAAGTCAATCTTGTGTATTTTAAAATTTAATATTACAATAACTTTTTTTTATTAATGAATCATTTCCACCAAATTTTTGATTTTACTTATCTTTTTTAATAAACGGTAATAAATAAAAAATAAATGAAATAAAATCTTTCAATAATTATTTATTAAAATTATTTATTAAATTGCTAAATACATGTCGACATCGCAACATTTCATCCTCAGTTACTGACTAAGACTAAAAGTTTTGTGATTAAAATGCTTAAAATTAGTGATTACATATGCATAACATTTAACAGATAAAATTTAACGACCACATTTGAAAAAATTATTTTTGAAAATAACATTTTCGAATAAACTTAACATTAAGAAACTTTTTTTTAATAAATAATATTTAAACCGAAACAAAAAATATTATCGAAAAAGAGAAAAAAATAGTATAACTGATTAAAAATTTTTTAAAAATAAAATAGAATTATTATATAGATAATAATTAAATTTCAAGGTGTCCCAAAGGCGGTTTTAATTAATTTAATTATTTATTTTTATATAATGAAGAGCGGTGTTTTTTGGCTCTGGGTCATTATTCACAAAGTTAACTCACACGTCTTAATCACTTGAAAATATCGCTGTGTTAAAGAGTTACTCTGTTCTACTTGTATGTATGTATAGTTCTTAACCTAATGTATTAAACCTCTTTAGGTAAACTATATATTAAGTCACTATATATAGTTAAGTAATTATGAATTTTAAATAAATACATACAATTATCTCATCTATATATGGAATATAGTAATATTAATTCCATATCAGTAGTAAGGATATGTGTCTGCCGCAGTAATAAGCTTTTACAGCGAAAGTTTTCAAACTGTCAAAAACGGTGTTTGTCTTTGCTGATTTTATATAATCCTACGCCTGAATTAAATTTTACTAAGTTTTGAAAAACTAAAAAAATAATGAAGTAGATTTTGAACCCTGCCTTTTGAATTTGTAATGTTAGTTTATAAAAGGTCTCTTTTAAGATGAATATGTTGTGTTTAAACTCATATTTAACTTTTAAATATCTTAAAATCCATTCTCTCTAGTTTCTAATGCTAGAATTTCGTTTAAATCAGAATTTAATTTAAATAGAAAATTAAATTAATTAATTAATAATTTTCATAATTTTAAAATTTTAACTTGTTTTTTATATTTTCAGATTTTCTTTACCAATGGATACAATTCACTTCAATCACTATATAAATTTAATGAAACATAATTATGACATGATAAATATTATAATTAAAACCCCAATAAATGTGATTACATAAGCATAAATAAATTATATACCTACATATATATATATCAAAAATTTTAATTAAGCTGGATAGTGTTAATATAAAATAAATAGCAAAAAAAAACAAACAGAAGAATGTATTCAATTGTGCAAAATATATCATTTGAATATTTTTATAATACAACATTAGCCACTCCTGATGGTTTAATATTCACATCCCCATCATCATCATCATCATCATCATCATCTCTATCTCCATCCTATGGATCTGGATTACCAACAACATCTACAACTGATGAAATTGATGTTATTAGTGAAGAATGTGAAACTAGAGATAAAATATTTTATACAAGTTTTTTAGGTATTTATTTAGCAGTGCCAGATTGGGAGGCAATTGCCACAACAATAATATTATCTGGAATTATAATGTTAACAATAATTGGAAATGTATTAGTTATATTAAGTGTATTTACATATAAACCACTTAGAATAGTTCAAAATTTCTTTATAGTATCATTAGCGGTAGCTGATTTAACTGTAGCAATATTAGTCCTGCCATTTAATGTTGCATATTCGATATTAGGAAGATGGGAATTTGGTATACATTTATGTAAAATGTGGTTAACATGTGATGTATTATGTTGTACATCATCAATATTAAATTTATGTGCAATAGCATTGGATAGATATTGGGCAATAACAGATCCAATTAATTATGCTCAAAAACGTACTGTGGGACGTGTACTATTATTAATTGCTGGTGTATGGATATTATCATTAATAATTAGTTCACCGCCATTAATTGGTTGGAATGATTGGCCCGAAGAATTTTCTAGTCAACATCCATGTCAGTTAACATCGAATCGTGGTTATGTTATATATTCAGCATTAGGTTCATTTTATATACCATTAATTATAATGACGATAGTTTACATCGAAATATATGTAGCAACAAGACGTCGATTGCGTGAAAGAGCAAGAGCATCAAAAATAAATGCAATGGCATTAAAAACTGGTACTGGTAGTGGTAATGCAGGCTATATGAGTGCTGGTGGTACTGGTGGTGGTGGTGGTGGATTTAAAATGCAAACAAGAAATGGTAGTAATAGTATAGATAATGATGGTGATAGTTGTGCTAAAGATATACCAACGATATTACAAGATCAAGAATCAAATAGTAGTGAAACAAATCACAACGAAACAATAGTTAAATTAGAAAAAGAAACAAATAATAAATTTAAAAAGAAAAGTAGACGTCCCAAAATAAAAGATTCAATACGTTATGACCGAAAGAAATGTGGTATTTTGGGTAGTAATGGTGGTAGTGGTGGTGGTGGTGGTGGAAATAAAAATAATTCACAAAATTATCAAGAAAAACAATTATTACAACCGCAATGTATTGAAGATTCTGTAACAGATAATTATGAGGAGTCTTCGGGTAGTGGTACAAAAAAGAGTACCGGTGATGAGGGAGATGATAGTGCAGCTGGTACTGGTGTTACATGTAGTATTGGTGTTGGTACCGGTGGTGTCAGTAGTAGTGTAAATGGTAGTGGTTCAACCACAATACATGGTGATAATATTAATAATTTAGATAAGAAGAATGTTAAAGTATTTGTAAAAACTACAAATAATAATTGTAGTAGAGCATCAGTTAAACAACGTACACCTGGTGTTTATCAATTTATTGAAGAAAAACAAAAAATTTCATTATCAAAAGAGCGTAGAGCTGCTAGAACATTAGGTATTATAATGGGTGTATTTGTTGTATGTTGGTTACCATTTTTTTTAATGTATGTTATATTACCATTCTGTCCGACATGTTGTCCCAGTGATAAATGGATTAATTTTGTTACATGGTTAGGTTATATTAATTCAAGTTTAAATCCAGTTATATATACAATATTTAATTTAGATTATAGAAGAGCTTTTAAAAAGTTACTTGGTATTAAATATTGAAAAATATAAGAATTATTATTACAATGTATATATATATACGTATACTATTTATTACATTTAATATATAAATATATTAAATATATTTATAAAGAAATTTGTAAAAATTTTCTTATTTTTTTTTTAAAAGTCTTTTGTGTTTTTATTTTTTTTTAAATGAAAAACTACTCTAATAACTGTAAAAGGAAAAATTAAATAAAAGTTGATTTTATATAAAATAAAAAAAAAAATTAAAAAAATTAAAATATATTTTATACTAAATTAGTTTTAAATAGAAAATATTTTTTTTTGAAATCCTTGGAATCCTTAAATAATCCTTGGAATTTTTCATTTAACATTTTTCCTTTTTGGTTTTGTTTTACAATATTTATGTTGCATTGCACAAAGTCTTAATAAATTTTTTTTTTTTTTGGATTAAGGACCAAAAGAGGAACTAAAAATAGGATTCAATAGAAGAAATTATATAAAAATGTCAGTTATTTTAATAAAAGTTCCTACAATAAATTATGGATTTTTATTTGAATTAAAATTGAAAAGAAAAGAAAAGTATGGATTCAAAAAAAAAAAATTTTAAAATTTATGAATTAATTTAGTTTTATTCTGAATAAATTTTATGACTTTTATTTACAACATATCTTAAGAATTATAGAAAATTGGTATAAAAATAAAGGGTCATTTATCTATGTTTTAAAAATTTAATTAAAGTTTTTTGAAACTTTTAATAAAAATATATATTTTTTATTTTGTAAAAAATATAAATTAAAATTAAAATATAGACAAGTTTTAATAAAAATATCTGTAGATTTTTTTCTTCAAAATCTTAAAAAGTTTTTTTAAGTAATTGGATATTATTTTATTACTTTATTTTTATTACTAAATTTTTTAATTGAAATAATTTTATATATTTAATTAGTTTTTAAAAAATTTTATTTTGTAAGATATGATGTAGGTTTTCATTTTTCTTAACAATTTTTACGTATTTTACATAGGCCTCTTTTTTGTATGTGGGTTCAATTAAAGAAAAAATGTTTATATTTTAAGTCTATATTCACATATACTCGGGTGTAATCATGACTTCATATACCCATTTGTGTAGCAATAAGGTAAATGATGCATTAGTTACATTTAACTAAAATATTTTTGAGTTCATAACAAAGGCTGGGACTAGTGCTACTTGAAATAAGAACAAATTTCAATTGTAATATTTTCTTGTAATATTTCCTATGCTAAAAGAGGATCAATTGGACAATAGAAATGAATCACTTCTCTAATAACTTTCTGTGATCCATTGAATAAACTCAAAGTTTAAGGTTTATTGTTCTTTAAAAATTTTAAAATTAGAAACAACCGAACTTTAATAAGGAGTTTGTCTAAACAATGTCAAACCTACTGAAGAATCCAGTATTACAGGATGAAACACTTCTAGAAACTTCTAACACAAAGCATTTTAGAAAAATCTAAGGAGTGTTTTATCTTTCCAACACTACTAGACTTCTCATTAGGCATTGTAGTCTTGAAATTGTTTAGACAACTCCAGTTTTAATTTTAAATTTATTCCAATACTTAAATGAAATTTTAGGATTTGAAATTTTCATCTGTGAGTTATTAGGTCAAATACAAAATTTTTAACAAAGCAATTGTTTAATATTTAATTTATGATATGTTAACCATTTCGATGCATCAATGTAATTACAATAAATTAAGGAAAGTGTTTTCTAATAATCATTGGTTATTGCAATAAATGGTAAAGACTGTTTTCAATATTCAGCATTTAGTGCTAACCTTTAATTAAGAGTAATCTTACCAATTTCATTCTATCAATCTTAAAATTAGAAAAAATTAAAAAAAAATTTTGTATAAAAATCTGCCTAAATCTAATATTATTGGAGTACTTCTTTAGCTTTATACTTTTCTAGATGAAATGTTCTACTTTATTTTATATATATATGAGTGATATCCTTCGCCCGCTTCCATCTACCTCAAAGTCATTTATATATAAAATTCATCATTTATATTAAAATATTAAATATAATTATAATTAAATAAAAATTTAATATTAATATTTGTATTAAATGGAAACTTATTAAAAACAAAAGAAATAAAAACAAACCTTTTTTTTTATAATTGTAAATTGAATGAAAACTCCAGTTCCAAAATTTAATTTAACTTTTATAACATAATTTTTAAAAAAATTATGTTAATATTTTTCTTTGAATTCAAATGAATGGTAGGTATTTAAAAATAAAGAGCTCATTTATACACAATTCAATTTAAACAGACAATACAGAGATTTTGTTGCAGTATTTTGGTCCCTTTTTTCTATTGTTATAAAGGAACCATTTTACCATTCAAACTTTTAGGTAACAAACATTTTTTAAATAAATTAAATATTTTTTAAAATAAATAGAGGAGTAATGTGTATATTTAGCCAGAATCCATAATTAACATTTTTTTTTAACAAGGCAAATACAAACAAAGTAATGTAAATTTTAAATTGAAGACTTGTTTAAAGATCATTTGTTTCACTCCTGTTGATCCTGATCCGTTGATTATATTACAATGACGCCGGATATCAGTTTGACTGTACATATATTTGGGAATAATTAAAGTCATTGAATAGCGAAACTTGTAACTTTTAAGGTATTTATATCAAGATACCAGATGTAAATTTAAACGAAATGCCTTAGGGACTATTCTACTTTTATTGCTGTAGTTGTTTCTATTATCGAATTTGATCTCCTAGTTACTTCCTCTGTTGGATTTTTTACTGTTCCTACAATTATAAAAACTGCTAATTAAGTAAACAACTCTTTATTGGACAATCCAAAGCTCAAAAAATGTTCGTTAGAATTTTAGATTTTATTTTTAGTAAAGGCTATTACACAATTAACGGAATAACAGTTTTCACACGTACAATTAAGAAATTTAAATTTGAGTCTTTCACTAGAGGATTTTCCAATCAATTGAATCTCGCACACTTAGCTTATTCCTGGAAGAAGGTCTATATTTTGATCTTCACTTCCGATTAATTGCAATTTAGTTGAATACAAATTCAAAAGTCTGCGACAGATTTTTTTATTTTGTAAAGTTAAATAGTAATTATTTAAATAACAGGTCCTCAAATTTGGAAGCGTTCCATAATCTTGGTTTAGAAAATCTTTTTTTTTTTAAAACCGTTTTTAGAAAATCTCGTTTTTTATTGAAAAATCTAATTTTTAAGGATTTTTGAGTTGGATACAAAAGGTTGGGTCTGAAATCTCGGTTTAGTAAATTTCGTTTTCACAAAATCTCGTTTTTAGAAAATCTCGTTTTTAGAAAATCTCGTTTTAGAAAATCTTGTTTTTAGAAAATCCCTTTTTTTATATTCTGGAAAATGCTAATAATTCTTAAAAATCAGATTTTTCAATTAAAAAAGAGATTTTCTTAAAAAGCGAGAATTTTCAATAAAAACAAGATTTTCTAAAATCGAGATTTAAAAGAAAGATTTACTAAACCGAGATTATGGAACGCTCCCGGATACAAAACCAGAATTATCAACTTTTTTTAAGAATATAAAAAATGAGATTTTCTAAAAACAAGATTTTCTAAAACGAGATTTTCAGACCCAACAATTAATATTAATGGCAGATCCTATTGAAATTTTATATAATAAATTAAATTATTAATTTACTCACTAATTAAAAGTGTAATGAACCCATGGCATATTTTGTAAAACAACACCAAAAAAGGAAATATGCAACAAAGAATAAAATTGTGATTTATTTTTAATTAAATTATATTTTAAATTAATATTTTAAAAAAATATTATCTAAATGTAAAATAATGAGTTTATTAATTAAACTAAAAAAAAATTAAAACAATTGAATTGTTAAAGTGAAAATGTTTAAAAATTTTTTTAATTGTTGAATATTGTAAATTGTCATGTGTTGATTCATGGAAAGACAAAGAAGGAAAGAAAGTATTAAGAGAAATACTTATTTATAAAAAAAAACTATTTTTAAAAATATTACTATTACTGTCATTATTAATACTATTTTTTAGTTAGAAATTTGTTAATTACTTTTAATTTGTACTTTAAATGTAGCTTTAAATCAAGAACAAAAGACTTTTTTAATTAGAATTTATAACTCACAGTAGAATTTTATAAACTGTAATTAAACAGAGTATAATATGAAATAAATACTAGGCCCTATTGCATCAGCAACTTATGGTTAATGTAATAATTGAATAATCATTAATTTAATTAGTGATAAGTAGTTGGTGCAATAGAGAGCTTGTCTAAAATTTGTAAAAAAGTTGGATCAAATTTTTGAAAAAAAGCTGACTTTTTATTAATTTGAAGGACTTTTAGAATCTCCGTTATCAATCTGTTTTTGATTCTCAGTTCTTTAGTTCTATAGTTCAAAAGAATTTTAGGAACTCATCCCTATCCAATAACTTTTCAAATTGAATTTAATCACTTTAAATACTTTGGCTGCTATCTTAACTAATTATTTTTGAAACCGCTTTTTTTTGGCTTTAGGAAGTTCTAAAATTAAATACATAATCAAATTTTAAATTAATCCCAATTCTTGATTTAAAGTTACACGAGCACACATTTCCACTAGAATATTAAATGAAAATTTAGAAATTAATATGAAAAATTAATGAATAAAAAACTCTAAAATTTAATACAATAAATAATTTAAATATAAAATTAAAAAATTAGATAAAATTTTTAATTGTAATAAATAAATAAATTTAAAAATGTATATATAATAATAATGATTCATTAAATAATAAAAAAATAAATAAAATAATATTTAATTTGTTATAAATTTTGATTTTATATAAGAAAAATAAAATAAAATAGGATTTAAATTTTTAATTAATTAAAAAAAAAATAAATAGAACAATTATTTAATAAAATTTAAAATAAAATAAATTAAAAACCAAAGAAAATTAAAACAAAATGTTTTAATAAATATTAAATATAAATTAAGAAATAAAATAATAAAATAAACTATTATGTAAAATTATTAAAAAATATAATAGTTTTTTATTTTTTGATTTTGAATTAATTATTTAATTAAATTATTAAACAGGTACAGATATCCTTAATTACAGTAAGTATTTTCATATTTTATATGAAACCTAAAAGTATGCAATTTTAGTAACAGGTTTTAGTTTGCCATGTATGAGATTGTAATGAAAAAGGGGTAAGTTATGTGAAAGGTAAGATTGGAATGTTATGTAATCAATTGTAATTAAAATAAAAAAGAAAATATTTGAATTTTTGAAATTTAGTGTATTTTTATCCTTATTTTCTAGACATTTTTATTGGCATTTTGTCATTGATAATTTTATGTCAAAAAATTAGACTTGTACTAGTTGTTCTCAGAATATCTCAACATTGATTAATATGTCAATGAAATTTTGTTTACTGTTTGATTGGGTGCATGGCACTTTACTGAAAAAAAAATCCCGAATGAAATAATCCCAAAAAAAAAAAATTCAGAATTTTAAAAATATTCCCGGATTTTTGAATCCCGGTATTAAATATTTTGTTATTAACTTATTATTTAAAAATTTGAATGGATTTCAGATTTGAATACAAAAACCGGGTTCCAATAATTTTATTTAGCTAGGATTTGAGGGCAGCAGTCCCCATTATATTAAATTCCTTGTTGTTAACTTAATTATTTATGAAAAAAATTAGGAAGGATTTCAGAGTTGGGTACAAAATCAGGGTTCAAATAGCTTGGTTTTTCCAAAAGGAGTTTTTTTAAATGCTTTTTTAAATGCGAAATTAGTGCTGCTTTTTCCAGAGTATTTATATTTGTCTTAAATATGTATGTATATTTAAGTGGAAGTATTTTTTGGAACTTCGTACCCAACCTGAATTAGTTTTCGTGATTTGGGATTTTGGTATTTGAGATTTTCGTATTTGAGATTTTGTAACTTTAAAAACTTGAAGTGCGGGTTTCGAAATCTTTCGAAATTTTTATATTTTTTCAAGATTTTAAGTCATTCAGGATTTTTATATTTTCGGGAGTTTTTGTTTTCAATATTTTAAATCATTCGGAATTATTTTTTCGTTTTTTTTTTTCGGGATATTTTCATTCGGGATTGGTTTTTCAATAAAGTGTCATAGGTGTTTAGTTTTAAAAAAATCTTCCACGACCCTTGTTTTTTTTTTATTTGTCAACTGTCAAAATACAAAATAAATCGATTTTTCAAAAAATTCATCAAGGCCAAAATACAAAAAAAAAAATTCATTAATATAAAAAAAAAAATCGAAAATTATAATTTTTTTTAAAATTCTCCATATTTTGATATTACATACACAATAAATATTATGTCAAATTATTACTGATTATTACCTGGTTTTTAAAAATTATTGTACTTAGCATTTCAATCGATTTTGTACTAGATAATAATCTCAATTTTCCGGCTAATTAAACAACTATTATAATAAATAAACGTATTGTAATAAATAAACAAAAAGTTATGTAAAATGGAAAGTATCTAGGTCAAAGGTTTTCTTGTATTTTAGATTACTTCAGTGCATTTATTAAAAACTACATATTCCTCAAAAACGCTTCATTTAAGCAGGACAACCATAATTTTTTATGTTAATTAATACTGTAGACATTAAAATAAAATAAAAAAAAAAAAATTTAAGATGCCGTTGCAATTGAAATTCTAAACTTTCAACAACTAGAAAATTCCTGGAGAATGGTTGTAAATTAATAATTATGTTTAAACAATATTGCCAAAGATTTTAATTTAACTAACACTTACTTCTATAAAGTTTATTTTACACGTGTCATTCATGAATGTCATTCTTTGATAAAGTTTTTGAATGACATTCAACCCTATTTTTATGGCTTAGTAATATATCCACACTTCCCTGTAAACGACCTTGAACAATAAAACAATGAAATATCACTGCCGTTGCGATCCGGCGTCGTTGATGTCGTTGTCGTTAAATGTGAATATAATCATAAGAAATGATTAGAAGAATAAAAAATACTGTAATTGCCGTCAATGTGTCGGTGTAGTGAGAATCGATCTTTAAGATTTCATATTAAATTGTGTTTATATATAATTTTATTCTAATATTTAATTGTAACCTCAAATCAAGTGCGAAAATTCTTTAAATATCATAGGTTTTTACTTTTATAATGGTTGCCTGGTAATTTTTTATTTTTCATAATAATAATATGTTATTCTTGAATTTCTATAATAACACCATAGCATATGTTAGGTATTAAAGGAAAATTATTATGAATGCTTGGGTATTATTCTTAAAAATTAACGTCAACCAAGTACTAGACTTAACCTCGTCTATTTATATAATATCAAACAAACAAATCATATAACAAAACATCAAATATTATTTTTAAAATAAATTTAAATAGGAAAGGACATTAAGGAAGATCCTGAGAAAGTGCAGGATAAAAATTAATAAGGAAACAAAACGTAATAAAAGTCATCAAAGCTAGAATAATTTATATTTAACTTTATTTTAATTTTCAGAATAAAATCGAAATCCTTTGACTCTAATATAAAATTTAATATCTAAATTATCAAAAAAACTCCCCTCAAAGATAACAATTAATCATCAAAATATAAAAAATTATAAAAAAAAATAAAATAAAATTTTCACAATTTGTTCTCCAGCCTTTTGCCGATTTTTTTTTTTTCAAATTTCTTTATGATCTTTGTCCAATTTGTGGCACATTGAAAAGTTTTGTATGCAAAATATTATTACAATTCATCGGTGGATTTTTTTCTGATCCTAATTTTTTTCGCCTGATTCTTCCGGCTGTATGAAAAAAACCCCCAAGAAAAAAGTTCTTAAAACAGAAATGAAAAAAGTATCCAATTTAGGGAATTTTTTTCATATACGAAAAGTACTCCAAAGGTAGAATTTAATTGTTGACTCAATATTTTTTGAAAAATTTAGTAGAGTTCTTAGAGTTGATTACAAGATCAGGAAGCAAATAATTTGTTTGGCGGGGCTTTTGTGACAAAAGCTAACACCAGTGTTTTTTTTTTGTTTCAAAATTAGGGATCCAATAAATTTTTTAGCGGTTTGAGTGCGGCATTTTGCTACTAAAACTAAACTTGCTATAGAAAAATTTAAAGTTTCGGTACAAACACCATAACATAACTGTCATATACTCTACAGAAATATTTGTGAAAACTTTTTCAATAGGAAAAAGTCTCCAAAAAATATTTTTTTAAAAGAACTCAAAATTTTTCAAGTTTGGGCCATTTTACACATGAAAAAATTTTCTAAAGTTTCATACAAATTTTGGAGACCGTTTTCCAGTATTTTGAGAACTTCTAAAAATTTAATTTTGGAGACTTTGGGAAAAAGTCAAAATAAGTAATTTTAAAATAGTATATGACATTTAAATTCAGTTGCTTGTCCCCAAAGTTTCATACAAATTTTGGAGACTTTTTCATATTTGGTTTAAGGGACTTTTTTTAGGACAGCCGATTCTTTCTTTCGATTGTATTTATCTCAGAAAAACAATATTTTGTGAATGTAACAACAACAACAAAATTTATTACTAATATTATTTTTTCGGAAAAATTTAAAAGGCTGCCATTGTTTATATTTTTTTTCTCGTAATCAAAATCCCTAAGGTCAAATGGAATTACTTTTTTTCATTGAATTTAATTTTCGTTCGTTTGTTTTAAACTTCAGTAAAAAAAAAAACACAGAAACCAAATAAACTTTTGTTTTTATTATTATCCTTCTGTTCTTTTGTCCTTAGGCAGGACTTTTTATTGTCTCGATTTTTGTTTTTTGGTTTTTTGTGCGTTGATATCCATGGTTTTTTTTAAGGATAAATTTTGTTTTTTTGTGGATAGCATTGAAATTCAAAATTAAATTGTAATTTTCATTTTTTCAGCTCATCATTATGCGTTTTTTATGTGGAAATTTATTTTTGATGGTGATAATGAGCTCAAGTGAAGAATATTTAATATTGAATGTTAGAATATTTGAATTTTAATGCGGAGATTAAATTGTTGACATTCAATTAACAAATTTTGAGCGGTATTTCATTTGTTTAGTTTGATTCTTGTAAAATTGGTAGTAAGTACGTACCATATAGGTTCATACTATATTTTCGAACCAGAGGGAAAGAATTTGAAAAGTATCCAAGCCACACCAGTGTTTTTGAGAAAAGTTTTACTCTTCGTTGCACACCAAATTTCCACTTACCTAATTGTGAGGGGACATTTAGCATAAAATTGTATCTGCTGTACATAAGAGAACTAACATTTAATATTCGGCTAAAGACAATATACTTGACTTCTTTGAATACTTGGATAAAATGGGAGAGTCGGCTTGGATTAATTAATTCCACATGTACAACCACAACGTGATGCAGTTCCAGACCTAATCACAATGTTGAGTGCCTTAGATCCAAATTGATTTGTTTCTTGTTGTTTATATGTAATATTTCTCTGGAAGTCTGGAACCTAAAATGAGAACTCTTTAATATTCAGTGTTGCACCTTATTAGAGCAGCAGTTCAATTAATTCAACGGTAAAAAAATTTTGAGTGTAGTTAAATTATTGTATTCACCATGATTTTTCAACTATCAAAGGATTAAGGATTAGATACAATGGTGAATATTTTGTTTCTGTTTTTTTTTTTGAAAGTTTTTTACGAAAAGAGTTTTTATTATCACTAAAATCCAAGTATTTAACTTGGGTAATAGCTTTATGATGGTGATGTAAAGATATTTTCATAAAAAAGCATTCAGTTTTCTTTGATACTTAAATAACAGACAATTGAATCTGTTTGGTTATAAGGAAAAGGCTAACAAATTTTGGAATATCTCGGTTTATTTTTTGAAATGTTTTTTGAAAATTGAGCTGTTTGTTTATTTTTGTTGTTCATTTAAAATTAAACACTCAAAAAGATTGAATTTACATTTCGTTAAAGAATTTATTTCAACCTTGAATATGCTTTTCAGTAAATAATTTAAAATTTTTTTTTAATTTTACTTTTTATGTTAGTTTTTAACTATTGATTAACTTCAATTAATTTTATTGAGACTAGCGGAAACGCGTAAGGGGTATCAGTTAGTAGTAAAATTATAAATAGGAGTTAATTGCAACACTTGCAAAGGGTTTTCGAATTAAAGTAAAATTTTGATTTTGCAGCCTAAAATGCCTTATTTCACAATTGAATTGATAATTAAGGCTTAATTCGCAGCTCTTGAGGGAACGACAGCTCTGCGTCCGTGCCGGCACCACATACTCGGTTTTTTAAACTTCACTTATCCTTTTTTTGTTACTTTTGTCGTACACTGTTAAATTAGATCAGAAGTCAGATTCTGATTTAGGAGAGATGCTAAGAATATTTAAGAAATATCCTGTTGAACACTTTTTTAGGGTTGTATAGGGATTCTGAATTAGGAGGGATGCTAAGAATATTTAAGAAATATCCTGTTGAGCACTTTTTTAGGTTTGAATAGAATAGGTCTATTGACTCAAATCAAAAAGTGAAAAGTCCTATAAGAGAACAGCCTTCTAACCATGTAACTTCTTACACATCTCCGGTTACGAATATAAATGTATTCATATTAAGAATTTGTACTGAATAGGTATACCATATTTTTCCATTATTGAGTTTTCTAATTTAATTCAACAAAATATTACCTTTATTTTGATAAAAATTTTCAAAACCTATATTTTGTACATATTATTTTATTACTTTGTTTACTTATTTTTAATATAAGAAATATAAGAATTAAATTTTGAAAAAAAAATATTAAATAGTGTTTATTTTATTTGAATAATGTATTACAATTATGCTTTAATTCCATTATTTAAAAAAACTAATTAGGAAAACTTCCATTCCTTCAAAGACAACCAACTGCAATGATGATATTATTTAATATAAAAGATTTCTTTAATAAGATCTTAATTATAACAATGAGAGACTTAAATATTAAATTTGAGAAATGTAAAAAAAAAATGTCTCTGCTTGAAAAATATTCAATATGTACAAAACTCCGCCCACTAAATCACATTGTACTTGACATGTAAGGTCAAGAAACAAAATCTTGATTGTGTTTACTTTAATTTCCTCTGAACTTTTTTAAATTCAAAAGAATTTGGTCTTATTTTGACAGACTTTTTGTTTTTTCTATCATACAAGGATAGAATTTAAAAAAAAAAAAGATTTTCAATCTCTGATCATAGAACTTTAGAACTTTCTTTATTTCTATAAATTGTTGTTATTTTGTTGTTTAATAAATAAAAGTTAAATATATACTTTGTAAATAAATCTTCTTTTTATTTCCATTGGATATTTCATCAGAAATTTATTCTCGAGACTAATTTATTTTAATTCAAGACGCAGAATAAGTAAAAATATTTTTTTTCAAAAGTTAAGTTGTGCAACTTTTTGATGTTATTTATAATACATATACGTAGGATTGTAAGTGTGGCAGATTTTTCAATGATATTTAATTTTAAGGTTAAGATATTTCTTTCAATATTATTTTTTTTTTAAAGGAATCAGCTGTGAATCAGCATTTCATTAATTCAATTGTGGTTTTTAGCACATTTTCAAAAAATTTTGTAAAAATGTGCCTATATAGCTTCACTCTGTCCGTCCGTCCGTCCGTCCGTCCGTCCCTTTTTACCTACAATTGACTAAAAAATATCAGAAATGGGTAGGTATTGCAATAAAAATAATTTAATGTTAAAACTTTTTTTTGTAGCCCCCCCCGTTACGGAGCTACAGCCCCACAAAGTCGAAAAAAGCCCCATATTTAAACAGTTATAATTAGAGTTCCATAAGGTATATTTCCAACCTGAAAACGGTAACAGACAGCTGTTCTTATAAGCTTTACAAATTTTTAAAAACCAATTGTATAGGGTTACCATACGGTACTAAAATTTACCGTTATTCAAAACTAAGTTTTACAAAATTTTTGGTCCCTCATAACTTCGGAACGGCTAAATCTAGAAACTTGAAATTTTGGGAGAAGTTAGATCCTTAGAAATAAGTAAGAGTCAGTTAACAAATTTTTTTTGTCACGCCCCCTCTTTAGGAGCTGTAAGGGGTCAAAAATTGAAATTTTGCTAAAAATTTAGCTTTTAAACACCTATAACTTGAATACCAGTTAAAATTTTTTTTTATTTGTATACAAAATTGAAAGCTCCAAAACGAAGGTTTCAATAAGTGTCAAAGGTTTTTCTTAATATTGACTTTGTCCGTCCGTCCGTATGTTTACAAAAACTTTTACACCGTTTGAAATAGAGTAAAGAAATTTTAACCACGAGTAGATATTACAAAAAAAATAATTTCGTAGAAGAATTTTTTTCTGTAGCCCCACCCGTTACGGAGCTACAGCCCTTCAAAGTTGAAAAAAGCCCTATTTTTAAATTAATATAACATGAGTTTTGTTAAGTGTATTTTCAATCTGAAAACGGCAAAAGATAGCTGGTTTTATATGCTTTACAAAAATATAAGGCTAAAATGTATAGGGTTACCATACGGTACTAAAATTTACCATTAAGCTAAACTCAACTTTTGCAAAATTTTTGGCCCCATATATCTTCTAAACGGTTCAACCTAGGGTCTTGAAATTTTGGGAGAAGTTAGGTCCTCCAAAATTAGTAGGAGTCGGTTAACAAAATTTTTTTGTCACGCCCCCTGTTTAGGAGCTATAAGGGCTCGAAAATTGAAATTTTGCTATTTTCAACCACCTGTAACTTTAACACCTGTTCAAATTTTTTTTTACAAATATGCAAAATTTATAGCTGCAGCATCATGTTTCAACATACGTTAAAGGTTTTTCTTAAATTTGAAAGGGTCTCTTTAAATTGAAGAAATTGTTCTTTGTCTTAACCATTTTTGGTTTGATAATAATATTCTAGGTAAAATTCCAAATTTTGTTGGAGTTCAAAATTGATTTCCTAGAACCGAAAAAAATGGAAGGGTGAGGACAGGAGGGGGTGGGCAGATCCATCATAAGTTTGCTAAGCAAAAATTTGGGAACCTTCCCAATTGAAGGGCTACTAGGTCTTCAAAATTAAAACTTTTATGTTCTTATAAAACAATAACTTATTCACCATTGTAAGTTTTTCCAAAATTAAACGTTAACATTGAAGCCCCAACATTATATTTTGCACTTATTAACAGGTTTTCTTGAGTGCATTGGGGTTATATTCTAAGTAATTCACTATTAGTCATATAATTAATTATTAATGAAATAACAAAATTATAATATTATCATAATATATATTTTTATAAAAATACATGATAAAATACTTAGTAAGAAACCGTATATAATTTTAAAAATGTGCTTTTTAAAAACCCTTGGTTTTTTCCCCTCACTTGTTATTTTTTATTTTTTTATATTTGGTTTTCTTTTATGTTATTTTGTCTGAGGTTAAAGATATGTATGTATATATGTATAAAAAATCATTAAAGGTTGATGGATATAACGTTGAATAAACAGATAAATGAGTGTAACGGTAAAACCTAAAAGAAAATAAAAAATATATACAACAAAACGAAATATTGCAATTTAAATATCATGGTAAATTGGTTAACAAATTGATGCATATGTATATGTATAAATAAAATGCTTAGGGTGTTATGTATAAATAGAATTTTTTATCAGACATGGAATCTAGACACAAATCTATTTAAGTGTTGCTTAAGTCATTTAAGTGTAGTCACGAGGAAAATTGTTTTAAATTTTTGCATTTTGGATTTTTTAAGAGTTTAGGAAACAAATGTGTTGTAAATTATTTAATTTAATTCTGTATTAAATTGTAAAAGAACGCTGAAATATATTTTTAAGATATCTGGATATATCTGAATATACATTGATATAAATTATAAATAGATTAACTGCAGCTGATAATTAATTAAGTTATTACTAAAGTGTCACTGTTTTCAGTTCTAAAATCTTGAAAGATTACGGAATATTAAGAAAAAACTGAAACATCTTGTTGATTAACAGTTATAAATATTACCTCTGACATGGTTTGAAACTGCTGTAACAATAGATATTGTAAGAATTGATATGAATCTTGTCAAACAGTTATGACAAACATATAACTTGTTAGATTTTAAAATATTATAAAAACAAGTAATTCAACCCTTCTCCGTAAATCGTGAAAAGTGAGAAATACATATGATTGAAAAATGTTCAATAATATATAAAATCGAAGGATGTTTGTTTTTTCTAGGTGCTTAAAATCTAATGAAAGATATTGCAATAGCGATAAGTGCCCCATTCTTAGCAATAGTGGGGAATCGCCATCCAAGCCTTAAATAACACCTGAATTCACTTATGGCATATAAAACTAGTAACAATTACAATATCTTTCATTAGATTTTAAACAATAACACTTTAGTAATAACTTTATTAACAATAAGACTAATTGTTGTTTATTATTTTAGTGCGTGGGAAACCTATGGGATTTCTCTAAGGAAATCAGTATTATGTGCTAAATGGAGAGGTCTGTTTTTTTAAGACTTCTTGTAGTAGTAAACCTATTTACGAGAATGTGAGCCACTTCAATATTTATTTGTGTTTCTATACCTGGACAATATTTTTGAATCCGAATGACTATAGGTCAAAAGGATACACTAAATTTGCCATTACGTTTGACGTAGAGAAGGAGGGGAAGACTAAGAATAAAGACTAAAAGAGCATGGATCGGATCAGAATTAAAAAGTAAATCGATTTAGCTTTGTATGTCCGTCCGCACAATAACTCCAAAAATGAACGAGATGTTATTCTGAAAATTGTCAAAGTTTGTTCCTATGCAATAGCCGTCATCACTGTTGAATCTAATGAGTTTGCTTTACGGGTTCGAAGAGCTGCCTAACAACTCCTTCTTTTATATGAGCATTACACTACACCTAATAAAGCTGGTATGTTTGAAATTTTCCCAAAAGGACTTAATGTTTAGAATAATATTTTTGTTATTAATTGAAAATTTAGACTTACGACTTAGAAGCCATTAATTTTCTCTATATTTATTATGTAGTTCTAATTATTTCTTTTTAATATGTTCCATTCAGGTTAGCTTGACATCTAGTGTCATTCCAAGGTATTAGGCTGAGCATACAATTATGTACGACTACATTATTTATGATGATTTTTGGTAGATTTACTATTTTTTTATTGGTGAGATTTACTTACACCAACTTATTTTCATTAATTTTGATTTTCTAATTGTCAGTCCATTCAACAATTCTATCACATACGCTTTGGAAATTTCTTATGGACTCGATATTGGATCTTACTATTGACATGGTAGTATTGTTAGCGATTGTTGTTATAGTTACAATTCGACTAATACTTGTAGATCACTAGTGAACAGTCCGAATATAAGTAAATAAAATTGAAAAGACCATCCATGCTGTTGTGTTGGGTAAATAAAATGTAGTAGATTGTATTATTGATTTTGTTTTAGATGGAGGAAGGATAAAGGTTAAAGAAAACTGTACCACGTGACAATAAATGAATTGATTAAAACTTTAAGATTTAAATAATTTTTATTACTTTAACTTAAATAGAAATTAAATTATAAATATACTCGTAAATCTCGAGGGGTTAAAATTTATCTCTTCATTTATAATACGTGCATAAAACATCTTATACTCTACATATTGTTGTAGTTGTAAATCGTTTTACGTGCAAAGTGCAAAAGACGACGACGATAAAAACGACTTAAAAAAAACCAAATAAGGTGTTTTTTTTTTAACTGAAGCGTTCAACTGAAATATAATTGTATTCCACTTCGTACCCATTGATATGTAACACGTTTTTTTTTTAAATTCTAATACTTACGACTTTTGTTAAATTGATATGTACGGGTACAAAAAAAAACCTTAAGATGTGTGCTAAAGACGTTAAATAATAAAGTTTTCATTATCCCTCAACTTTATTTTTTGGATAAGGAACATAACAGATGTGATTATTCTTTCGTTAAGAGGTGCACAGGAAGCAAATTAAGATAAAAAGTGTTTAAATGCTTAAAAAAAATGTTGAGGCACTTAACATAGAAAATTTTTGTAAGACATTCAAGAGGTGAAAAGAAAATATTGATTTTTCTTTTGTTTTTCTTCCCGATTTTTTTTTGTATTTTCACAGGAGACTGGTGATAAGACAAATTTGAAGTGATTTTTCATATTGATTTTTTTTTTTTTAAATTTTACTTGTCACTGCTGGTAGTTTTCTTAAGATAAGACTTTTTCCTTTATTTCATTTGAAAATTGTTTCAGAACTTATATCCCCATAAATAAAGTAGATTGGATTCCATTTGAAATAAGTACAAACACTATACAGTAACACTACACAGTAAAGGACTTGTTGTTAATGGTGTTGAAAATTTAATTTTTTTAATCGAATTAATGACTTTAATTTGGTCAGTAGATTTATTCTATTGTTAAAGGTTCTTTTAAATAGGAGAACAAAGGTTTGTCATAGAAAAATAGTTTTAACACATTCATGTAATGAAAGTAAGGTTTTCCACTTTGATATTTGTAACATTTAATCAAGCAATCATTGAAGTAATATGTTTGTGTAATAATAAAGTTATATTAATCTTAAAATTAAATTGATTTGAACTTGAACTTGAATCTGCTGAGCTGATAATTTAAATTGTTTCAATTTAAAAATTTAAGAAGTAAATATTTCTTTGATGTTCAATTATTAGTAAGACTGTTATTAGAATTAAAGTTTTTAAAGCTATACTACGAGAAAGAATAAATGCCTGAAAATAGTACTTGGAATACTGAAAAAAGACGAAGCTAGAAAGCGAGACTGTCACTAATCAGCAACACTGAGCACTAGCTAAGGCAATGAAACATTTCCCTAAAAGAGACGAAAGAAAGTTCCTCAAAAATTTTCCCTCAAATGCAGAATCAGTTGTTCTAATATAATCAGTTGTCCGAGAATAAGCAATGAAGATCAATAGTGGATTCGGAGGAGAAGAATGTGAGCAGAAAAAATGGAACTGGGTAAGCCCAAAAAAAAAAAAATGAATCTAATGACTTTTTAATGGAACTCTTAAATTCCATTCCTTAGAATGAAACTATAAGATACGAGCATCCAAATAATATCTGGAGATGCAAAGTACTAAATAAACCCAACCAATATAACCTGGTGAAACTTCCGGAAAGGGGTTGTGAGCTATCAAGATGACGTCATCACATAACGGTACTAAATATCTCAAATTAATAAGTTCCTAATTTTTTTTAATACACTGTAATAAAACATGTTAAATAATATTATATTTTCATTACAAAAAATTAATAAGTTCCTAATTTTTTTTAATACACTGTAATAAAACATGTTAAATAATATTATATTTTCATTACGGGGGCTGCCGCCCCCGAACCCCCGCTAACTCAATTATTGAAGCTAGATTTTGAATCCAACACTAAAATGAAAAGAATGGTATAAGAATTCGGATACCTAATTCATTAAAAAAATTAATAAGTTTCTAATTTTTTTAATACACTGTAATAAAACATGTTAAATAATATTATATTTTCATTACGGGGGCTGCCGCCCCCGAACCCCCGCTAACTCAATTATTGAAGCTAGATTTTGAATCCAACACTAAAATGAAAAGAATGGTATAAGAATTCGGATACCTAATTCATTAAAAAAATTAATAAGTTTCTAATTTTTTTAATACACTGTAATAAAACATGTTAAATAATATTATATTTTCATTACGGGGGCTATCGCCCCCGAACCCCCGCTAACTCAATTATTGAAACTAGATTTTGAATCCAACACTATAATGAAAAGAATGGTATGAGAATTCGGCATAGCTATTTCATACAAAAAATAATCAACCCGAATTAATAAATATATATATTCTGGAAAAGGGGGCAATCCTGGTTTTGAATCCATCTCTAAAATTCCTCCTAATTGAGAATCCCACATATACACATATATAAATATTCTGGAAAAAGTTTGAAACCAACTCTAAAACTCCTTCCTAACTATTTAAATAAAAAGGTTTGGAAAATTAAATTGCTTCTATTTTCACAAATAAAATTACTTCTGATTTTGTAGCCTAAGGGCCTTTCTAATTATATTTTTACATACATATTTAAATAAAAAAAATTTTAAAACTTTGAGGTTGTCACCTCCAAAATCCCTCAAAACAAATTGTCAGAACCAAACTCAATATTGTATCCAAACCTAAAATGCATTCTTACATTTTTAAATTTGCCAAAAAGGCAAAATAAATTTATGACAAATAAAGTATTAAAATGTATTTTTTAATAAAATTGTTGCGTCATTTTTGCATTTATGTTCTCTGGTGGGGCTATTTGTCAACATATGCCATACTTATTATATACCGTTGGAAAGAGTTTTAAGAGACCTTTCTAATGGTATAATAATAATACAGGGTGTTTTTGAAAATTTCACAGTTATAGTAGTTTTTTCGAAAGTTTGATTTTTTTTTTTTTTTTTTAAAAAATTTTCACTTTAAATTGCAATATCTTAAAAATGGTAGCACCGATCCAGATGAAACAAGATGTTCATGAAAGACAATATCATGCCCTACAATATTGTAAGATGTTGGTTCCAGTTTATGGACTAACAGGAAAAATATAACATTTTAATAAAAATGCTACAAAATCTTAGGAACATTTTGTAATGCATTTTTCGACCACTAGATGGCGCCATCGCCACTAATGGTATATATATTCGGAAACTTTGAGATATTTAGTACCATTATGTGATGACGTCATCTTGATAGCTCACAACCCCTTTGCGGAAGTTTTGCCTATAACCTCATATGAGAGAATGTAAAAATAGCAGCCGAAAGGCGTGTGAGATTGTGGTGTGCCATATGCTTCCGCTTCAATATTGACATTCATTTTCTTTTTTAAAAATTTTTTGGTATGAGACTTGCTTTACTAAAAATGCTCAAGTATTCTCTCAAATAATACCTACAAAGTACCAGCGGTCAAAACTGCTCCTGCACATTTTCAATTTCCTTTTCAAGTTTTAGTAAAGAAATAAAAAATGTTTCCTATATTTTTACCATCCTTACTTCTCAGCCATTGTCCTTCGGAAGCAGTTCAGGTTCATATTTGGTTATTTTAGGATGGAGACAAGCTGTTTTTTTGTGAATAGAACTCTCATACTAAGAAAAAAATACCTGCTCTATGGAGCTGCCATTCACATTTGATAAATTTTAAATTTACCTGAAGATAATTTAATATTAAATTTGGGACGTTTACAAATGGTTCAAATGTAGAATGTAAGAATTAACTTATTATGAAACCTTTTTTCTATTTAATACAATAAAATCATCTTTTTATTTGACTTTTATTTATTTTTTCTTTAAGAAATAAGAATAAAAATTCCTATGTCACTTATTTCTCTTTATAAATATAAGAGATTTTTTATAAAAAAATTTCTTTTATTTCTTGTCATTATAAATATGCCATTTTATTATATCCCACTTGTCCAAAAATATTATGTAAAATATTTTTAGATCTAAAAATAATCATATTAAAATTTTATTAAAGTTATTCTCAACACTTTAATTAAGAATTGGACAATGCACATATGTGTTTATGTTATATTATCAAATAATTTTATTCTTAATACAAAAAAGGTTCAAAAAATCATCATCCCTTACCAAATCCAACCATTCTTTCATTGTTTTATTTTATAAAGAGATAAAAATGTCATTCTTTTAAATATATACATGACCAAACATATATATACAGATTACAGAAGGCCTATCTATGTGTTGTCTCCAGCCTGTATGTAATCTCTATCTTGGGCAACTGATTGAAAGGTATTGTCATATTTTTTTTTTAATGTAAAATGAAATAGACTGTGGAGAAATATTTATAGAATCTTCCATAAATTCTATAATAAAATTTATGAGTGTAGGTCATATACAGTATCTATTAAATTGTTTTATAGGAATGGAAATTTAATTTACAGTCTGCAGCATGATTATCTAGATTTCTGGTCTGATGAACATTTGAAGCTTCAGGATAGGTAATATTGTTGAAATCGATTTTATATGTTTGATATCCATACGAATGTAGCTTTAAGTTTTACCAAAAGTAGTTAAATTTTATAACGAGTTTCGCTACAAAATATACTTTGTCTGAGGCAGTATGCTCGGATAACTTCCACTGTACTTTTGTATTTTTCATGCATAAATCTGGACCTTAGTAAGTTTTTAAGCTTACACTTTTACAAAAATAGTTTAGTTCTTTAGCCAACTTCTTCATATAATTTTTCTGTTTAATGCATGCCTTAGAGCCAAAATAAATTTTGACTCTGAGAAACTTTGACAAATTTTTTTTTTTAAGTACCTTTGTTGCTTTCTATGAATTTCCCAGCCGCTCTAACGCTTATCGTCAAATTAATACAACTGTAAAAAATTTCACTATAAGTGAACTAAACAAAGATTTAGATAAAATCGAAAAATGGGGTGTAATCTACAGAAATGATTTCAATACCCGAAAAATACCCAATGCTGTCTAATCCCGCAAAAAACAGCGGCTATTATTTTGAACATTTCGTTTCAAGGATGAAAAGCTCTGGGATATCTTGATAAAGTGCATCGTCTTACAGTAACGCCACTATCTTTGTTTTATAGATATTTTCAAATTTGTTCCCTCATCCCCCATAATCCTAGATCAAATCCCTATTCTGTCATATCCTAATCTTCAGAACGAAGCTGTATATTTTAGACCCAATCCCCATTCCGTCATATCCTAATCTTCAGAACCAAGCTGTATATTTATATCACAGGTCTTATCCTCAAGTTTGGTTCAAAGAGAGTAGTGGTATTTGGCGTATTAAAATCATAAACTACCTATTGGAACTACGCTCAGGTCACATAGGTGGCAAAACTTTCTATGCCCCCGTAAAAAAAAAGCCACAAAAATGTCCAAAATTGAAAAATTGTAAAAAAGTATAGTCAGGACTCTGTTTTAGCTTTTGACATTTTTTTTTGATATTGCTTGACCTCGATAGAGTACTATGGTTTCAAAATACTTCAGACACTTGAAATACAAGGTACCATTTGTTCGGAACAGCTTAAGCAATCAATGTTCACCCTGCAATTTAAATATTGCAATACAAATCGATAGAAATTTAATGGTTTATGCTTCTTAGAATGCTAACTCTTAATGAGAGTCTAATATTTAATTTCTTTGTCATTGGTTTCCAGAAAATGACAAATAGTCACAGAATAACAAATAAATAATACAATTAACAAACAATTTCAAAAGATAATAAAAATCTAAAATTCAATTTCAATAAGTACCTCAACATTTTCCAATACACCCTATCAACAAATACCTTTAAAAAATTATATTTGTATACCTAGGTATTTCTTAAAAAAAAAAATGTTGTCCAGTACACTGCAAATATATTCATATTAATTTTATTTTGACATTTTAATATGACACAAGGGGTTCAGATTTCAAATTTCATTATTTTTAATCATATAAGTCGTTTCTGAAAAGTCTAAAAAAGTAAAAACCCCAAAGAAATGTCATATTCTATATATTTTATTATATTTCCATATTCGTGTACCTACATATGTTCAATATTATAAATTCGATTGGATTGAAATGAACGAGAACTGGTATATAGAAATGGAAATTTTTTGTTCTACTCGTATTTTCTCCCTCACTCTACATACTTTATTTTATGGTTACTTGCGATAAGATGAAATGACCAATAATAAGTGGGTTATATCAGACATTTTGCACATACATATTATATTGTAAATATATGCATAATAATTTGTTTTAATTCTTTCATCAATTCAAGTTTGGTTGGTCAAAAGGTATATTAAATTTGCCATTAGGTTTATGACGCAGAGAAGGAGTGGGATAGATATAGGCTCAAAGGTATGAATCGGATCTGAATCGAAAATTAAATCGAACTAGTTATCTATGCCCGTCCATCCTTACAATAACTAAAAAAAATAAAGGAGCTAGGATTATGATATTTTCGTTTGACGTATGACTATGAGCTCTATACCTAATGAAGCTGGGTGTCTGAAATTTTACCAAAGATAGTTTAGTAGTTTTAACACCAAAATAGTTAAATTTCCATAGTAGTTAACTTGAATGGCCAATGTCGGAATAAAATATAGCGGTGTAGAGGAAGAGACTCGAAGAGCCGCCTTTCAACTTATATTTTCTTTTGCTCATAACTGAAAGCCTAAGAGGTTGTGTATTTAGAATGTTTCCAAAAGTATTTAACGAATGTTATAATTTCATAGGGGTATCCCAGAGTTGACACAGTTTACTCTACTACACTCTTCCTTTTTTTATATTTTCACCTTGGGGAGATTTTTTTTTTACAGAAATATCAAAGAGTTGAAAGTTAAGGCTGATTTTTAATTTAAAAGCGGATTAAAAATTACCATTTTAAAAAAAAACAAGACAGCAGCAAAAAAAAAATTGTTATGCAATTAAAATTGTCCTGAAATTTTATTCCTTTGTAGAAAAAACTAAAGTTTTTTTATTTTGCATATAATTAGGTTTGGATTCTATGAAATTTTAATATGCATCTGGTTTGATAGATTTCTGGTCAACAGAAAAAAAAAGAAGAAGTTTCGTAAACATTTAATAAACAATAAGTTTAAATAAAGGCAGAATTTTCATTTTAAAAAAAATTTAAATAAAAGAAGAAAAAAACCAAAAAATTTTCGTGAAAAAAGTGTCAAAAGATGACGTTAGTGTAAATTTTTTTTTAATTACATTTTATGGTCGTACGTGTTGTACAAGTTGTAAAGAGCAGTTTAATTAAATTTAAAAATGCTGGCATATTGTTTATTTTGTACAACCTATTTTTAATTTTTTTTTTTTTTTTTAAATCAGTTAATTTTAAATGTTTGCTTTAATTACGACCAAGTAGATTAAAAAAATACGCAATCTATATATTTTTTATTTGGCTAAAAATGATTAAAATGGTTTTTTTCAATCTGATTACTTGCTACTCGAAAATTGATTATTTTCGAGTTAAACTGTACTTTTACTTAAACTCTTATTGCAGCCACTCTGAGAGTTTAAAAAATTATGAAATTAATTTCTAGACTCTATAAATGACAAAAATGAAACTTACTTTACTAACTTTCTAAAAATGATTCGTAGTGTTGAAATGATTTAAGGCAAAATTAAGCACGAATCGCGTCCAGCATAGAATCGTTTGTAAGCGTGTCATATGCCGTAATGTCATTTGCCTGCAGTGTCATTTGACCGGACTTTTCTCAAGTTTTACTTCATTATTTGATACGGGAGTACTAGAGATTTACTTACAAAATAAGAGTTTCAATATTTTGTTTACCACAGGTTTCAGTTCGGTAGCAGCGATTTTGTAAACATACGGACGGACGGATGATCAGAATGAAGCTTTATAGGCGGATTTTTACAAAATTTTTTCAAGAACTGTGGAATGATTTCAATTTTGGTAACTCTATAATTTCGTGCCTGCCATTGAAAAGAGGAAATACTGTTTTAATAGGATAAAATATTACAAATTAAATTTATTAAGCGACGAATTGAATGGAAGAACATTTACAAAATAAATAAAATTTATGAATTATTTAATTGGTCAAAAACATTTAAGAGTTTTTATATCATTTGTATACAAAAAGAAATTTTTTTTAATTTTGCAAAAGATTCAATTAATTTTTTGTATGACACTTCAAGGGATATTCAGTGAAGCATAAAGGTCAAATAACCTCTCTTTATATCGGTTGAGTTTAATTATTTTATATTCACCAAAGTTGTGAAGGTTCAGTTTTTAAATTAATTACCCAATTTTACGTTAATTAAGTGGAGTGGACGTTGAGGTAATATTAGGAGCTTTATAATATTAATAGTTATAGCCTATATGCAATGACGCTCTCGTTTCGCTCCCGTTTCATTCTCATTACGTTGTCAACAAAGTAGTGTCTACAATGTTAATGTACATGATAGCGTTTTTTGACATTATTTTGTTTACATACTTTAAGGATTAAATTTTATTCAATAGTTTAAAGTTTATTGTATAGCTATTTTGAATAATGGTTTGATATTATTTAACCCTTGATACAAAAAAAATTAATAATTCAATTTAATAAAAAATCTTTTTGAAAGTATTGAATTTGACATAATAGAAATAGAAAAAGTTAAAAGTTAACAACTTTTTTAATGGCTGCACAATGGCTGCGTCAGGGCGCGTCTATTGTAGACAGGCTATTACGCAGTGCGACTAAGACCTTCAGCCTAAATGTATGCAAAATAATTGGAACTTTGTGTTTTCGTAATAATCACCCAATATTCGTAAAATTAATTTTTTTCATTGAAGAACTTTTTTTTCTTCAATTCCATCTATTAAACAGCTATACATCATCAAAGTTCGAAAAAGCCATATATATATAATTGGGTATAACATATGTTCTATTCGCCAACGCCAAACCATATAGATAAATATTGATAAAGTAAAGATATAGTGTTTAGATACGGTATAGTAATTTACCATTATGCCAAACATAATTTTCCCAATTGTTTTAATTTAGAAACTTAAGGAAAGAAGTTAAATTTTTAGGATTTGTAGCTCTTTTACAAATTTTGCTTATAGAATGTAGTTCTAAGAAACTTCCATGAAAATTATGTTCTATATTTATTTTACTCTTCACCCAAAACTACTTATGGAACATTGCTTAAATTTGAAAATGTGCTTTTTTAAAAACCCTTTTTTCTTTGTTTACCTTTAGAATAGCTGTAAAATATCAAGTATTAAGACACCGTATTATTTTTAAAAAGTTGAAAACATTATACAACTTCTTCTTTTATATTAGCATTAATCTGTACCTAACAAAGCTGGGTGTCTGAAATTTTGCCAAAAATAGTTAACTTCAATGGCGTCTGAATAAAATAAAGTTGGTGTAGTGGAAGACGTTTGAAGAGCTACCCTATTTTCTTTTGGACAATATATGAACTTTAACCGAATGATATAATGTCGATATTACGGTTATACGGGTATTCCAGAGCTGTCACAGTCTATTCTACTACACTTTTCCTCGTTTTTGGTTATAAGGTTTAATTTCTGTTTAAATGTTTTTAAAAATTGTATTTGATAATCTTGGAATCCTCCTGGACATTGCTAAGTTTTCTTAAACTAATTTAGTAAAAATCAGGGCGGTAGTGTTGAAATCTCAATTTGCTCTGTAAAATATTACAAAATACAGAAAAAAGCAATTAATTCTGGATGAAAATTTAAATTCAGTCATAAATCTGTGAAATATCTGATAATACAATCATATTAGGGTTCTTCTCTTTATTACTGAAAATCTTAAATTGCATTTCATAACTTTATTCCTCTGTTCCTCCTCTATTCCAAAATTTTTTTTTCAAATTTGAAACTATAATTGAACTGATCGCATGTATTTTTAATATTAATATTTAAAAACATTTTTTCTCAATTTCAAAGAGAACTTCATTTTTAAAAGAAAACTTTTATTAAATTTATTAAAATTGTAATTTTTTATCAAAAACTTTTCTCGTTATCTGCCATGAAAAAAAGAAAAAAAAATTTTTTTGAAGTTCTTGGACATAACCATTTTGCAAAATTTTCATTTTTACATTTAAAAGTACATAGGTACCAGCGTCTATTTTATTCTATGGATTCGTATAGTATAGTTTGTGTGTGTTAAAATATTTCACATATGTGAATTTTTTTAGTAGTTCTGTTAATGGGTTTTTATTTTTTTAGAAAGTATTAAGAGGTGTTACGAAATTCATATTTGTTTTGAAATATAAGATTGAAAAATTAAGGGAGAAGAACCTTGGTCAAATAAATTGGGAATTTTAAATCAATATTTAAACAAGTAATGAAACAACAGAAAGTTGATGCAATCGAATTATTAATACCCTAAACTAGAAAAATTCATGCAAACATGACAGAATTATCTTCTACTAAATTTCAATTAATTAAATTTCATTCCGGAGATATGCTGATTAGGTCTAGGAAGGTATACGGATATCCGAGCCCCTATTTTAATTCCTCACAAATTTCAGAAACAAAAAGAAATAGAGCAAACTCTCTTGCTCCTAATTTCAAGTTTATAACTCTATCATTTTAGAAATCTACTTATTCGGTCCTGGGAGGCGTATGAGAGTAATCCAAAACACCACTTTGATTAATTTCAAAATCAAAGAACATAATGGAAACAGGACACAACTATCTTTCATCAAAATTTAGGTTTCTATCTTTATTATTCCCGATGATTTCCTTGTTAGATATTAGAAAATGTGTGGGAGATACCCCTACAATTCTTCTAATTTATTCGCAATTTTACAAATATAAAGGAAACAGCACAACAAGGTTTTTGTACCAAATTTTAATTTTCCACTATTATTAATTTCGAAGATAGGCTTTCTAAGTCCACGAATGTGGGAGGTATCTGAATCAGCAGCCCAGTTCATCCCAAATTTTATATATGAGGATATAATGGAAACAGAACAGAAAACTCTCGTACAAAATTTTAAGTTAATATCTTTATTAATATCGAAGACAGGAATGCTACATTATGAGTTGGGAGGTGCATTAATTCCGTTTTTAAACATCCCGTCATTTGAAAATCCCACTTGCCAATTTTTTTATCTTTGTAGGAAAAAAAGGGTTTATGGGAAGAAAGAGAGGTTTTATGATAATAGATAAAAATAACTTGATTTTGAAAAAACCAGATAAGAAATTGAGAGCTGTTTCCTTGTTCAGATTATTGTAATAACATAAGAAAAGAGCAGAGAGCAGGTCTTTAGCTAGTAACAAGGGACTTGTTAATCATAGTAGTGGTACATAGTAGTTTTTTGTAATTTATTTCTTTAATATCATTTAATTTGATTGTTTTCCAAGATATCAGAGATGAGACATTCAGAGGTTTTTGCCACAAGTTAATTAATATTGCAGCTTATATTGAGTGGTAGATAGATGTCTTAAAATAATTGAAAATTGCAATTTTGTGGGAAATTATCTGGAAATTAAATAAAGGCAGCTCCTTTGGCTTATTCTTGAAAATTTTTGAATAGCTAGTTGAATAAAATTGAGATTCTTACTTGCTCAGAGCTCAAGGAAAAGGTAAGACTAAGACGCACTTAGGTATTAAAAAACTGCAGGTAATTTTGTAAAACTACAGCTAAGTTGGAATAAAAATTGTCTTCTAAACCTGCAATTATAGTAACGATCACTTGTAATGAAAGAACCATATCCTGTAATTGTACACCTTCTGATAAAAATTTTAAAATACTTTGAAGATTATTATTTAAACATTTATGCACTGTATGTTCATTCTAAACTATAACTATGTTTAGAAAGAAAAATAAAATCCATTTTTTTTAACATGATTCCATTTTTCTTCTGATGTGTAAATTTTAGATAAACGAAAGAAGTGATTTCCTTCTATCTACTCGTATATACATAAATTTTTTTAGTTTACTGGAAATTACTTTCTTTTTAAAAAAATTCCAATTGATTAAATTCTAAGAATTCTTATGCACAGAATTGAAAAATAAAACCTTCTATTGTAACAAGGACTTCTTTGAAGCTTAGTATACTTCTAAGAATTTTTATTTTAATTTAGTGGTCTTTAGATTCTGGTGCGCCTTCCACTAAACTAAAAAAACTAAAGAACAAAAAATTTTTTGAATTATTGTAAAACTGTGAAAAAATTCTAAAACTAATTTTTTGAAGAAGTTTAAAAAAGAAAAAGAAAAAAACATTCAAAGTTATTAAATTTACATATGTTGAACATGTTCTTGTCTATATTTAAGAGGATTTGTTTCTTTATTCAGTTGGTGGTGGTAGTTTTGGAAGCATATTTAGATATGAGAGTGCTACGAATGTTCGTACATGAAAATTTCGTTTTATCAAAATCTTACTTTTTAAAATTACTCTTACTCGTATGTATATTCTTATAAATATGTATATATTCAATGTCTTGATTTATCAAAGTATCGATTTTTCGAATCTCGTTAATAAAAAATGGGTTTTATTAAAATTTCGTTCTTTTAAATCTCTGTTTCCCCACGGTTTGCTCTTTTTAAATAAGATTAATGAAAAGAAGTTTTAGAGCTGGATTCATTGTATTAGCTTTTTCCAGAATATTTATTGGCTACCTATGCCGAATTCTTAAACAGAAAAGATCCTAGGTTTGCAATGAATATTAGGCTAGATTTCTTTTTCAATTTATGTATGTCTGCAAGCAAAATTCTGAATTAGAAGGTATTTTATAGTTTGTTGAAAAATCAGGATTTCAATAATTTGTTTAGCAGGGATTTCGCGGAGGAAGCCCTATTATTTTAATCGCATTATAACAAATAATAGGAAAAAGAATAATAACTTTAGGGTCGGTTGCAAAATCTAAGCTATATGATTTTTACGGAATCTTTAATTTTTAGAAATTTTAGAAATTGAATATCTGACCCCTGTCACAAAACTTGCTAAAAATAAAAAAAATGGTTTGGGTACAAAATCACGAAAGACGAAAACGTCAAAGACAAAATGCCCAAAAGAAAATTCAAAAAACCACCCCAATAAAAAAACCCATAAAATATAAAATCCCCAAAAACCAAAATCCCAAAAAAAAAAACAAAAAATTTTCGCAAATGAAATCCCATGAATTTTAAAGTTTTAAAACCAACTCTAAAATCTTCCTTAATTTTTTTTAATAAATAGCAAGTCCACAATAAGCATTTACTATAACACTGGATGCCTCTAAACACCTGCTAAACGAAATATTGTAACCCTGATTTTGCATTCAATTCTTTAATCCGACCTAATATTTCGTAGAAATAATATGTGAGCACAGTTTTTATTAAAATGCTCCCATTAAATATTGCGAAAAAAGGGGCAACCTTAATTCTGAGTTCTACTCTAAAATTTATCCGAATACAGGATTTAAACAACTAGATAAAAAAAATATTCCGGAAAACTCGAGTGACTTTTTATTTAAATTTTAATAAAATGTTTGCTAAAAATAAAAATGAAGAAGGTCCTCAAATCTAGACTTTTTTCATTTTTGTTTTGGAGATTTTTTTCGCACAGTCTGCAAAGGTATTTAAATTTGACATATATTTATGAAAAATAGTAAATTTTTCAAAATTTTGACGTTTCTTATGTAAAGATATTCAATTTTGAAAATTTCTAACTGTAGGGATTTCGCTTTTCGGGATTTTGGTTTCAAAGTATTTTTCATTAAGGATTTTCTTTTAAGGGATTTTGACTGAGTAGAGATCTTGTCACCGAAGATTTGTGCCGATCCCAAAAAAAATAACTGAAAAAAACAAGACTTTTAGAAACCATATTTTCATAAAATGAGTTTTTCAAAAAACGAGATTTTAAAAATGAAATTTTAATAAAGCGAAGTTTTCTTTAAACGAGATTTTGATAAAACGAACTTTTCATAAAACGCGATTTTCAAAAAACAAGATTTTTTTTGAAACGAGATTTTATAACATGAGATTTTAAAAAGTCATATTTGATAAAAATTTTCCGATTTTAGGAAACAAGATTTTAAAAAACGCTAAATTAATAAAATGAGATTTTAAGAAACGAGAATTCGTACGAAATCCCATAGTTACATATGAGACAAAATAATTTCGTAAAAAATATGAACATGATTATGGTAATAGCTTTAAAGTTCTTTTCTCAAGTAACTTAAACTACAATTTTAAAATGATTTTGTTGCAAAGTGGGATTTTATTTAGTTTTGCTAATGTTAAAAATATTCAAAGCATATTCAAAGCATTTTCAAAAAACAAAATAGCAAAACGACGATTCAAGCAGATAATAAAAACATGAATTTTAATACAAAGTTATAAAGTCTGCATATGATACAAAAAAAATATATAAATAAGTATACTAAAACTTTTACCAGGTAACTTAAAAAAAGATTTGCATTTTGATACTTTTTCATATTTTAATAATTTTTATAAAGTGTGGTAATACCTTTACGATGCATGAAAAATATAAATTTTTGCATAAAGTTTATTTAAAAAAAAAAAAATACAAAACTTAGCTAATATATTAATTTTCACAGATTATAAAAAGGACGAAAATGTTATCACATTTAATTAAAACTTTTGAATACAAAATTGTTATTTTAAAGTATTTTTTATTTTGAAATTATATTTAGTTATTGCTTTAATAACTAAAAAAGTTGGGTCCAATTTTTTAATGTAAATTTACAAAAAAAAATGGTCTTTTTATCTAAACATATTTATGAGGCTAAGTTCTAATCTGTTCAGTAAATATGAGATAATATTTTTTTAATCTTAAATGTTTTTCAATTACTTAAACATGATAACAAAATCTTATTTTGATGTCTTTTTACTTTTGTGATTTTTAGTATACTTATGTAGATCTGAATTAGGAATCTAGAATGTGTAAATTATTAAGTATTCAATTACAATTATTTCAATTACATGTATTTAGTAATTGAAATTTTTCAAGCAAACTAATGGGGAACATAATAATAATCATGAAATTTGAACTTAAAAATTTTAAACTACGTTTATGATATGTACTATAATTACAAAAACAACCAAATTATCTTATTTATTTAAAACGGTTGTAGATTTTTAGAACCACATATCTTGGGAAGAAAGTGTTGGACAAATATGATTCAATTAAGTACTTAATGACTTTAAGAAAGAACCTAAATATAGCAATAAAGATTGAAAAAAATTTGGATTACCGACACCCACTTTAAAAATTAAAAATAGGGTACCACTTTTTAAAAACTTTTTGCATAATTGAATGAGAGGTTTTTAAAATCATTTTAGTCCGACATTTGACTTCTTTAAATTTTAAATTTTGTTATATGAAACAAATCAAAATAATTCGTTATTCATTATTATTCAAATATTAAAATAGTTGTTCAGATAATTATTTTATTTCAATTACTTACTTTTAAATAATAATCTTTAATTGAAATGTAGACTTATAATGGTCCTCTTCGTGGCCTAGCTGGATGGACTGTGAACCTTGTAATCATAGCAGTTTGGTTATCTCGGATTCGATTCCCGAAGGTAGATACCTTTATATAGAAAATATTAAAATATTAACATAACTTTCATATCAAATAATTATTATATCTGTAATTATAACATTTTTCATTTCGTATTTATAACTCACAGATACAATAATTTTAGAATAATCTTCATATTAGAATGACAAACATTTCACACAATTAAAACAATTTCACTCCATCCTTAGATACAATTTAGTTATCAGTATTTAATATAGGCCAAAAATATTAAATATTTTTAGTAATCTGTAGGATCAATTGCAATACGCCGATCGCTTATTCAATTTAAATTAAAAAGGAAGCAAGAAATGGAGAAAGAAGCATCGGATATACTAGATCTTGAACAACGGTAAGAACCGCAGCATAAGGTATGAATATAAGGACACGCGTAGGAAAATAGAAATGCGAAGAAAATTACTGAATTTTTAAAATAATGTTGAACGATACAGCATATACTTATTTAGAATATACTCTATAAAAAATGTAAATCTTGTATTCTTTTAAAGATTTAAATCGATTTTCGCTTATATAACTTAAGTAAAATAAAATTTATTTTTTCCATTTTTAAATATCATATAATCTTTTTTCAATATTAAAATCATTTCTAACTGGAAAAGCTGTTTTCCATTATTATAATAGTCAACAAAAATTGAATAAATTTTTTACAAAAAAAAAAGCACTTCTATCGCAGATAACAGCGGTGCTATGAATAAAAATTTAATATTTTACTTGAAGGTAACAAAATACCTAAATAAACATTCAAATAGTATAAATATTAAAAAACTAGTTTGGAAAAATATGAATTTTACTTTTATATAAATAACAAAAATGCAATTTTAATATAAATGTAAAAGAAAATAGCAATCTTTTTCAAAATAAGTTTTTTTTTTAAAGAAATCTATTATTTTGCTACTTTGAAATTGTATATTGTAAAATATTGTAGAAGTAGTAAAGTAGAAAAAAAAGTGTTTTCAAAATATTAGCAAATAAATCTTTTAAGCTTAAAATTGATTTATTTTGAAAAAAAAAACAAAATATTCAAGTTTAACATTTATTAAAAAATATTTAAATAATACATTAGTTCAGTAATTCTTTCATGATTTATATCGATTTAAAATTCATCAAAGCTGGAAACACTTAATTTCAATTAATTGTTTAGTTTTTAATGTAGGATATATTATTATGCTAAAATGCTAAATTAGTTTAATTAGATAATTACATTACATGGCAATACTTTTAATACGGCAATTATAGTTAATATGCTATTATACTATAATTGTATTGTATACTATAAATGTAATTGTATTTGTTACACATTGACATTAATCAAAAAGAATTATAATTCTCTCATTTATTGTAATAAGAAACGTCATTAAAGAAATGTCAAAAAAGAATAAGGTTTTGTGTAAATTATTTACTGATTACATTACATAATGAAATATTGGAATGGGAATTAACTAATTTGAATATATCAGAAATTTAAAAATTGTGTTGCGTATAGTGTCTCTGACTATGTATTAAAAAATCATGCATCCTAAAAGTATGCAATTTTTTAGGATTATTGCAAGATATGGATATTAAAAATGAACTCCAGTAGAATGAACTTCTCATAGATCATGTTAAATACTTAATAGATAAAGGCAATAAATCGTTTATGGCAGCTAAAAAACTCTTTTACAATAAAAATATTAGAGTTAAAATAATAATAACATGCTACCAGACATTTATAAGGTCAAATCTTGTCTTTGGTGTTCCAGTATGCTACAACATTAGCGCAAACTTAATGGAAAACATACGTAAGTTCGAAAGAAAGTGTATAAGAGTTTGCATTAATAAACAAAGAAAGCCTGAGTCCGAATGCAAACATTTTTATTTTAATAAATATTTGTATAAGGAAGTAAAAATCATGAGAATAGTGAGGAGTACATTACTTGAGCATTTCATGTTCTTAGACATATATAGTTATATTCAAAACCAAGATCATGTTCCAATACTATTTAATTGTAGTCATTAAATTATACTTTAAATTAAAATTAAGCTATGGTCTGGGAGACTATACCTAACATACCTTATTGTCTAATATTAAGAAAAATTGAAATGGAAAATAGAAAAATTTTAGTAAAGAATATCTAAGAAAATATTGCTTACGTTATAGTAATAATGCTGGCATGCAAATTGAATTCTAATATTATATATGGATATATTTGAAGCTATACAACTCTTCGACCCTTATGTAGAAATAAATACTATTCTATAAATAAAAAAATAATTTTATTTTCGATATTTATATTTCTAAACAAAATGAAAAACTTTTTAAAATGTTTTGTATTAATAATTACACAATTTAATTTAATTTCCAAGTTTCACAGTACTTTTAATAATACACAAAAAGTTTGAAAATATTTAATTTTCTAATATTTTCTAAGTTCAGTTTGTCATTTAAATGAAAAATGATTTATATGTATATATAATAACTTTCATTTTGTTGATACTTCCTTCCCTTATTCATTATTTTCTTCATTCTTTATTTTGTTTATACTCTTCTTCTTTAAAAAGTAATTAAAAGTTATTTACTTGTTTTCTTATATAATTATCGAAATTTAATAGAAAGTTTCTTCTTGGTTTCTTAGTTTTGAAAAATTTATTAAGAAAGATCGAATTACTTTCTAGTCATCAATAATAATATAGTAAAAAAAACAAAAATATAATAATAATATAAAATTTTATTAGATTTGTCAATGGCAATGACGTAAATTGAAAAAGAAGATTACATATACTTATCAAATTACTTTGTTATTTTTGTTTATTTGTTTTTTTTTTTATGATTCTTTGAAGGCAAAAGTATTTTAATATGATTACAACAAAACAATTGAACTCAGAGCAAATCCTAAAAGTGGATTACAGATGTGCACACGGTACTTGATTGTTGTAATCAATAGCAAATAGGAGTTTATAAATAAATGTATCCTATTAAGGTAGGACTTTTATTTAATCATAGGGCTGTAATCATCTAAAGATTAAAATCCCGAAGAATTACTGAAGCATTACATATAACATCCTAAGTTTAGGTTCTTTCGATCTAACTTTTGGCTAAAGATTCAAATTCAAAAGAATAACTGAAGTATGACATATAAAACCCTAAGTTCTGGTTCTTTGGTTCCTACAGTGTTATACCCTAGGCCAGGGTGTTATATTCAATGCTTCAGTATTACTTTTGGATTTGAATCTTTAGCCTAATGTAGGAACCCAAGAACCAGATCTTCGAATGTTGTATGCAATACTTCAGTAATTCTTTTGGATTTGAATCTTTAGCCCAATGTAGGAACCCAAGAACCAGATCTTCGAATGTTATATGCAATACTCCAGTAATTCTTTTGGATTTGAAACCAAATTTTGGACCGCGTGTTATCTGGTTCTTCGGTTTCTACATTTTGCTATTGCAGTTGTCAGTGTTAATTATAACATTTTTACGAAGGAGTTAAAAGGTAATAAACAGACTTCCGTATCAAAAATATTTCTTGAACTTTATTAAGAAACCATTATGGATAAATTTAAAAGTTCAGAGAAGTTCAAATCAATGTGTTAAATTCCTTTTAATTAATGTCTTGCTTGTTTTGTAATTGAAATTCTAGGAAAACCAAACTGTAAATTTTCTAAAAAATCATAAAACAAAAAAAAATATTAAAGTAAGTGTGGAGCAATTTAATGTAAAAATAAATTTCTTTGGAAATGATAATTAAAGTAAAACTTTTATTTGTTTTTTTTTTTTAATTGTACTTATCGTATCTAATTATTTTTAAAATAAGAAAAATGAGCTGACTTAAACGGACTTAAAATCTATTTATATCATTTTTTTACTAAAGAATATCTTTTGAACGTTATTTTTAAATTAAATCGATTGCTGTTTTTAGTTAGTTTCAATCGCTCCGAATGTATGATCCTCAACTTATATTCTAGAATTTTGAAAGTGCTATCCTTATATATCCATTACATATTGATAGTACTTTGCTCCTCATTATTGAATTTTGGTTAAGAACTTCACCCGTTCCGTTATTTTTTTTAAAGAGTTTTGATCAGAAGGGCAGTGTTACCAACGTTGTTCATTTATATCATTTAGGTATACAGATTTTTTTTTCAGACCTCCAACGCGACATTTTGAAACTGTGTGGAGTATTATAATCCTATGGGTGGACTTTAATACACTTCATTCGGATTCTATGCATTAAAATCACGCCCTTCTTGAATCACACAAATAATAGTGTGATTCAAGAAGGACTTAACAAATAATGGGGAATGGGCGAAATATTGGGTGCCGTATTTAGAAGAAAGATGTTCATATATATTATATATAATGTCAAATATTTTTTTAAAACTCATCGAATGTAGCAACAAAGACAAAATGACAGTCAGCACATTTTTCGAAAAAAATCAATTTCAAATTTTGACATGGGTGTTATTGTTTGATAAAAAAAAATATCTGTTAAACTTGAACCGAATTTACAAATTGAAAAAATTGACAAAAACGTTATTTTTCTACAATATTTTATATTATCATTTTATCTTCAAAACTTTATAAAAAAAAAGATTAATACGAATATTTGTTGTTTCGAAATCAAAGTTAAAAACAAAATGGTTTCAAAATATTTTGCAACTTCTTAACAATGAGATTATAGGACAAAAAAACAACGATTTTTTATTCTGATTATTTCCCTAGGCAACACTACAAATGAAATCGCCTTTAAACCAATTATAAATATTTGAAATTTTTATTTTTTATATCTGTTTTCTTTTTTGTTTATTCTATTTTGGTCATCCATTTTAAATATATATATATATATATTGACAATTTAATAAGACTTAAATATTAAGTAAAATTAATTTTGTCCGTTTGTCTGCAAACTTTTTTCTTATTTATTTTATAAATCAAATAAAGCTAAATATTTTTTAAAATACAACTAATGATAAAAGTTTAACACTAGAGGAGTTAATTGAAACTAGTTGAAGTGAAACTTTACTTAATACTTACAATTGAGTTGGAACTTAAGATAACGTAATTCTATTTACTTAAGGGTTTAGAAATTAAGTTAAGGTAAATCTACAGTATTAGTCGAATAGTGTGTGATTAACAAAACCCAAATATTACTTTGTACTTGAACACAATCAATAATGTGCGTATCAATAGTATATTTTGGAATTCGAAGCCTAACAAGATTTAATTTACCGTAAATTTCGTTGAAAACATCCGATTTAATATACCAAACTCTATAAATTAGTGAAGGAATCAAATTTAAAGCTTTTATTGTGTTGTACGATACCAATCTTTTATAGGATCAAAAATGTTCAACACTCAAACAGCTCTTAATATAATGTGTGTTATATAAAATTTTTATCTGACCAGTGGCGTAGTGGTAGAGACGCTGCCTTTCATGTGGAAAGTCTAAGATTCAAACCCCAGTCAGATCATATCTAATAAAAAAAATATCGTAAAATTGTATAATTTTATCGTAATAGTTAATATCGTAATATAAGATAAGATTTAATAAAATTATATAAATAACTCTTATGTAAGATAGTGGCGCACAAAATAGATGGCATAGATGGCGCACAAAATTGACATGTGTGTATTTATAATCTTATACAATAGCTACAGCCTAGCAATCAACGGCTTAGTGAGTATAACGATTAAAGAAACTGAAGCTTAGTTTAAATAGAATTAGTGAATGCCTTATATAAAAACTGTTATTGCTTTGAATGTGTCACTATTTTAAACATATTATGTGCCCTTCAAATCCCTTGAATTTTATACACTTAAAGATTTTTTTTTTCAAATAGTGTTGTTTTGTCTAGAAATCATTTTTGTTGTGTGGTGGGAATTGACATTAATCTCTTAGGAAACATTTCTATTTATTGATTGTGGACCCATGGTTTTCTTTTCAGTTTTTTATTTCAATTTCAATTCGCATTGAACTTGACGTGTTTGGGATATAAGGACCTAAATTTCAAATCTAAAAAATATTTAAAATTGATTATATTTTTTGAAAATCATTTTCATTTTCTTTTATGCTTTTGTTTTTTACTTTTTTGAGGAAAAAGGGTGTTATAAAAAAGATTTTTAAGTTTTATAGAAATTTATTTTTTAATCCATTTTAAATTTAAAAAAATGTATGTAAGGAATTTTATCTATTTAAGTTTTTTGAATTGATTCATGTGTGTAAAGAAAATATTTGAGAACATGATTTATAAGTTGCATAAAATGTAATAAAATAAAATTATTTGAAAATTTTTTGAAAAACTACAATTTTAAAAAAGTTAAAAATACAAAAAGATTTGAACTTAGACTTAAAGACTCAAAGTTAAATTTTATATTTTAAGTTTTGTACAAGTAAACTTGGGAACCTTACCCATTTTATGTATATTTTTATAAAAATAAATGATAAAATACTCAGTAAGAAACCCTATATAATTTTGAAAATGTGCTTTTTAAAATCACTTGGTTGTTTAATGTAACATTACAACATGCCGGTGTCATCACATTGTGTCTAATATACAGCGGATATTCATGAAGTAGTAGTGGAACTGATTTATGATTAAACAGCATTTAATATCAGACCAATATTGCACCAAAACTTATTATTAATCAACTAATCGAATGATAAAATTTCTGATAAATTTTTCTTGCGCCAACACCATACTTTGACAACAAATTAATAAAGTTTGATTAGTAAAAAACGTTTATTTATCAATATATGATTTAGGGCTCAAATCTTCTAAACCACTTAAAATCTAAATATTCAGTAGATATAATTTAAATCTATGTACTCTACTTAAATATTAATTTTATTTATTTTACAAAAAAATTATTTAAATTCTAAAAAATAACACAAATAAAATTTGAAAAAAATTTCATGTAAAAGTTTCAAGTAAACGTTTTTTTTATAAATTATTTAAATTAGATTATGGAACAACTTAATTTTTTATTCTTTCGATTAAGATTAAAAAAAAATTAAATTCGCTAGAAATAATCTTTAACACCATTCATTTCCATTTTCTAATGTATAATATCTTATATCTATTTTAAGAATTGTAGTCCACAGTTAACCTTCACCTCATCACGTACAATTCAAAAGTGAAATGTTATTGGTAATTGTCAAAATTAAATGTCAAAAGCAAGCGGTATATTAAAATAGGCAACCAAATGTCAAAAATTCCATTACATAAATTCTGTCATGTACAGTAATTAAAATGTGTGTCGCGTTGTAAATCTATTGAATATTTTAGATGTAAATCTATAGAATAGGTACTGAGTTTTTATACTAAGCTATTTTAGTGTTTTTCCCAATTTATATTATTTTGTAATCTTTCTAATATATTATGCGTATAGCACATCATCATTTTTATATGCTAAGACAGTAAAAATTAACAACAACATTAATTTAATCACTTTAATTTGCCTAATCTACTTTATTCTTATTGTTGTTGTTTTGTAATAAAATTTTTATTTTTATTCACAATTCTTAAATTTTTACAGGGTCTCAATGAAAACAATAATAACTTAATGTAATTATTTCTAACTTTATATTGCTCGGGTATGAGTTTGAGTATACATGCTTGTTTACATGAACATACCTAACCTACAAATGTATATATATATAAATTGTACATGCATTACAAGATTACAATAAATATCCTTTAAAACAAAACAATATACAAACAAATTTCAAAAAAAAATTAAAGAATATTCTTACAAGTAATTTATTTTGAAATATTTGGTATATCATTCTAATGAAATCATTAAATTCGTTTTCTATCTCTTTCTTTCATTTAAATATTTCTTCTTTTAATATGGAAACATATACATACAGATCTTTATCCTTAACAAGTTAATTAGTCATAATATGATAAAAAAAAAAAATATCTCATATGGAAATAGCATTTATAGACCTTAAAAGTATCATCTCTATTCTATGGATTATCTTGAAAGATAAATTGATACTGTAAGTTTACATGTAAAGTCTTATGTTTGTATGAGTATATGTGTAAAAGTGTAAAGCAATGAATGAATCTTATGAACAATTTTTTTTTAAATAAATATTTTAATATAAATCTACATATTATATTATGGTATAAATTTACAAGATAAATAAGGTGCATGCAATAAGGCCAAATGAAATTAAGCCAATTGACATTAATTCATTATCTTATTTAAAATAAAACCAAAAAAAGAATTGTTAAATTTTGATCATATTTTAATATGAAAAATAATTGAAATAAAGCCAATTTGATTTTATTTCAAATTGTTAATTTTTTTTTTAATATGCAAACAATTGAATTATTTTTTTTCAGAAATTTTGTGGAAATTACATTTATTATTGGTTGTATTCAAAAGCAAGGTTGTACGCTTTTTCCAGAATATTTATATATAAGTACTAGTAGAAAGGCCTGTCGGACAACAGGTATACTAATTTTAATTTCTCTTTTTATATATTCTTTTTTTCTCGAAATGTAAAAAATAGCTTTATACGTTTTTATTATAATTTTCTGTATCTACCTTCTAACAGATTCCTTATACGTTTTGATTTTTTTTTCTTTCTGTTTATAATTTACATTTAATCAGTTTAATTTTTTCTTTCTCCTATGTATGTAAGTATTTGTAATTAGAAGTATGTTACATGTGAAAATAACACTTAACATAACATAGGGCACGCTAATCAGCAGCAGCAGCAGTTTGTCTTTTATTACATTTAGATATGTATGTGATATTCTGAATTAGGACGGGTTTTAAAGTTGGGTTTAAAATCAGGATATTCCCTTTTTACACAATATTTATATATGTGTGTTTAAGTAAGTTTTTAAATTAAGTGAGATGTACTATAAAATCCCTCCTGATTCAGAATCTGGTATATTCACATATATCTTATATAAATATTCTAGAAAAGGCGGCAATATTAATTTTGATTTATCTCATGTTTAAAATAATTTTGGCTTTATTTCTTTTTCAACAAATTTTAAAAATGATATACAGCCGAAAATTAAGAAATTATGATTTTTTTTATTTCAAATGTGGTATTGAAATAAAGCCCAAAAAGTTTATTTTGGGTTTATTTCATTTGGCCTTATTGCATGGACCCGATAAAGATAGGACATTCCATGAAACGTGACTTGGATATTGTAACTGAATTAAAAAAAATAAAACTCTTTCTCTCTCAGTACTTTCACCATAGAAATGAAATTTAATATTGTAAATGTCATTATAAAAAATGAAAGAGAAAGATAGAAAATCGATATTTAATTTTTTTGCAAGGTTTTTTTTTTTTTATTTTACTTCTATGCTCTTTAAAAAATTCTAATCACCTTAATGGTTATTCATTTGTCATCAAAAGGCTGGACAATAATCAAATTTTGAATTCTTATGGGACAAGTCAAGAGATGATTGTATTTAGAGACAGTATTGTGTGTATGTGGTTTCATTTCATTGCGGCAGAATAAAGTAAAATGATGTGACAAAAATCCAATAAGAAGAGAGTAAGAGATGTCAGTTATTTGTTTGAATAGATGACAGGATAGAATAAGAGATAAGAAGATAAGAGGAGAGACAATGAATTTTTGAAAGAAAATTTAATATTATTATGTTCGGATGTTTTTTATGTATTTTATTATAAATTTATAAATAAATATGTTTTTGATATTAAATACTTAAACAAAAAAAAAACAGGACTATTTAAGTCCTTAATAATAAATTTTGATGTCCTTTTTGTTAGTATGATATGAGAAAAAAGTGTTTAACATGATGTTTTTAAAACAAATGTTCTATTGTTCTTCCAAAACTATTAGTTTTGTACTTTAATATTTTATATTTTATGTCTTATATGTATTCTTATGTATTTAAAAAATTTATATATAAGTCTTATATGTATATATTAAAATAAAGTTAAAGTATTGTAAGGATTAAGTTACATAAAAAAAAAATATTTTGAAGATATCATTGTTCATTAGAATGACTATTGTTTTGATAAGATACTTTTGTTTTCTAAACTAGATATATCGTATAATAATATTTTATTAATTTGATTTATTAAGTAAATTGTAAGCTGGTATCAGACAGCTTGCTTAAGTTTTAATAATATATATATATATATTGTTATATAGTTTGATTATTAAATTAATGAAATAATAAAAATGTTATGCCTAGTTCTTATTTTTAGAATTATATTCTACTAGTATAAAATTTTTAAATTAATAAGTTTAAATAAATCAAAATATGATATGACTTAAGACCTTGTGGTATAGGTGAAAAAACCCGTAGGCAGGATTTATATTGTATATAAACATTGCATGTAATCCATAAAATAAAATTGGCAAGTATCATAAAAGATTTTGTCTTCATAATATAAAAAGTAACGGGATTTTGCTTTGTAGTTTAAGAATTTAAAAAACGTTTCTTTTTACGAAAAATATTGGAGAGTCTCCAAAATTTTTTGGTATTCCAATTTTTGTCTTGGCAGAGTAAATTTCATTTTAATAAAGAATGCATAAAAATTTCTCTGCCAATAATGTAAAAGTGTGTTGTCATCGATTCCAGATTTAAAAAGATTTTAAGATTTCGCTTTTTCTGCAGGTTATGGAACTTTCTTTGAACTTTAAAGTAAAAACTATAACCCTAGCATTTTGGAACGAGAGACAAACGAAGAAGGAGAAGTAATAATCGGTAATCTTTGGAAAGTTCAGAATTTCTTATTTTTACGCTATCCAAAATTTTGGGAAAAGACTCTTTTGTGTTTAGTTATTGTAATTTTGGAAAAAATGGAGTGAATGTGATAAAAATTAGATAGAGCCGTGTTTCAGATTAATGCTGTTCTCACATTAATAAGTTTTCTTAATCAACACGTTGGAAATTCCTAGAAGATATGAGATCTAGGAATTTTCTAAGTTTATAAATAGACCCTGCATTCCTTTCTAATGTTCCGGTCCGATCAAAATTAAGAAATGCTTTGACTGTCTAGGAATTTTAACTAGCTTAGCCATTTGTGTTGGTTTGCTGCGAGTGTTGATTCAAGTACGGTACCACAACCATTGTTAACATACGACATACTAATTTTTATTTCGGAAAGCCTGAAGCAAATCACAAGAGTAAAAATAAATAAATATAAATGCTATAAAAAAGATACAAAACTATTACTAATAAAAACTAGTTTGATGGCTAGGCTTTCAGTGAACTGAAATGTTTTATATTCGGCTCGATATCCAAAAATGTAAACCTAAGTGAAGGCCCTTTAATGGACTTTTTTAGAGACTTTTTTAAATAATAATTAGTTGACATAGATATGTTATCGATAATGGAAGCAGAACAGTTAAAGCCAGACGTCTTAGGATATTCATTCTTAACTGTAATCCAGAAAACATTCAATGGAACTTCGTTGAATTTTAGTTTTCAACTCCACAAATTTTTCGCATCACTTGCAAATGAATTTCAAATCTAATTATATTGTTCTGTAGATAGTATTCAAATTTTGCAAGAATTTTGAATGTTTTTAAGCCTAACCCAAAATTATACGGTTGTTTTCGATCTTGATCTGGTTAGTCTATGGTGGGTAATTGCACCATGACACACTTAATGTCGTCTCCCGGTCCATTGGTTGCGAAATACTGGTCTATAGTATTAATTAGGAACGGCGCGAGGAACTTTTTTGTGCTTTGTATTATCTCAGTGCTTATATTTTTTCGTTTTTAAATCGCAGAGCTGGGATAGTTTTACCTTTTTTTACAAAATACCAAACAGAACATTAACTTTTGATAAAAATCAGACAAACATTCAAATTAAGAAGAATTTACTTTATAAAAATTACTAATCTTGATAATGTTATCTCTAATTTGTTTAATTTTTTATCAATATTTAATCTATTTTTTAACATTAAATTGAGTCCACAGCCAAATTGTCCTAGAATTTGAGACAAAAAGCCATTTGTCAATAAATCATGCCTTGTTTGCTCCCTTAACTGTGCCAACCAGTTGTTTGAAAATTTTATTTAGGTCAATCAATATGTTCCTGTGGTTTTTTTTTATAGATTTAAGTATTGATACAATTAAAGTTTTTCTTATATAAAAATATACATACTATAATAATTTTGGTCCAATTTATCTTATTGCCTTTTGAGGGCAATAGAATTCTTCTGTTCTGGGAAAATTATTGAAACAAAATATCAAGTCGACATTTATTGAATGAAAACTTTTTAATTTTATTTAAAACAAATTTCATTTAAAGTTCTAAATCCATGGTTATTATCAAAGGATTTTCATTTAGGTTTTATTGTCAATGTATTAGTACATGTCGATTTATTTATTGGTATTTTATTTTTATTTTTTTTTATTTCTTTGAAAAATTCGAAATTTGTTAGGATAAAAATTGAGACGGGGGGTTCCAAACAATAACAAAAAATTTGAAATGCAAATTTTTGGGCTTATCGGAAGTTTTTTTCACTGGGACTTATAAAGCTTTAAAATAATTTTATGAAAAAGAGAGGGACTATTTACAACAAACAAAAACTTTTTTTTCCCATTTGGAAGTTGTAATCTGGCCATCTTTTGGTATTTTTAATGGGCTTGAAGAAAAACAAAACAGAAGGAAAATTCTGTAGATTTTCTTTAAATATTCATAAGGACGTGGAAAACTTTTTTTTTTTAAATTATAGCATCAAATTTATCATTCATTTATTTTGTCTTCCCAAGTTTTTGCTGGTAATTAATCAAAATTGATGGTTGGTTGAGTTTTCGCTTTTAATAATTACCATAAATTTGGGTTTTCTGTAAGACTTCTTAAGAAAATCAAGATATTTTTAGTTCAGACACAATTTGTAAATATTCATGAATATTTAATTTTTAATTGTTTTTGGAAAATTGGGAATGAAGACCATTTATTTTATCATCTAAATTTTCGAGTGTTTAGTTTTTCAGATAATTTATAGAAATATAATTTATATATGAATTGTTAAGTTATAGCAATTTGTATAATAAATTTGTGTCAACATTTAATTAAACATGTTTTGTAACTATGTGAAGCATAAAAACCAATTTAATACAGAAGAATATGTACAATAAATACCTTCTAACAACGGGTTTTATATAAAAATATTGGAGGAAAACCTTTTGAGCATTTTACAATTGTAAATGAATTTCCATTAATTGACAGTCCTTTTAAAATTTCTTATTGTTCATAAAATATTATAATTTTTTATTTAATGTATATTTATAGGCGTTATCGATTTTTTTTTTTTTATTTAATGCATATTTATAGGCATAATCAAATTTGTTTTTAATTTAATGCATATTTATAGGCGCAAACAAAAGTCTTATTCTCCTAATTAATATTATCTCCTTATTACTTATTATAACTGTAAATACTTTGCAAATATTTTTTTAATTAATTAATGAAAATGTCAACAAGATGGTTTTATGTTGCCGTTGTTATTGCTTCCGTCTCCTTACATTTCGTACTGCTACTTGAAAGTCATAACCGATTGACTTCAAATTTAGTATATGTGTTCCTCTTTTAAAATGGAGTTCACTCTATTAACAGACTTGGAATTTGCTAACCCATACTGATCCGACGATTGTTCAAAAAAAAATTTGTAAGTAAATTACGTCCAATTTTTTAAAGTAGGTAAAACTTCTTTGAATTAGGGGAACTGTTTTAAATTATTATGTATTTAAGCATAATTTTAGTGTAAAATTTGAACTGCAATTTCACACTGAAATCTATTTTTAAAAAACAACAACTGCAAAGTAGATAAAAAACAAAGACTTACGACAAAATGTAGAGAAGGAAAATCTTACGTTATTTAAATTTAAAGATACATATTATTATTCGGATTCTTTATTAGCTTTATTTTTATTATTATTAATATTATCTTATTTACCTTTTGCACTATTTGAGACTATTTAAGGAGAGAAAAAAAATTAGTCTTATTAATTAAGTAAAGGTTAACGCGTAAACAAAACGCGTAAACAGGTCAAAACCAAATTAACCCTGTGGGTTCTTATAATTAAAATGCTGGTACAAAATTTTCAATAAAATTCTTTTAATCGTTAAAGCAAGTAAAATATTAAGAAAAATTAATGGCGTAAAATTTAAGGCCCAGAAGCTAACTAAATTTATGGGCTTTCATTATAATATCCAAAATTATAGTTATTTTTTATGATTGAAGGGTTTCAAGGACTTAAATTCAACGAATATTGATATTTTTATTGTTTTTTTTAATAAAAACCCGGTATTACTGTATTATTTTTACTTAATTTGTAAAGTCAGCTATTTTTCAGCTTCAAGTTAAGTTTTCTGATTCTTTTCGTATCTCTTACCGGTTTCAAGAAAATCATCTGCCTTTGCCAGATTTCCCAGACTGGCAAGCAGTTACATTATTTGGTGACCTGAATTAAAACCCTGCATTATTAAAGCCCCCGGGGTATTATGTTTAATGAGGGATAAAGTCCTGGGATATTTTGTCTCATAGTAATTGAGTAATAGAGTCCCGGGGTTTTATTTCTCTTTTGAGTTGAACTATGACTTCTGAAAGAAATAAAGCCTTGGGGTGTTGTTTCTCTTTCAATTGAATCTTCGACTTCTTGAACAATAAAGCCCCAACTTATTATTTGTCGTTAAATATGTAGTAAAATCCATTTTTGTAATTTTCAAACCTGAATAACTTATATATAAGTAAAATATTAAATATAAAATAATATGTATTTAATATTTATATATTTGTCTATGCGAGATTCTATGTCAGGAAGCATATTAAGTACGTTAAAAAATCTAAGTTGACCATTTCCCTTTTTCCAGAATATTAATGGATTAATGTAGCTTGTAGAATAAATGTAGTTTTTTAATTATTATTCGTTTTTTAATTTCGGAAAAAGGGATTTATTTTTGACATCATAGTTCAAGAAAATCTGTATATATTAGTTACCGTCACTGATGTTATATAATTAAAATTAACTTTTTACTAAAACTATATGAAACCATTGCGGTTTTTTCATTTGCTATTTTAATTGAAATGGGAAATAATACTCCGGAGCTTTATTTCTCAAAGAAGTCGTAGTTCTACTTAAAGGAGAAATAAAATCCTGGACCTTCTTTCCCATATTTTGGGGACTTTATTTCTCAATTACTATGAGGAAAAAAACCTCAAGACGTTATTTTTCATTAAATGGAAAATAACACTCAGGGGGCCTTATTTCGCAGGGCTTTAATTCAGGTCGCTGGTTCGGTTCTGATTTTTTAAAGTTCAATTAAAACAAACTCACACAGCTCCTCTGAAGAACCTTCGACGCTTCTTATTTAAAAAGGTTTAAAATTTTAAATCTGGTTATTTAAAAAAATTTTATTATATCTGAAAAATTTTAATTCAAAATCAAACATACGGAAAAGTTTAACTTCAATAAAATTAATATTATTTGAAAAACTTTTCAAAAATTAAATATAAATTAAAAAATATTGAAATGTCTAAATGACATAATATATGCTATATATTTTTTTAATTTAAAATTTAGGTTAAAGTTTAAAATTATTAACATAATATTATAATTTTCATGATAAACTTATCATGGCCTTTTGATAACATTTTTCATTTAAAAAGTTTAGCAGTTAAAAAAAATTTTATTCAAATTTAAAATGAGTTCTCATTTAAATTTAAAACTAAAACAAAAAGTAATTTTCCAATTATTCATTAAATTTATTTTTAAATATTGAATTATTTTTACCTAATTTTACAAAATAAAATAAAAAAACCAAAATAAATTTAGTTTTCATTTCATGATTGAGTTTTTTGATCCAATTTCAATTTTAAAAATTCCACAGATTGCATGCATGCACATATCTATTCTGTTAAAGTTCATTGAACACATTCTATATGCCAAATTTACCAAATTATAAATTTTCTTTTATTCACAAAAAGAATAATTGCAAAAAAAACTCTTTATTATAATAAACAAGGGACGAAAAAAACCAAGGGTTTTTAAAAAAGCACATTTCAAAATAATATAGTGTTTCATACTGAGTATTTTATCGGAATATAATGTTGAAGCTTCAATGTTAACGTTTAATTTAAGAAATATATACGTTGGTGACTAAGTTATAGTCACTTTACATATACTTACTTATAGAAATAGTAAATTTTTTAATTTTTAAGTCCTATTAGCCCCTCTATGGGGAAGGTTGCCCAATTTCCCAAGGATCTAATCCTCACTATTCTCCTCCACCAACTTTTTTAGGTTCAAGGAATTAAATTGTGAATTATACCAAAATATGGAATTTTACTTAGAATTTTACTATTTAAGCAAAAATGGCTAAAACTGAGAGACACTTTCTTTAATTTAAAGAACCGCTTTTAAATTTAAGAAAATATTTTAACATATTTTAAAGTATAATGTTTCAAATTTTGTATATTAACAAAAAAAATTTTAGCAGGTATGTTACAGGTGTTTAAAAATAGCAAAATTTTAATTTTCGAGCCCTTATAGCTGCTAAACAGGAAACGTGACAAAAAAATTCCGACTCCGACTCCTAACTGACTCCTACTAATTTCTAAGGATCTAACTTCTCCTAAAATTTCAAGACCCTAGCTTAAACCGTTTAGAAGATATGTGGGGCTAAAAATTTTGCAAAAATTCAATTTTGCATAATGGTAAATTTTAGTACCGTATGGCAACCCTAAACATTTGTCTTTTAAAAATTTATAAAGGTTATAAAATCAGCTATCTTTTGCCGTTTTCAGATTGAAAATACACCTAATAGAACTCTTGTTATAAAAATTTGAATATAGGGCTTTTCCCAACTTTGGGGGGCTGCAGCTCCGTAACGGGTGGGACTACAGAAAAAAATTCTTCTACAAAATTATTTTGTTTGTAATACTTACTCGTGGTTAAAATTTCTTTTATGTATTTCAAACGATGTAAAAGTTTTTGTAAACATACGGACAGACAGACAGACAGACGGACGGACGGACAGAGTGAAACTATATAGGCACATTTTTACAAAATCTTTTAAAAATGTGCTAAAAACTAAAAAAATTTAAAATATATAAATATTTTTACAATTCAATTTAACTTAAATGAAAGTTTTCTCCAATTGACGTTTTCTAATATGTCTCAGGTCATGTGATTCAGTTTGTTAATTTTTATTTTTTTTATTCCTTTTCCACTCCTTTAAGGAGTATAGGACATTCACCAAGTTTATTTAAACTAGGCTTCAGTTTCTATAATCATAATATTCACTAAGCCGTTGATTACTCGGCTTTAGCTATTGTATAAGGTTATGAAATATGAATGCGCAAATGTTAACTTTGTGCGCCGTCTATAATCTTACACAAGAATTATTTATATATTTTCTTTAAATCTTATTTTATATTACGATATAATTATACGATATTTTTTTTTTATTAGATATGATCTGACCGGGGTTTGAACCCGAGACCTTCTACATGAAAGGCGGCGTCTTTACCACTACGCCATTGGTCAAATAGTTTGTTAATTAACTAAAATAAATAAAAATTTATTAAGTTTGGTGGTCTCATTAAATAGTGATTCGTCTTTAAAAAAATCTGGAAATATATTTTTTAGACTTGAAATTTGCGAATTTGGACTTTTCTGTGTTATGCAATTTAAAGAATATTAATTTATACTCCGAATTTATTCCGAATTTCTTTACATTGGATGGATTATAGTGATCCTCAGTAATCTTACATTGTTTTTAATAAATTGAAATCTGGACACTTTCTAAATAATGATATTTGTTAATACAAAAATGTTATAATTTGTTATTATGATTGCAATAACATACTTAAATATTATTCTATGAGATAATAAAAAATCAGTGCTAAAATTGAATTTATTCATTTACAATAATTTGTCCATTTCGGAGTTATTTAGAAATTTTGCAATGTAGAAGTGTGTTTATACAGCTTCTAAAAGTATTAATAAAGTTTAGTAGTCTAACTTCTAAATGAAGTTGAAGCACTAATTCATATCATAACAAAAGAAATTAATGAAGTAGAAGCTTGTATAAAGAATGCGACCGCTATTACAGGAAAACAATAATGCGAAATTTCTTTCAAAGATTTTTACGTATAACAAATTTTTAGCAAAGCAACATGTTATCTAATAATTTTGAGAGTTTTTTATTATCATAAGTAACATTTGGACTTTAATTTGGGCTTATCATTAGTGGGATTAAATTATATTCTTTGGCAGTTTGTGATCTATTCTAGTATTACATTTTTCAATCCGAGATATTTGCATCAAAACTTTTTATATGAAATTTCAAAATATTTCGCGGTCTTTTAGACTGTAGTTACAGTCACACACGTGTATATAACTTACTAAAATCATTAAGGTTTAAAGTTTGCAAAACTCTCAGGCTTTCCTATACCTTATCAATTTTACGTATTTTTTCGGAAAAGGGACTTCAAACTATTTTAAGCAATGAAAAGCAAATTTACTAAAACACAACTGAAACTGCAACTATGACATCAGTTGAAATTCCTTACAATATTTTTAAATATTCTACTTTACCGCATACATTTTATGCAAATACTATTTATTTAAAAAATAAAAGATTTTCTTATAGATTTACTATATAAACTTATTTTGATTTGAATTACTTTACGGTTTTTTTTTTTATTTTTTAAAGTGTTATTGGTTTTCCATATATTTTCATTTGATTTATTACGAGTACAATAAAATGTGGGGAAAAAAATTTAAATAAAATAATTCATTTTCTGTTATTTTTTTATTTTTGGTTTTCTTTAGAAATTTTCTTCAAACTAGGAACACAAACAATGGGGATTTTCTTTTGAATTAATTTAAGTTATATATTTTTTATTTAAATTATATAAGTATTAGTATTTTTGTTTGCATGATTATAAATATTTGTGTCATATTATTTTGTCATTTTGCATGCATTTTCAATAAATCATTACATATATGCATTTGAAAAATTGGTAAAATTTGCCATTTTATTTCTGGTTACAAGAAATTTTGAATACAAATAAAATATTTTAAAATGAATATAAAATATAAAATGGAAATTTATTAATGGTTGAATAAATAATTTATAAAAGAATAAACTTTAAATTTATATTATTATTATTAAATTTAAATTATATTTATAAAATAATTAGTTCTTGGTATTTATATTAATAAAATGTATTCAGACCGCAAATTTTATTTGAATTTTGTAATAAATAAATTAACCCCATTTCAACTGATGTAAATATTTTTGGAAACATTTTGAGTTAAGTATGAAATTATAATGTTCTAATTACTTTATTATTACTTTAAAAATGAAAGTACCACTTGACTTTTATGTAAGTATCTCAGGAGCTAATATACGACAAATGCTATGGAAATTTTTTTAGGATCATACACAAATGTTGTTGAAATTTATAAAACTGGTTTTAACAAAATATAATTTTTTCTAGATATAAATTGTATAATGATTATTAGTTTTTAAAAAAGATCTTAAAAGTGTATGTATGAATAAAGCCTAAAAAGAAATTCAAATATAATGTTAAGCGGATGCATTTTGCAGTTTAACTTAATATGTCATATTATTTTATTAAGTTAACCGGCATAAATGAAGTTTTTTTGCAGATTCTTTTATATTGTGCCTACATACATCAAGAATAAAATTAAAATTCAGCGTATTCTTTTAAGGTGATAGCTGATCGTAGACATCATTGACTTCCTTTATTTTATCAGAATTATTGAACGAAGTTTTACTTTACCTAGCTTTATTTTGCGATTTCAACTTCATTCATTCAATGTGTGCTATGTGTACTTTTAAATTTATCAAAGTATAATTTTTATATTAAAATGTTGTAAGCAAAAGAGCAAAATAATATAAGGTTTAAACTTGTACCTTTTGAATAAAATTAATCGTGAAGATAGTCAAAGTCCACAAAGCAGAGTATTGAAATAAAAATTCATTAAATCGTTACTTTGCTTCCTATGAATGCTGTAAACACTTTGTGCTTTTAGTCAAATGTCATAAGCAATAGTTTATTTCATTTCAGCTGTCAAAGTTTTCGAAGTAATAGAGGAAGCCAAGGCTACATTTCGAATTTATAAACACTAGTCAGCTCATTTCTAATAAAAAAAATATAATTATTTTATAATATAAATATATATATATATTCCTGAAAGCAAAGACTGACCCACTCTCTTATCAGTTATCACATTGTATGTAGTATAGGATTGTATACAAATAAATGAGTAAGTACTCAAAATCTCGGTTCTCAAAAACTGATTTTAGTCCTGAAAATAAATTTTATTGCTGAAATTAGTTAGATTCACTTCAAATTTGCAGTTCTACCTTTGTAAGTATAAGTTAAATAGGTATTTTTTTTCTGCATATGTTATAAATACTGCACAAAATAGTCTAACGTAGGAACGACTTGTAAGAACGACTACACTAAAAAAATTATGTATTTTGACAAATACACATTTGATTAGTTATATTTGCGATAAAGTTGTAAATGTCGATTTAGAAAATGTCGAATGGGTGAAAATATCGACTGTAAAAAAAATACCGACAGAGAAAATGTCGACTAAAAAAATGCCGACTGAGAAAATGTCGACTGATATTTTACTCAAAAAATATTGCCTAAGAAAATGTTGATTGAGAAATACTGCGCAGTGTGCAAATTTTTTCGTCTTAGCTGTACTTAAAATTCTAGCGTGACAAGAATGGCTTTTTTCCGTTCTCATTACTAGGAATTATTTGCCCTTCCATTTTGTTCGCGTATAATAAATTATATTTTATTCTTTTTTAAAATTATTGAATGATTTATTCATATTGGAAAACTAGATTGCATATAAAAAAACATGAATAAAAATTAGTAAAACCTCAAGTAACTGAAAAAATGTTGAAAAAATGACAATTTTCACTGAAAAGTGTAGCCTAAGAAAATGTTGATTGAGAAAATACTGCGCAGTATTTTCATGGACCCTATATTTGATGTTACTAGCGGCGATTTTTGAATTATCTTGCTTTAACCAGTTCTTTTTAGCATCATAGTCTTAAAAGTTGACATTTTCTATCACAAATAAAAAGCAGAAATAATTTTTATACTTCAAATTTGACAGCAGTTCGTTTTTCTAAAAATTTCATACTTTTTGTAATGTGATCACAAAAATGCGCTACTTTTGCAGTTCTTGTCAAGTACCTACTCAACCTTATTTTAACCCTGTATGTAATTGTTAATATTATATATTTGACGTATGTATATATTTTATATTGCACTTTATTGTATTTGTTGCATAGAAATCTTTACATTGATAAAATCTTACTAAAAACATTTTTATTACAAGATCCAATCTATATAATTAAAAGGAACAAATTTCACTTCTTCAAATTAATTTTATATGAAAAGTTCATTTAATAGATAAAATTTAAAATGGTTTTTATCTTGAATTTAAATAACAAGTACTTGTTAAGGTAATATACAAGTACACTTTTAAAAAATTTTAAATATTTGATATGTGTATAAACATATCTCATTAAGTATATTGAAAAAAAACCATTACTGATATTGGCAATTATTTTAAATCCTACCGGCAAATTATTGTAAAATGTATCTAATGGTTCAATCTTTATAATTTTACAGCCGTCATAGTTATAAATATTTATTTGAGGTGACATTTTAAAATTTTTCACACCTAAGTGTAAAATATAATGGCATATATAAATGAGTGTTATATAATATATTTTTAAATAAGATGTGTACATAATATAATATTAATGTATATGTATATTTTATACAATGACTGAAATATTTCGAAAAATAATTTTTTATTTTGTATCTTTTTATTCCTTGATTTGTTTTTGAAAGGAATTGTTTCTTAGACTATTTAATGGGTACTCCATATTCTTATTACGTGATTTTTCTTGAGTGTTATTCTCTTTAAGTAATTTCTCAATAAAATTTGAGTTATTATTTGATTTCAAGAACAGATACATTTTGTAAAATAATTCAATGTTAAGAATTTTTGTGGGGTTTAAAAATACGAATATTGTTGTGCTATGGATCTCAAATTTTAAGGAAGTGTAAGATCTTTACGAATAAATTGGATTCTTTTCAGAAGGAATTTCAGCTTTTAGTCTCTCCCTCGGAAAGGACACTAAAAAATGGAGTGTAGACAACTATAAGTGCAACTGTAAACATCTTTAGTTTGATTGGCTTGACACATTGACTTCCAAAAAAAAGCATTAAGTTTCAAAGTTCACATTTGACAACGGTTTTCCGAACTGAAAAGGTTTTCTCAAAAAATGAGGAAGTGTCTCCTAAATTTCCAAAGAATAAAAATTTTTAGAATGGCCTTGTTTTATTAGAAAGACTTACCCTAAATAGTATGCAAAGTAATGTGTATCAAATTAACATATTTTCTAAGAAATCAGTTAAAATTGTATTCCATCCCAAGTATTGGTTCAATTACCCTAATAATAATTAACGGACTTATTAATTCAATAAACTATCCAAATTTAAAATTATTAATTAGTTATAAATGGAAACTTTAAGCTTATAAATTATTGATTTTCAAGCAATTAATAATCCACTCCAAAACACAATCTCCCCCTCCAAACCACCACTCCACATGTTTTTAGATTCAAAGAAAATGCAACATAAGCAAACAATGCAATATAACTTTTAATATAACTGGTTAAAAACTAATCAAATTTCTTTACATTTCCATTTCTCTTTTGTTTTTTTATTACACATTCATTTATTAATTTTCTTTACAATTATTATGTTAAGATCATCCAAATGTAAGAACATCATTATGACATCATTATTCTCCCCATTTAGCCGTTACAATTTATTACACGGTCTAAATCATGTATCGATGAGTCTTTGGATTCAGTGTTACATCGAAAAGTTTTATTCATCTTGTACTAAACCGATGCTTCTGAAAGTACTGCGGAAAAAAAACAGAATGTATTCTGTAGTGATGCCTTGGGGAATAACCGTGCTGAACAATTTTATTACTTAAAATGAAAAAGTTATATTTACGACATTTGTCTGATATTTTGTAAATTTTTGGATAAAAGTTGTGGTTTGTGGTTGTACGTGGTTGGTTGATAATAAATGTAACATTTAAAGCTTGATGTTATGTCGTGATAAATATGATATTTATAAAATTTCTAAAAGTAAGTAATGAAAAATCCAAGAGTTATTAAGAAAGGACATTATCAAAACCAAATAACATTCCATAGTAAGTATTGGATAACGAGTAAATGTTTTTCTTTAAGATAATTCTAAACTAAAATGAAGACCATATTTTAAATACCAGACCTTTGTAATTAAAAAAGATGCTGAATTGATCAATTAATTATTTGAAGAATAACAATGGAATAATAACTCGCAACTACAAACCAACTGGACAACCAGGACTATGCAGATAATATATGCCTAATTACACGTACTCATTAACACTAAGAAGGAAAAGTCAATAGACTGAAAAAATTTTCAGGAGAGATGGGGCTCCAAATAAATATCATTAAGCTCAACTGATGAGAATATAACTAACACAAATGGCATCGCAATTGGATACTCACTGGTAGAAGATGTGGAAAACTTCAATTTCTTCGGAGTCATAATAACAAAAACTGGACATATAAGCGAAGACATAAAAAGTAGATTAAATCAAACAAGAACAGCTTTCGGTAGACTAATTTGAAGATCTGCACAAGTAGGCCGGACAACAATTCAGTTGCGATGTGAAATTCATTCCCCAATATTACGGTGAAAGCTAGCTGATGACATCAACAATGCCTTCGTATTATATGAAAATTATTATCTAGCAACAACTAATAACTTAAGAAGAATTGTGTCTACAAAAGGAAAAATAACCTATTCGGATTCATAAAAGAAATACAGAAGAACAGGACTTCGCATATCACGAAAAACTCCACTATCAAACAGGCATTAGATTGGAATCCCCTGAAAATCGTCAAAGGGGAAGTTGACAGACCCAAAACAACTCAGAGAGTAACCATAGGGAAAAATACTTAGAGAGAAGGAATAACATGAGCTGAGGTCAAATCTCCAGTCCACAATAGAGTTAGATAACGTGGCTTTGTAAAATGGAAATTTAAATATAAGACTATTCCGGACTTTGAGGGATTGCAGCTTCGTCACTAACGAGAATGAACAGAAAATAGTTGTTCATATGGTTTGCCAATAGACGGATGGACGAACGAGCAGACCGGCGGAATATAATGATATAGAAAGGACAAATTTTTAAAAATTTTATTTTAAAATTTCCAAAAATATTTAGTAAGCTATAAGACATACTAAAAAGGACATATAATTGGATACCTTTCTGTATTGATACAGACTGTTGTGTGGTGTGTTAATGCTGTACAACTTTTACAATGTGTCTTTTGATGCAGATTATCCCTAAGAAGTATTAAAGATAAGTAAGAAAGTAATTTCTCTGGTAAATAATCTTTATACCAAAACTATAGACAAAAGAAAGTTTTTGATTAGGAAATTTTGAAAATTAAAAAAAATTTCAAAGTGTAGGCTTTATTATTCGAATGCTTATCATTTGGTTTCCTTTAAAGTGGAATAAATTACAAGAGCGAATAAGAAAAGATATTAAAAATATTATTGATTTTCTTTAATGAGATTGATTGAATTGATTTTGAATTTAATATTAAATGCAACATGGGAATTTGTACATTGATTGTATATTCCAATTTGATTGAATTGTTTAATAATTTTTGAATCAATTGCAGGAAATTAAGAAGTCCTAAGGGATACAGAGATTTAAAATCTTAATTTATCAAATTATTTGCTTGAAAATACAGAAAAAATTCCAGAGTAAAATTAAATAAAAATGTTAAATAGCAGGAAATGAATATTTGATTGTTATTGCGTAAATTAATTTAATAATTATTTTGATTTTTCAGTAATCATTTTATCACTTTTCAATTAATTATCATTCATAATTTTTTATCACATTTAATAAATTTGATTTAAAAATTAAATTTAATTAATTTCTCTGTTGTTTTTAATTGTAGATTAATTTAATTTTATTTAATAATATTATGTTTGATAATCAGTGTGATTACTGATAAATTGCAATAATTGGATTATTGAGCTGTACAATATTCCTGAATTTTAGATAGTCTTTAGAGTAGAATGAACATTCCTAAGGAGAGTTTCATCACTTAGTACGGAGCCATATTATTATAGTTGGATTGTGCAATAATAATTACTTAAATATATTTTCAGTTTAATTAATCATTGTTGCGTGGTTTATTCCCAACAAACTTTTCATTTTATTAATACTCTTAAAGTATCTGGAAGATATTCGGCTGAATTTATTAAACCGAAGAAGGACTTAAATGTTACCTTTTTTCTCTGGAATGATTTAGTTAAAATTCAAGAATAGTTTGAAGTCAATAGAGTTGATTGCAAACCCAAACAACTACTTTTGTGAATTTTTTTATTTCAGGAGAATCTTTACAGCATACGACAGACGTAAAAGTTCTGGGCTAAAGATGCTGCTAAATTTATGGATTTCTCATAATCCTGCAAACCTTGATTCACTCTGTTTGATCCCTTTAACATTGATAGAAAGTATATTAGCTTCAAGTAAAAGTATAATGCACACATTTGGGCTAGAAACCCTAGTATGGTACTTGGATATCTTGAATAAGTGCTAAACAGAGCTGTTCGTTTTATAAGTTATCATAATATTACATCAATGCTCACTCCACCTAGCCAGTTGGGTCGCTGACCTTGTTTCATAGACTGTTCGAAAGAAATTAACCAATTATTGCCTGCATTTAAAGTTTTCCAAAGGAAACAAGTTGCCTTACGGATTACCATCCCTACACCGTCGAACTGTTCGATGTGGAGCAACACAGTTTTTCAAAATTTCCACTTTTTTCGAAAAACAAAACTTTTGCAAATAAAACTAGAAGTCCAAACAAACTTTTGCGTGATATTTGATTTGTTAAGTCCACTTTTATGTATACGACCCAGATGTTTTAGGAACAATATCTTTCAAACATTGCTTTCTGAATGGAATAAGTTATCAGATTACAGATCCTTTAAATAAAAAATTTAAATAATTTCCTTAAAATACTAATTAAAATCTCAAATCATTTAAAAAAAACTTCGAATGAAAAATGAGAAATTAGCAAAATTTTAAAGATCTTTATATTGAACTTTTATTTACTTTGGCATGAAAAATTTTTCTTGGAAGATTAATTCGATAATAAGTATTTATTGAAAATTTTCTAAAAAAATTGTTTCTAACAATCTGAAACAAAACATACAAACAAATTTTAAATACAAAATAATGATTAAAAATGAAACAAAAAGTCCTATTACAATAATATTGAATTCGAATTTAATTAAGAATTTTGTTTTTTGCTCATTAAATTCTAGGAAAAAAATGTTTTCAATTTATAAAAATAAATTTTCAAGTTTTTGTCCTCATTTCCTTATTTAGGTTAATGACTATAATAGTTAAAGATTTATAAATTATAAAAGATTCTTTTAAAGATTTTCTTAATATAGAATTGAAATGAGTTGAAAATAGATTTTTCATTTTGAATCAAAAGCTTTTGACTATACCATCCTAAAAGTATGCAATAATGTATAAGTACTATACTGTTAAATAGATAGGGCCTTTGTAGACTAGGGTGTTATTGATATTAAAATAAATTATGCGGAACAATTTTTTCGTTTAAATAGTATCGAGTGTCACCTAGAAAAATTTTCAAATTTCAAGACTTAATTGATAATTTCATTTGCTTTAGTGGTAGCTGCCACGGAATTTCTAGAATAAGGGTGCAAATTGAATTGCATATTGTGCAATAATACTAGAAGGATAGAAGGATTTTTCGAAATCCTAAAACAATAAACCCCCCTAGATTTTTGAAAACCTACCAAACAAAGTTATCAACCCGATAATTGTGAATCTAATAAAGCTGGGAGGTTTATATTGAAAATGGCCATATGAAGTATTAGAGCAAGTGCGTTGACAAATTTGGATATTACTCTGATTAACTTCTACGGTGGGGAAATTTGTTTTTTTTATATTTTATTTTTTTCAATATATATATTTTTTAATATAATAATATCATGAGGAAATTTATAGGTTATTTTATTTTAAACATCCTAGTGGGCATGCACGTGTATCTAAAAGACTATAAAGGCAACCATAATAGTGTTCTGGGTAAATTTGAATAAATTTTGAGTAAATTTGAATTTAATAATATTTTAAATTTTAAGGACAATTTTCATTTATTCCAAAGTTAGCCCAATCCTTTAAATAAGTTCTTATTTCTAGGTAAGGAATGACCGACATATGTAAATGACTAGAATGATATACTTAAACTTAATACAACCCACTTTTTATTTAATAATAACTTTTAAAAAAAATTCTTAGAATTAAATTGATAAATGCGTATGTTCTAAAATGTGCCAATAATTTTTTTTTATTACAAGTATAACAAAAAACCCTTAATTATATTTATTTAACCGAAATATTTGGATTTTCTATTGAATTCTACTCTATTCTTATAAAGGTTATATTTTTTTTAATAGTATAAAAATTTATACACGAAATCTTGGATTAAGAATTAAAAGTTACCCCAACTTAGGATAATAATACCAAGAAACCTTTTATTTGAATATTAGGTACTACTAAAAAGGAATCCTATTAAAGAATTTTCATATTTAAGGAAAAATAATAAGAATTATTAATATATATAATAATAATAAAAAGGGACATCGTTCAAGAATGAAGAACTTTGAATATGCTATAATTACAGAAAAGAAATTTCTATTTTGAATGTTAATTCAATAGAATTCGAATATTGTATAAGGTCTATGTGTTATAATAAGAATGCTTTATAAGTGAAATAGTCCTAAATCATAGAAAAATAAAGTTTGTAGGTTCAGTTTATTATTTCTTTACGTACGTGTGTCTTTATTTTTATTATATTAAAAAAAATAAACTTAACAAACACTTTTAAGGTATTTTTGAATATTTTCAGCCAGATTTTCATACAACATCTTTATGCCCAATAGCTATACTAGCACACGAAAAACTTTAAAATTTTTTAAATAAGTTTACATAATAAGAAGTACGTATGTTTTGAAAAGTTTATTTGGAGTCTATCAGATTTTCTTTGAAAATTGTTTTTATAAAATTTGGGATTCGAATTTTTTTCAATAAGAATTCAAAAATTAAATTTTATTATATTAAATTGGGTACCTAATTTTGATTAAAATATTGAGGAAAAAAAAATAGAAAATAAAATATTTTTTTCAATGTATACTTGCTGGATTAATGTTAACAGAGAGAAGAACTGTCTCTTATTTCAGAAATTTACTTTTATATTAAAACACTTTTAAATGCAAAAGATCAACTTTTGGTTAATGAAAAAAAAAAAAATTCAAATCTTTTAACGAGGATTGAACTCAGATCTGTTTACACCCCAAGCTATTTCGTTGACCACTGCACCATACAATTATTAAAAATTCATGGTCGGATTTCTAACTTACAGAATGAAAAATAAACCCATAGACACAGGCAAGTTAACATAAAATTATATAAAATATATTTGAAGTCAAAACTGTAGTTGACTAATTTTGATTTTAATTTAACAGATACATACTACACATTTATTATACATATTATATTTACATACTTTCTTAAATTAATTTGTATTACGCAGATAAGACTTCGATTCTAGTATTACATAAACAAAAAAAAAAAACAAATGACTTACATAATTTGTTGTTGTATCTTAAAAATTTGAAGATGAATAAGTTTTGTAGTCTACGCTTTGTATGCTTTGAATTTGATAAAATGTTAGGGTCGTTTCTTCAAATCCCTTTTTGGGGATATTTTTTTTTTATTTCAATTAATAGTTTTTTTTTATTTAAGTATGTACTTGTTTAAATTTTAAATTTTTAAAAGTAAAAACGATAAATTTGTTTGTTAATAAAAGATTTGACATTTTTTATAGATTTATTTTATTTCAATCAATAACGATCCATTTCTCCATCTATTAACTTTTTGTATACATATTTTTAAAAAATGTTGCTAAGCTATGTATATTGCTTTACAACCATTGTTTAGATTCAAATCGAAATACTGGTTTGTTGCCAAAATTCTACAATATTTCTATTCCACGTGCTTAATAATATACCCCACATAAATGGACATAAAATTGTATTAAATAAATGTTGAGTTTTGAATTGAGTTTTGCGTTATCAAATGAAAATGATAAATTTTATTTTTTGATTTTTTTATTATAACTAATTAAGGTAAAAAAACATATATTTTGTTTGTTTTTTATCGTGCATTTCATTTGGCTTTATTTCAGGGACGAGGGAAACTTTGAAATTGCTTGAAATACATTGCTTCTGCTTTTCGAAGCAAATCAAGCAACGCAACATAGTGTACATTGAGCCTTCGCCGTTATATTAGATTTTAACTGAAAATAATGAAGACTTACTACAGAAATGTTCTTGTGAAGAATAGTCTTAATAGTCTTAATAATCAAAATGTTTTACTATTTATATAAAATTTCCAGAAAATATCCTGTGAAAAGCTGGAATGAACTAATTCATAAATATTTAAAATAATTTTAATTCTTAAAAGCATGTCTTTTCATTTTATTTTGTTTTTTTGTTTTTTTTTAAAAAAAATAAATAAAATATTTTTTGCCTGCTTATGATAATTTATGATATTTTATATTCTAAAATAAAACATATCCAACAAAACTTTAATATTTTATTATTTTATAATTGAACACATCTAACGCAACACATTTGATTGAATGCGTTTGTTTCACCTCATTTGCTGTAAAAATATATAAATAAATAGTAATAGTATTAAAAATAATTTTAAGAACTTTAAAATAATTTTATATTCCCATTTACCTCTTCCTTTAGAAAGTAGGCACAATAAGAAAACATTGAGGGTAAAAAGTTGATTCCCAATTTGACTTATAACTCAATGGTTAAAGTGGCGGCTTTTCCATCAAAAAGTCTAGGGTTTAAATACTTGTCAGATCATATCTAATAAAAAAATATAGTGTATATCATAATAGTTTAATAACACGTCTAAATGCTAAATATGCAAAGGTCTATTATTATAATATCAGAAATTATTTACTTTTGTCTGGTACTACAAATAAATAAATAAATAAATAAATTATAAGTAATAAATTGTTTCGAATTTTTCTAATGTCCGAACTTGTTTTGTCGGATGTACTACGAAATAATACGGTATCGTCACATTTACTGCAATCCATTCCTAATAATAATATTTTGTAAATAAATCTCAATAATATTTTGTGTTTTTTGTACATTGTATTAAATGCTATTGACAGCTAATTTTATGGAGACTACTGAGAATCATTCGGTACTTTTAGGGCATATAATTGTTTAATTTTTTAATCGATTTGAAAAAAAAAAACACAAAATATCTTTGTTATAATAAATTTATGAATTCAATTTGTTTATTTATCAAAAATTTAAACAAATTTCAATTAAAATCACTATTATTAAAGGAAGTGGACCATGTATAACACGAGCAATTATTGCTAAATATATTAATTGATTAAAATAATTCATAAAATTTTTTTTCATTGAATGAATTTTTAAATTTTATGAATTTTCATAATTCATTGATTTTTTAAAAACCAAATTTATAAAGAGAAATTCATTTTCCAATTAAAATTAGTTTTTTTTTTTTTATTTTATCGGACAACAACCAAAAATATCAACTAAAATATTACGCTAATTATTTTTTATAAAATTTTAACCACAAAATAATGTTAAACATATAAATTTCAATAGAAATGTTTTTTTTTTTAAATAAATTTCAAAATTTTTTTAGTACAACACTAAAATTTTCTAAAATGGATTTTTAAATAAAAATTTAATACAATTTATTATAGAAATTGTAACTTATATGTGAATTGTATGTACTATATATATACAATTATTATTAATAGTTGTGGTATATTTGGCGTCTATTGTGCTAGATATTGTTAGTTAATAATTTCATAAAATAAATATATAAATATTTTCAAAAACCACATATATTTATTGGTTTAAACGTTTTAAATGGGAACTATTCCTAAAAACGTGTTATATTTAATACGTAAAATTTCACACGATAACTCGAATTTTCAGAGCTATATGAAATTACCGTCCTATACAGTTTCAATCCATACTACTCAGTTTTTATACTGCAGGAACAGTCTTCGTCTATTAATTCTGAACACAAAATTTGAGATATGATTTGAATGAGTTAAACCCTTAATTTATGAATTGAACTAAGTTACATGGTACCATTTCAAAATTTCCACTTCCTCTCCAAATTATAAGTTAATTTGGTTTCCTTTTGATTCGGCAGGATTCAACAGTTATTAAAATTTGTCATCAGAATTTAAAATCTCCCAATTTTTGGGCTTCTAAAATTAAATAATTAAAATTCTCTGACTCTAGAATTCGTTCTATAACTGGTTTTAAACTTATTGAAATACTTAATAAAATAATTTGTAAATTTGTTTTATAATCGACCACCACTGATTCATATTGCATTTTTCTCTTTTATGAATTTATGAATTATGGTTATTCGTAGTAGGCTCCAAGGTATCATCTAATAATTCATACTTGTTCTAAAAAAAAAATAAAACAAATTAATAGTTTTACATAAATTAGGAAATGCTTTCAATTTAATAAGATGCAAAAATATATTCCATAATAAATGATATATTACGTTATTGGAAACTATTTGAAGTATTTAAAAATAAAATGGAAACCATTCAAATTGAAATATTTAAATAAAAAAATGCTAACTATTTGGAATCTATGAAAAAAGTCCCTAAAATTGGTATGAATCTATAGGGTCATTTGGCATATGGAAAATGTAACCAAAAGTATTTTTTTAAGTATAAGACAGTTAGATTCAGTCTGCAGCAAGTTTGTAGTTTTCATTGTAAAATTTTTAAGAGGTTTTAGAGTTGTAAAAGCAAGTTTGCTTTTTTTCAAAAAAATATAAAAGAATTATAAGTTTTTCTATCCCTATCGTAGCATTTGATATAATGCGGGTTTTCCATCTCCTAAGTATGGCTAAGCAAATTATTCGATCCCTAATTTTGTAACTAACTCAACCCCTTCTAATTTCTTTTTTTATAAAAAATAAGTTAGCAAAAAATCATTTCATATAATGGGAGCTCCCAGGCCCCTGCTAAATTAATTATTGTAGCCTAGATTTTGTTTACAAGTTTGAACACCCTTCTAACTTTTTTTAATAAATAATATGTCAGCAAAACAGCATTTAGTTTGGAGACTTTTATAAAAAGTACAAGTATATTTTAAGGATTTTTTTCTTGGGAACTTTTTTCGTACAACCAACTATGTAAATATCCGATTTGATTTAACATATTTAAAAAACGATAAATCAGTACTCGGTTATAAAATACTTCTTTAAAATAAACTTTTATTCAATTTTTATTTTCAGTTACCATTCAATTGAAAACTTTTTTTTAAAGGTTAGTAAAATTCAAATATTCAGACATTCAAAAATTTTAAAATCTGTTGATTTTAGAAAATGCTTTCAATGTTTTTTTCTTTTTATCCAAACAAAATCTGAAAGTACTTTTCAAAATTGATTGATTACTTATATATTTTGAATTTTATGTTCATGGAATAAGTTTTTAACGATAGGTTCTTTTTATGAACTACAAATATAAAATTTGCTCAAAAGTTCTCAAAGAATATTCGAAATCCATCTAAATAAACTAGGTAATAAGTTTTTAAAGTTTTAAGTAAAAGATTAATGATGTGTGGGTAGTTGATTCAGAAGTGGGGAGCTTCATGAAGATATAAATTCATTGTTTTGCTTCGTTCATATTTTAAAGTTGCTTGCTGGAATTTGAGATAAATTACCCAAAATTAACTTCGAAGCCTGTTCCTTATATTTAGTATTTACCTTACAAATTTACTTTAACAGACCATCGACATATATCAAAATGCAGAATGCTCAATATCTGTTGTAAATCTATTTAGATGAATTATAAGAACACTTACATTTTCGGTACCAATTGTTGGGAAAAAATGGAATGTTTTGAGTATTATTTCCTTTATATATTACTTATACTGGTCAATCGTTTTTTTTCTATTAATAATTTTATATATTCAAGGGAAGGAATCCCTTTTACAAAACTATTTAAATAATTATATTTAATTTAAATGTATGTGTGATTTATGACTTAATGGTAACGACATCGGCTTTTCAAACAAAGGATCTCGAGTCTAAGAAAACCATATAATTAATAATTTATATCATAATAGTACCCCCTTTTCAAGTTAGATCTATATGGTCCATTCAAGTATCATGGTACAAAATGTAAATTGGAGGTTCTAAATATTTATAAAAGTTCTTAATAAAAATAAATCTATAATTAGAAATACTCATTATTTATAATATATCTAATAATTTAGTACAGAAATAAAACCTAAACTTCTATTAACTATTTAAAAGTATTAACACCTTAAGGAATATTTCAAAAAAATTAAATCTACCATTAAACTGAAACCAGATTTTTAGGGGCTAAAATCAATAAATAATCTGATTTTCTTTTCAAAAAAGTTTAATTGAAAAAGTCAAAAATATGTAAAAAGAAATTAAATATATATAATTATTCTTTTTTAATACGTCATCTCGTAAAAATAAGTTTTTTCTACCTTTTCAATAAGTTTTTCTATCTATTACGATAAAATATCTTTATATAATTGTATTAATTTCCTGTTTAATGAAAAACAAAAAATATTAATTCATCTTTTTCAGAGTCCTTTTTATTTTCTTACTTACTAATGATAATTACTCGAATATTAATTAAAAATTTTATTAAAAATATTACTTAAAATCCTGATTCTTCGAAAATTAACCATCAATTTCATGAATTTGAAAAATTGCATATTTATAGGAGGAAAATAAATTTTTTTAGGACAGCATAGGACTCTTTGAAAAATGGTTGTGCGATAAAAAATGAATAATATGAATAGATGAAGTTTATATATTACAAGTAAAATAAATGGAAAGATCATTTGCAAATTTTCATATTTCTACGGATGGAGCTCAGTGGTGTAAATTACAGATAAATTACAGAACCCGGATAAGGCACGTAAATGTGCAAAACAAGGTTAAAATCCGTAAGTTATTATAGATGGCAAACAATTTTGAAAAGTTGTAAAATATTTGGATCACAGTTTTAGGAAGCTGCTTTATAAAGTTCTCAATCCGATTGCTATAGTAAACTTAGTCAGGCTGTTTAAATTGAAAATGGGAAAAACTTGAATATTATTCGGATCATTTTTTGGAATGTCAATAAATTTTAATAATATATAATTTGAAGTAAATATATTTCTTAAATCCTAATACCTATCCTAATATCTAAAAAATTTATTATCAATTTACTCACTATAAAAAATTGCATACTTTTAGGCTAACAAAATTTTAAATGACTAAAGTAAATAAAAATTATTTTAAAACGAGATAAAATATAGAAATTTTGAATAAATATAAGTTTCTTATGTAAAACTAATTCCCGTATAACAACAACCTTTTTATCATTACAATCTTTCAATGAGCATTAACTTTTCTTATAATATATTTTTTTTTTGTTAGTCTAAAAACCTGTGAATATGTCTATTGTATCCCTTTTTTTTTGGAATCTTGATTTATGAGACAAAATTTTAATTTAAAATCTGAGTCATATTTTCCCAGGATATTCCAACCAATTATTCTAAGGACAACCAAAAAATTATAACAAAAGACAAAATCAGAAAATAAATAATAATGCTGTCCAATATTTACCCTACCAATCACTTATTATAATTTCGAAAGGAAAATGACAATTGTAATAGAAAAAGATAACTAAATAAAAAATGAAAATGAATATAGAAAAGGTTAAAAAAAAAAAAATCCAATCCAAAAGATTAAAGAAAAATCAAGAAAGAAAAACTTTTGGAAAAGTGAAAAAAAAATAATCTTGTCAAGAAGAATTTTAAAGAAGGCTTATACAGAACAACAGAAACGAAAATTGGCTCCTAAGAACTATGACAAATGAATAATAAATTGGTTTTAAGATTTGTATACCCAAAACATATACAATATCTATTTATTAAAAAGAGAAAGATAAATTAAGTCTACCGGAAAATTCTATGCAATTATATGGTTACTTAGGCTTCGTAGATAATTTTCTGAAGGGGGCAGCACGATATCTCGGTATTTAAAATTTTGTAAATCAAATTGAATTGATTTTATAAGCCGAGATATTGTACCCGACTCTTTTCTGAATTGTTCAAGGACAAAATTCAATATAACACTTTAGTTTTCTAAATTTTATTTAAAGTTTAAGCTTTATAGAGCCTGTTGTAATTGAGTTGTGGTTGTAATTGTTGTTCAGGCTTTTTAATAATAATTGAAAAATTGTTTTTCAGTAGACCTAAAAATGAATAATTTGTTAATATTAAATGAAATATTATACTATGTCAGAACATTAAATAATAATAAAAAAGGGACGTAAAGTCGTTTTTTTTAACAAATAAAATATGGCAGTCATTTTTTAATTCGGAATACAATAAACAAATTTAAAGATTTTTTGGAAAATATATTTAAAGATGAACAAGTTTTTTTTGGATATAGTTAATTAAAGAAGAAAAGAGGTATTGGACAATATAATATTGAACAAAAAATTACCACAAAATAAATTAGAAGGGTTGACTTGTGCTTAAGCTGTTTCTTTACATAGGAATTGAATAATTTAAAATAAATATTTATAGTTTGAAAGTTTTTTTCAATAAAAAATTAGTAAATTACTTGAAATATATATATATTTCAAGTAATTACTAATATTAAAATAGTTTCTTAAAGAGCATCTGATATATATTTTTCGAAAAATTTATAAAAAAGTGATATAAAATGCATATTATTATGAAAGTGTTTTGGAGGAGACTTTTACCCCGAAATCTCTTAACATTAAAATAGGTTTCTGTTTAAAGATTCTACTGTTTCAATTAACTTATTGCCTCCGGCTACCAGTTCCCGTTGTGCAAATTCGAGAATTGTTTATAGATACACAAGGTGGCGTAAAACGACCGATATGGTTTAAATGTTTAATAACGTTTTTATTTAATGGTTAATTATTATTATTATTTTTTGTTATATAGTATATTATTAGGGAATATTTTTAGCTTAAGTAGAAAAATTATGTCCCAAGTGATAAAAATTCTCGGCTTCGCACATTCGTGCTCTTTCCAGTACATTTTCAATAACTTTTCATAATTTTTTATCGCTGTTCTGTTGTGTACTGTTCCATTTCCAATTCCCAAAGTTTTTTCGCAAAATTCTGAAATAAAAATAAAAAATATAAATAAATTTAAAAAGTTATTAAATATTTAAACCATATCAGTCTTTTTGCGCCACCCTGTATAGGCTAGTAATCTACAATATTGGCTTAAAATTTCATTATATAGGTACAATTCAGTAATAACATGATCATTTTTATATAAATTCTATCTCCAGCCCCCAATACATTTTCAAATTAAAATTTTAATAAATTAAATTTATTTAATAATATTTATTGACATTTAAATATAAATTTTTAAATGTCAATTTATAAAATATATTATTATATACTCAAAAGATTCACTGAGAAAATTTTAAATTTCAATTTAATAACTTAATGTAATAAATCAATTTTCATTTGGACTTGAAAATTTACTCAACTAATTTTTGTTTCATCAATTTTTCTCGAGAGAACATTTTATATATATGTATGCATGTGTACGTTTTTTTAATCCATCAAAATTCGATGCATGTATAGTAATTATTAATCATTTAATTCTGAACTATTTTTGATTTTATAACATCATCATTGTACACATATATATTATTTTCTATTGATTTTATTTTCATTTTTCTTGTTTTATTTGAACGTATCGTGTTCAAAAAATGTTTTATAAAATCCTTCAGATTACTTGAATGGTACGACGAATTGATGGTACGTTTGAAAATTTACGAACCTTAATTAATTTAATTAGATTTTATACTACAGATGTTATGAACTAGTTATGTGTATGAATTGAAAAATTAAAGCTTAAACCTTTTGAAGGTCTATGCTGTGCAACACTAAGCTATAGTGAAGACTTAAAATATGTTTATTCTTGTGGAGAGTTACCAAATATATTTTCTACCACAAATCTGACCATGTTTTTGTGTACATTTTAGTTGATACCATTGGGAACCATAATTTTGAAAATTGAATTAATAATCCCTTAGACTGCATGTCATGCAGGTATAATTGTTGTTATTGTAAATATAACTGTTTCTCTACACAAAATACGAATGAATTTTTGTTTTGGCAAAAAAAAATATTTCTTTCCTGTTAAATTATTTTTTGCTTTCAAAATTAAAAAAAAATAAAACCAAAAAAAATAAGTTAATATCATGAATTATTATGTTGTATTGGAAATCGTGTTAAGGTATTAACATTTTATTTAAAACGCATATATTGGTTTAAGTCTCTTGGGTGTGTAAGTGAAATAAGGATATTTTATTTTTTAATATCTGTCAAAAGTGTCAAAATGGAAAATGAAAAGTTATTGCAAAAAAATTTTAGAAATTATGAAGCGGAATGGTATGGTATGATTAAAAAATTCTTACTAGCATCCATTTAAAATTGGTTTTCCGTGTTGCTAAATAATTTTTGAATTCTTGTAATTCTAGAGTAAATGTTGAATTAATTTAACGCGTTAAAGTGCCCAGAAAAAATTTGGTAAGCGCGTCTAAGGTTAAGAAATTAATAACAACATTTTGAATATTTTGTTTCCAAGGGAAAGTTTACAACTGATTGTTACCACTATATGGCAGTCTGATAAAAATAGCTACATTAAAGGACTGATAAAAATTAATAATAATGATTTCATGCCTTAATTAATATTTGAACCCACGAAAGATTTTTAAAGAATTAAAAAGCTCTTTAGCTGCGTATTCTTTTGCATTGGTTTAAGGTCTAGGTGATATTGTAATTAACATTGTAATATATGAAAATAAAATACTTGCATTATTATCTAGATTTTATTTGCCATGAAAGGTTTAGTAAACTAAGGACATTTTTAAATAGGTATAAAAGTATAATTTCAGAACCTTTCCTATAGGAGCGATTACATGAATAAGAATCTATCCACTTAAGGAAGAATTATGAAAAACCATATTTTTCGAGTTTTAGTAAAATAATATTATGTAACAATAGATCAAATTATTTACTAAAATCAGTATAAACAAAATCTGTTTCAAATCCTTCTTCCGTGTTATTAAATTGAAAGCTATCTATTGAAAGTTGTTAAATTTTTTAAAGTTGGTAAATCATATTTACATTTAAAACTTTCTGATTTTTGACGTTTCAGTTTCAATTTGACATTTAAATTACAAAAATCAATTTACTTTAGTCTTTGTTCATATGGTGGTAAGATAATGGGAATTGACCAAGGCAAGTGGCGTAAGGCAAATCTACAAAAATTTCCTTTGTATTGTCTCAATCCTATCAATATGTACAATATAAAACTGAGACCAAGCTTGACTAGCATATTTCAGGTTCGATCTTACAAGACAAGTGTACAATGATTTAAGAACATAAGGATCTGAAAATTCCTTTGCAGAGCATTTAACAAATCCCAATAATGAATTAGCTTTATTTATAATATTGTTATGAGTTTTAAAACTAAGTTGGGAATCAAAAAACACTTCTATGTCCTTAATTGATGTAACTTTAGGTAAACTAATACCATCTAAGATATAATTGAAACAAATAAGACTGTATCGATGTGTATAAGATATCAATCAAGATATCATATGTTCAAATTTAAATTGAAACGTCAAAAATCAGAAAGTTTTGAATGTTAATATGGTTTACAGACTTAAAAAAATTTTTCAGCTTACATTCAGTTTCTTTGAATTTTATAAAGTCCTTATTTTAAATCAGATTAAAAGGAAGCTATTGTAGAAAATAATGTGTATTTACAAATAATTGTTTGAGATTTTATTTAAGCAGTTTCATGAATTAATTCAGAAATTATTCTGTAAATTAAAAATATATATATATGTATATTTAATGTATATATATTTTTATTTTACAGCGTAAAAATTAATAATTTTCATAAAATAAATTTATATTTTAAAAGTATTTAAAGAATTTATTATTTATTTTAACATTCAATTTCATATATTTATTTAATTTATTTATTATTTGTTTTTCCCATTTAGTCTTAAAATTTTTAAAAGAATCTGTACGCTCTAATCTGTTTCATATTGTTCAACCTTAATTTAAGGAAAGATATATAATATATTTCATCTTCCTAAATGGCTTTTTTTCTTTCTTCTTATTTTTCTTGGAGAAATTTAATATTCCAAATGTTTATTTCCGGGAAAAACAAAATAAAAAACAAAATGAAATATTTAAGAATTCCAAATATGAAATTCCATTCCATTAAAATCAATCGATGAAAATTTCAATAATTTTTGAAGTGGAAAAATGGGTTTATTTTTTTTTTTTTATGTAATATTAATAACAAATTTTTTTGGATTGAAAAAATTTACACAACATTCATACATAAATGTGTGAGAATTAACAGTAAATTCAATCGAAGATCTAGAGTTGAAAAATACCGGATCCTATTTAAGTGGAAGAGTTAAATAGACCAAAAAGAGAGAAAAAAAAAGATGAAAGAAATTTAAATTTTTTTTTGAGTTTAGTAATTCGAAAACCTTTCTTCCGGAGGAAGAGAGAAACAAACTGTTTAAATTAAATAGGAAAAGGTTATGGCCTAATATTTTTGTTTGATCTTTTTAAATAAAAGATTCTGATTAACATCCTGGAAAATCAATCAATTCACAAGATAATGTGTTTTAAATTTAAACTATTGGAACCGGAACAAGTTATAGATCAAATTAAGAAATCTTTAAGGAAGGAAATATTAGGAGTGTGGCGTAATCGAAGTAACGATGGAAAATATTGGGAGTTTATATTAATAAACTTAAAGTGAAAAGATTTCTGGTTCAAACGCCAGTCAGATTATATCTAATTAACAAGTGTTGAAAAAAACCAAGGGTTTTTAAAAAAGCACTTTTCCAAATTATATAGTGTTTCATACTGAGTATTTTATAAAAATAAGTATTAAATTCAGTTATTTCATCAAATCATTATTAATTATGAATAATAGTGAAAATAATCCCGATGCACTCAAGAAAACCTGTTAACAATGTCGAAATATAATGTTCGAGCTTCAATGTTAATGTTTAATTTTGGAAAAATATACATTGGTGAATAAGTTACTGGTTTATAATAAAAGAAAAGTTTTAATTTTTAAGTCCTAATAGCCCTTCAATGGGGAAGGTTCTCAAAATTTTTGGGTAAATATATGATGATGCTCGAAGATCTGTTTTAAGAAATCTCGAACTATTTATTATCAATTTTAAGAAACCATTTTAAATTTATCCCCTTAAAAATTAAGTTTTATTTAATGGTCAATTTTCTAAAATTAAACAACATTTGTTAAAAATTATAAAGGTTATAAAAAGAGCTTCCTTTTACTGTTTTCATATATAAAACATACACAGAACAGAACTCTAGTTACAACAATTTTAATATAGGGCGTTTTCCGACCTTGGGGGCTGTAGCTCCGTAACGCGTGGGTTGAAATTTCTTTTCTCTATTTCCAAAGGCTTAAAAGTTTTTGTAAACATACGAACAGATGGACAGACGGACAGAATTAAGCTAATAAGCACATTTTTTCAAAATTTTTCTGAAAATGTACTAAAAATGTATCGTTAAGTTGTCTAATTATATTGTAATTGATATATAGTAATATTAAAAATATATACATCACTTGTGTGTACGGTATTCGTAATTTTATACAATAGCTACAGCCGAATAATCAAAATTACTTACTGAATGCCTTAAACTTCTTAAAGAAGTGAAAAAACAAGTGATGAAAAAAACCAAGGGTTTTTAAAAAAGCACATTTTCAAAATAATATAGTGTTTCATACTAAGTATTTTATCGGAATATAATGTTGAAGCTTCAATATTAATGTTTAATTTAGGAAATATATAAGTCAGTGACTAAGTTACTGCTTACTTATAAAAACAGTAAGTTTTTAATTTTCAAGCCATATTAGCCCCTCTATATGGAATGTTGCTAAATTTCTCAAGGATATAATCCTCACTACTCCCCATCCCACAAACTTTTTTAGGTTCTAGGAATTAAATTGTGAATTCCACCAAAATTTGAAATATTACTTAGAATTTTACTATTTAAGCAAAAATGGTAAAAACTGAGAGACACTTTCTTCAATTTAAAGAACCCCTTTTAAATTTAAAAAAATCTTTTAACATATATTAAAATATAATGTTGGACCTTTAAATTTTGTATATTAAGGAAAAAATATTTAAACAGGTATTCAAGTTACAGGTGTTTAAAAATAGCAAAATTTCATTTTTCGAGTCCTTATAGCTCCTGAACATGGGGCTTGACAAAAAAATTTTGTTAACCGACTCCTACTAGTTTCTAAGGATCTAACTCCTCCCAAAATTTCAGAACCCTAGCTGGTACCGTTTAGAAGATATGCAGGGCCAAAAATTTTGCAAAAATTGAGTTTTGCATAATGGTAAATGTTGGTACCGTATGGCAACCCTATACTACTTAGCGATATATTTCTGTAAAGTTTATAAAACCAGCTATCGTTTGCCGTTTTCAGATTGAAAATACATTCAGCAGAACTCTTGTTATAACAATTTAAATATAGGGCTTTTTCCAACTTTAGGGAGCTGCAGTTCCGTAACAGGTGGGGCTACGGAAAAAAAATGCTTCCACGAAATTATTTTTTTTGTAATACCTACTCGTGGTTAAAATTTCTTTTCTCTATTTCAAACGATGTAAAAGTTTTTGTAAACATACGGACAGACAGACAGACAGACAGACAGACAGACAGACGGACGGACGGACGGACAGAGTGAAACTATATAGGCACATTTTTACAAAATGCACTTTATCTAAATAGTCTTTAAAAATTGAGTTGAAATTAAAATTAATGTGCTAAAATTCTTTTAGCAACGATTAAAAGAAAACTAATAAATCAAACTAGAAACTATTTCCGTAAAATTAATTTGCTTAAGTGCAAATAAAGTTATAAACAATTTTAAATTAAAAGAAAATCTTAAACTTCATTTTATCAATCACCTTATTGGTGAATCTTGAAATTTTCAATTAAAGTCTTTCCTAGTGAACATCACTTTCTAAGGTCTATTAAAATTTTTGTAATAAATTAATTATTTTGTGAAAAATTTAACTTTTAATACATTTTTTTGCGAAAGTTATCTTTTAAATTTTGATTTCAAATGATTTCAAAAAATTTATTTTAAAACAAATTTAATTATTTATTTTATAATTAAATTAGTTACAGGTGTTTATTATTTTAATACAAAAGTTTTAAATAGATCATCAGTCCATAGAATATTTTGGCTTTACCCTAAGAAAGTTGTTATAAATGTTTTTAAACCTATTCACAAACTGAATTTGAATTTTAGAATATTTAACAAAAATAACAAGTACTAGACATAGTGGAATAAAATAAATTGCTATTTATTGATGACACTGTTATATCGAAATGTAAAAGTGCCTTCAAAGAGGTACGATGGAAGTGGTTATAGGATGCAAGAACTCTTGAAAGGACGTAACATATTATAAGAAGATCCCAGAGCCAAAAACGGCTGCAAGAAAAAAGTCCTGAAAACATTATTTGTATATTAAAAAAGTCCCCAAAATAAACTTTTTATAAAAGTCTACAAAATAAAGGAGTAAAGTCCATAGTTTAAATGTTTTGTTGCCTACATACTATTTATGAAAAAAAGTTTGAAGGATTTTCAGACTTGGAACCAAAATTTTTACCAAATCTTACAATAATATTTTTGTATATGACTTTCTTAATGCTGATTTTCAAAGCATTAACAATGCTTTATTAATCATTAGTTGGGACGACCTGTCAACCGAACAGGATATTGACTTGATTATCTCTCAATTCTATTCAAAGCTATTTGAGATAATTAACTCTTTTGTTCCTAAAATTTTCTTTCTTTCATATTTTCATAATTGTTTCATATTTTCTGGAAAAAGGGAGACCCCTAAAAAATTTTAGAACGAAAACTAAACGTACTACGGTTCCTGAATCTATCTGTCTAATATTCTATAGAAATAGAGACCACAACATTCAATTTTTAAAAAGTCCTCAAATTTTCTCAAATTTCTATTTCAATTATTCTTAAGTTTGGAAAATTTGTATACTTATGAAAAAACTTTCAAACAAATTTTGGGGACTTTTTTCACTTTTGCACTCAAATCAATGATTTTAGAGTAATGAACCTTTTAGTTAATTAGTTAATTCTAATATTTAAAATATTTTATTAAAAGTTTTCTAATTATCAAAGAAATATTTTCTTTGAAATGGGTTCACCACATTCTTTAAATGCTTTATTATCTCTCACACATCCTTAAAAAACCAGGAAATATTATTTGTTTAAAGGAATGTTAATGGGTTCCATGAAATATATACAAAAATTAAATAAAAAATTTTCTAAATAATACAAATAAAATTCTAAATATCTTCGAATAGTTTAAGTATTTGATTCTTCCAAGAAATCCTATTGAAAAACGTCTTTAATAATAATCAGAAATTACCAATAAAAAGTTTTTATTATTTTATTTTGTTTTCAACAAAAAATTAAATTAACTATAAATTAATTAAATATTACTTAATTAATTCAATTAGCACCATTCCAGTTATATCAACAAATTTCATTCTACGAATTATTCAACATCTAAATATTTTTGAAGAAATGGTTATATTAAAATCACATCCGGAATTATAATTTTATTTGATTATTTATTTCCTGAATAATTTTGATAAGATTTAATAATAATATTTTATATTCCATTAAAATATTATATCTTGAGATTAAATTGTTAATTTATTAGTCACAATTAGAGATAAGTATTTACGTACACAATTGTGATTTTATTTCTTCATGGTAGCAAATAATACACAATATAATTAATTGTTTATATACTTAAGATTAAATTAATAAAGTGAGACAGAGTGAATTTGTAAAAAGTGAGATAGATACAAAAATTGGAAAATTGTAGAACAAATGTTTTTACTAGCGCATTCTTAAGAGGCATAATAATAATCAGTTTATTATTGATTTAATGAAATTTATTCTTAGGTTTCCTAGTTTAAATCCAAAACGAGGAAGAGTATAGTAGAGTAGACTGTGTTAACTCTGGGATACCCGTGTGATCGTAATATAGACATTATATCAGCCGGTTAATTACTTTTATCAAAATTTTAAATACAGAACTTATTAGGCTTTCAGTTATGAACAGAAGAAAACATAAGTTGAAAGGCAGCTCTGCGAACCTCTTCCACTACACTGACGATATTTTATGCAGACGTTGGCCATTAAAGTTAACTACTATTGACAAAATTTCAATTATCCAGCTTTATTATGTATAGAGTAATGCTTATGTGAGATATGAAGTTGTATGGCAACTACTCCAACCCACTGCAGACCAACCAAAATATTCAGAACGGAGGTATGGACGGACAGATGGACAGGCATACATAGTTAGAACGATTTACATTTTGACTCCGATCCGAACCATACCTTTGAGACTATATCTACCCCCCTTCTTTTTCGGCGTCACAAACGTAATGGCAAATCTAGTATACCCTTTTGACTTATAATCATACGGGTATAAAAATTAGGGAAAAAAAATAAAATTTTAAAACCTTTCATTTTTAAACAGTCTTCTCTGGTCTCAATTTTGATGTGAACCTGCAAATTTATTATAAACCTTCCGAAAATCCGAAATAATTTGAGTTCATAGCATTATCTTCTATAAAATACAAAATTCATATTGTATATATACCAAATTCTTTATTTACCCGGATTTGGATAAGTGATTGCATAAAATTATTTAATACTCTTTTAACGCGATTGAATTTGAAATAACCCGATTTAAAAAACATAATTGAATTCAATTTAAACCCACTTTGATATTCCAAAAAGAAATTTATTAAGAAAAAAATTGATTTGGTATATGCCTGCATTTCACTGGCACCAGTTATTTTTAACGGATTATTGCTAACTTATTTTGTGTGAAAAAACAAAAGAGGGGCTTTAGAAATTGTAGCCACATTAATTAAAATCAAATGAAATACAGTCAAATGAAATACAATCAAAAGAAATACAGGCGAATGAAAGTACAGCCAAATGAAATACAGCTAAATAAAATACAGGTAAATTAAATATATCAGACTTGTGAAAGTACCCATACCCCACTGGTAGTTGTGTCCAATTTATTTAAATTGGCTTTAAAGAATAAAGGGTATAGTAGAAGTCATTATCATATGGATGCGTTTAGAATAAACAAATGAAATAAAACGATTTTTAACACACTATTAACACAATATGTCAAATTTAACATTAATCATTAACTTCAAGGTCAAATTTCTTTTAATATGTCTGGCAGGGTTTATGAGTTTAATTTAATATTTCAATTCAATGATAACGTCATAATTTTTTCCAGCTGTCTAGAGTTGTCCACCACTTTGAATAAACATGTATCGTAAAAAATGTATCGAATCAAATGTATAATACATAACCTCATACAATTAATCGAAAACAAAATACTCGCAAAAAATCTTAAGAATTTTACATGGATTTGGTATCTAATAATTTTTTTGAACTTCAATACAAAATGGAAGTAGAATCGTAAGAAATATATTATTTAAATCAAATAAATTTATTTTTATTACTAAAACGTACAGACAATTTTTATTATTAATTTTTATATTTTACTTTTTTGGAACTTTGTTATAAATAATAAAAATAAGAAATAAGAAAAGATTTGTTATCTTAAGATACTTTTTGTTTTTAGCTTTGCATATTTTTTTTGTGTATGACATATAAAATAATATTTACGCAAAAAAAAAAGGATAATAAAAAATGTCCTTGATATTTTGTCTTGATTTAATACAAAAATGTGTGCCTGCCTAATACCATTATATATATACATACACACATACATATATTTTCGAGGATAAAAATTTAAATGATCTTAAAAGGATTTATTAATGATGTTCTTATAACTTTAATCAAAATTTAAGAACAGAAATCTGAAATGAATTTTAAATAATTTTATATATTTATTATAAATTTTGTTTTTTTTTTTAAATTTATTTCAGGATTGTTTAATTCAGGATATTTGACATATAAAATTACTTAATTTAATATATAGATAGGATTTAAAAAAAAAAGTACCGTTAATATCTCATTTTATTTTGTATTTTTTTTTAAATTTAATAATTATAATTATAACTAGTAAATCTTAAAAATTTTTAAAATCAAGAGAGCGCTGTACAACGTGTGCACAATAATAAACAGAATTTAACTAAAATAATTATTTTTTAATTAACTAACATTAAAATATGATAGCAGGAATATCGGAATCGCTTTATAAAAGTTTTAATTAATATTTAGCACTTTTGTGCCTTGACTTAAAGTCGTTGTAATTCAGAAACATAATGTACCAGTGAAAAGTCTAACTTTTGACACGCCAGACGTTTCTTCTTGAAATGTGAAATTAAGATCGAAAAGACACCAAAATGTCAAAACAAAATTTAACTAAATATATGTAAAAAGTTAGTTTAATAATATCAACTGCGTTCAAAACTGAAAAATGGCTATTTGAAATAATTGCTCAATGCAATAAGGCCCCAAAGTAAAATGAATGAACTAGAAGAAAATCTGAGTTTTGACACTCTTGAAGTTTTTTCTTGAAATGTCAAATTATGATTGAAACTAAAAGACACGAAAATGTCAAAACAAATTTTAAATACATATATTTTCATAATTTAACTACATATACATTTGTTAAATAGAATTAACTGCATTCAAAATTGAAAAAATTGCTACATGAAATAATTTCCCAGGGCCACAAAGTAAAATGAAATAACTCCCTAAATAGAAATGAAATACTTCCCCAAATGAATGAACGGTTATTAAAATTGGTGTAATATATTTAAAAAGTACTGTATAACTTGCTTACGTTTTTTTGTTCATTAATGTAAACATAGCTGGAAATATTTAAAATATAAATATTTTTAAAAAATATTATAAGGGTATATTCTGTTTATACCCGTGCATACATATATGACATCGGGTATATTAGATTTGCTCCTCCGTTTGTAACGCATCGATCTAGACGAGCTAGATATAGTGTCAAGGGTACGTATCGGCTCAGAATCGAAAAATTAGTCGATCTAGCTATGTGTGTCTGTCCGTCCGTCCGTCCGTCCGTGTGTCAGTACGATAACTCAAAAACTAAAAGGGCTAGAGTCTTGAAATTCACACAAAGTCATTTTTAGACAATTTCTAGGTTCCCTATTGTTTTTGGTTAAAATCGGACCAAGGCTTCGGGGAGCTGCCATACAACTTTTTTGCACCAATATGAATTTCTTAAAAACTATTTATACTACGGGGATGAAAATTACACACGTTTAGTTTTATAATGACTCCGGCACTTATATGAAGTTTCAAAATGTTAGGGCCCCATTTTCGGGGGGCTGCCATACAACTTCTTTGCACCAATATGAATTTCTTCAAAACTAATTATACTACGCAGATGAAAATTACACACGGTTAGTTATATAATGAATCGAGCACTTATATGAAGTTTCAAAATGTTAGGGCCCCATTTACGGGGGGCTGCCATACAACTTCTTTGCACCAATATGAATTTCTTCAAAACTAATTATACTACGAGGCTGAAAATTACACACGGTTAGTTATATAATGAATCGAGCACTTATATGAAGTTTCAAAATGTTAGGGCCCCATTTTCGTGGGGCTGCCATACAAAGTTTTCGATTCAATAACTGTGAATCTAATGAAGCTACAAGATTAAAATTAAAATTGGGCAGGTAAATTAATAGGGCAAGTTACTTGTCAAAGTTGGACATCACTCGGACCATCGGACTTTTAGGGTGGGCCAATTTTTTTTTTTTGTTTTTTTTTTTTTTTTTTTTATTTTTTTTTTTTTTTTTTTTTTAAGCTAAAGTTATGGCACAATGAATGAAAGCACGATAACTCAAATTTTGTTTTTAATTTTTGTGATTTTTTTTTTTTTTTTTTATGTTAATTTTTTTTTTTTTTTTTAAGCTAAAGTTATGGGGCAATAAATGAAAATTTTGTTTTTTGTTTTGTGATTTTTTTTTTTTTTTGTTAATTTTTGTTTTTTTTTTTTTATGTCAAAATTATGGGGTAATGAGTTAAATGTATAAGGGAAGTAAATTACGGTTTATTTTATACACCATAGTGGGTATGCACGGGTATCTAAAAGTTGACAAGAGCAACTATAATCTTCCTCGTTTTCTAAAAGTTTTTATAAAAAAGTTAAGTTCCAGAAGAATTTTACAATACTATATATTAAATACATTTGGAATTTTGAAATAGGTAATTATTTCTCACCCAAAGTTTCCGGGAGTTATTTAATTTTTTTTTGGGGACTTATTGCATGCAGCCCTAAAAAATTTCACAACGAATGTTATTATCAATATATTGATATATTCTTTTAACTTGTAGTTCTTAAATGTTAATTGTACTTTTGTATAAATCACATTAAAAACGTTAGCACTTCTGAATTAAGAAGATAGTGTATTTTTGCTTGCAGTTTCCCTCACTTTACATAAAAAACTATTTTTAATTGTTTTTCAAATACTTCGTTTACAAATACATAGCTATTATATTTTTCAAATCCGATTTTCCGATTAGAAAGTTTGTGGATTGGATCAGAATCAGAAAGTTATTCGTCCTAATTATTATTACCCGTCTTTCCGATTACAGTTTCCATAAAACTTCTTTTATGGTGAACGTTCCTAAACTTTCTAGAGCTCTAAAGATGTTTATTATAAATAGAGATAAATTATTATTATGAAATAAAGTTAAACTAAATTCTAGTTTCTAGCACTGTAACTTCAAACTGCAAATACAGATATCAAATAACTTAAATTATTTATTAATTCTAGTAAAAGTTTTTGTACTCAAATGAAAGTATAAGACAATATTTAATCAATTAATATTCAATATAAATCGTTAATTTTAGATTTTATTATCAATGTACAACAAGTTTCGTTTAATCCAAAATTAAAGTTAATTGAATTGTCACTAATCAGATTTTTTCTTGGTTAAGTTTTTGATAAGCTTAATATTATTTTGATACGTTATTATTATATTAATTAAAGTTTGTCTTACCAAAAATCTGAAGGCTTTCAGTTATAATAAAAAAAAAATTGGTTGTCAAAGCTTATTTAAGAAATCTTAACAAAATATATTTTATTTATTTTGATTAAAACTAAAGAACTGAAGAAAGTCCTATTTGATATGACACGTAATCTAAACTAAAATTACTACTTTATCCCTTTATTCTTCCCATATAAAATTAACTTCTAAATAATATAGTTAACTTACTTTAATAAATAACTTTGAAAATATTTTAGAGATTTGGATAAGACATACGAATAACATACATAAGAATACAAACATAAGAATAATGAACTTTTGAAAAAGAATCTTGACAATAGTTTAAAAGATTGTTAAAAATAGACTGAGTTTCAGAGAAAGAAAATGAAATTAAATAAAAATGTTAAAAAAGCTCTAGAAATCATTTTGTAACAGAACGTGCTTAGAAATATCTATCATTAATATAGATTTATATATGATTAGGTTTTTTTTTTAATTCATTTAAAGATTCATTGTGATAAGTTTGGTATTTTATTTAAGAAATTCTTTAATAATTCTTTAATAAATTAAAAAATTTTTGAAAGGTTCTTAATAATTTGAAGTCCATGTAGTAATCATAAAACTTTAAACTTAGTGAGAAATGCTCATAGGATGATGCTTATTAAAGTCCCTGTGATCTACCCGTGATTACTATCACAAAATATTATTTTATATTTAACTGTAGAACTTCTGTATAATAGTTATGCAGGAATAAGAATTGCGATATATAAGATTCACGTACCACTTTAATAAGTTTCCATTTATACAGGTTTAGTTTACATAAGTTACAATTGAACGCAGTAGGGGTTTCCTTTAATTTTGGTACTTACTCCGTAAATTTACTGAAACTCCCTTAAAATATATATTTAACCTTCTCTTAGTTATTTTAATGTGAACATGCATCTTCCAAAGATAAGTTTTATATACTTTCCGCTCAATATATGAGGTACTGGAAGGTGGAGTTACCTACCCTATCTCAAATATCTCTAAAACGGTAGCACCGATTCAGATGATACAAGGTGTGCATCAAAGCAAATATTGAAAAATTTGAACCGGTATTCAAGTTACAGGTGTTTAAAAATAGCAAAATTTCAATTTTCGAGCCCTTATAGCTCCTAAACAGGGGGTTGACAAAAAATTTTTTTAACCGACTCCTACCAATTTCTAAGAATCTACTTTGTATAACTTCTACCAAAATTTCAAGACCCTAGCTTGAACCGTTTAGAAGATATGTGTGTTCAAAAATTTTGCAAATAATTGTAAAATTCAGTACCGTATGGCAGCCCTAAACATTTGCCTTTTAAAAATATATAAAGTTTATACACCTATACAGAATTCTTGTTATAAAAATGTAAAAATAGGCCTTTTTCCAACTTTGCAGCTGCAGCTGCGTAACGGGTGGGGCTATAGAAAAAAGTGCTTCCGTGGTTAAAATTTCTTTACTCTAATTTAGTAAAAATAGTGACTTTTTATTAATTGAAATTCAAGTTCATGCTTTATTTTTTTTTAAATGCTTCTAAAATTTAACTAATTTAAAAAAAAATATGTAAAATTTTTAAATTGTTTAAAAATTTAAATAGTAATATGTCATTTAAAAAGAATCAAAGCGACGAATTTCAAATCTTTTCTAAAATTCTTAATTTTTTTGACTTTCAAAATATTATTTTGTAATTTAATATCATCACCTTGTCATGACAAGAATCATTAAAAAATTCAGCAGAATTTATAAGAAATCACAATTTTGAGAATTAAAGAATGATAAAAATGAAATTCTTTTCCTATTATCTTCTTAATAGTTGAATATATATATTCGCTTTATAATTCTTAGAAAACCATAATCACTTTTCAACACATTTAATGACACCTCATTGTTAAATTCTACTTTCTTTTGAATTAACGTTAATGTTTCACAATGTAAAAAATATATAACATAAATTTTATTTCAAAAAGAAGTTAACAGACAAATTGAAGATTTTAAAGTAGCACAATCCAAATAATTTATTTATGGTTATGTTTAAAATTGGTATTAAGTAGCATCAGTTATATTAAGTATCTTGTGATTTATTAGAATTTATGAATTTAAAATTTTTAACTGTAGAGATTTAATCAAAGCGTCAATTCAAAAATCGGATGATTATGTGGTTTCTTTTGGTTATGGAGACGCATTTGCTTTTGTTTATTTAGTTTCTAGTATTTCTGGTTTACGATGTACATTTTCTCGAATTTAAAAAAGGTTCTATGTACAAAGTACCCAAAATAAAAAATTATAATTTTTGTTTTATTTTCCAGGGGTGGCGTAAATAAAATCGATAAAACGTATAAGTTGACAGTTTGTTATACATTTATGACATTTTTAAATTTTAAGTCTAAAGTATTTGAAGTATAAACTTAGTTTTTGAATAAAAAAAAAAAAACATAAATTACAAATCACATGCTTTAATATTAAAAACAAATCCTCAAATTGTTAATGTGTAAAACACGTCCACAACCACCACCTTTAATGTATTTACACGATTTAAACTTTAAATTTGAGTTTGAAAATTGACATTTTTTGGTGTCTATTAAATTTATCAAAAACAATATTATTTTTAAACATGAGGGTAAAAGAATTTTAATTATGTCTTTTGATATTCCAAAATAGTTAATAGGTAGTAGTATTATATTAATCATCTATAAGATTAATACTAACAATTGAACAAGTTAGGAAATTTGTTTAAGAAATGAAATGTCACATTTTTAAAATAAATGTCAAAACTTTGTTTCTAAAGAATGACTTAAATTATAAATATATTTTGAAATTATAATTTAAATTATTTTTTAGTCAAATTTGTAAGACAATGCTTTTACAGTTAAATTTGGAAATATTTATAAACAATTTATATACCCGTGCTGTATTGCATAAATGAAATATCAGTTATCGCTAATTAAATAATCATTTTCATAAGTAACGTTTTGATTAGTAAAATGAAACTTCATTAGTTGGTTGTCAAAAGCTTTTAAAAATAATGTGCTGAAAAAAACCAAGGGTTTTTAAAAACGTACATTTTCAAAATTATATAGTGTTTCATATTAAGTTTCAAGTAGAAAATGTTAATAAAAATAAATTGATAATATTATAATTTAGTTATTTCATCAATTCATTATTAATAATGAATAATATTGAAACCCATTCTGAAAATATAATCCAATGTAGTCAAGAAACCTATTAACAGAGCTTCAATGTTAACGTTTAATTTTAGAAATGTAAACACTGGGGAATTAATTACCGATTTTCTAACAGTCCTTTAATGGGGAAGGTTTCGATATTTTCCCTAATCAAACTTATGTTGGTTCTCAAAGATCTGACTCCAACTCCCCTCTGACTTAAAATTTTCACATAACAGTGAAAAGTTCTTTATCAATTGGACCCAGTAGTACAAAATCTATAATTTAAGAGACTAGTAAAACGGGAATAGTCACATAGAATGTGTAATATCAAAAACTAAAAATTTTAGAAAAAAATTTTAATAAAGTTCTTTCTAAAATCCGTTAAAAAAAATACATTAAATTTTATTTTTTTTTCAACAAGATATAATTGAAGATTTAACATAAATCCTCAGATCAAATTTCATATAAATTTCATCTTAACTGAATTTTTCAGATCCATGTTGAATAGATGTTGAACTTTAATATAAAATATATTTGAAGTTTTTCTATTTTGAAGTAAAGCTTTAGTTCAAATCCAATATCAGTTAGTAGTACCTATATACTTATATAATGCATTTTAAAAGACATTTTGACACTTGTGTTCTGAAAGAAATAGTTATTAAATGTGAAGTGTATGCATACAGTACTTAATAATAGATGTCACTAAAATCTTTTTTGAAATTTTCAATTTTATAAAATGAGACAAATAAAAAAAAAATAGAAAGAGATAAAATGCATTTCCATTGCATTTAATTTGAAATTTTAAGAATTAGTTTTTGTTGGGGATCATAATAACTTATATTTTCCATGAAAATCATTTATAATGTGCTTGTAATGATATTTAGAAACTATTTTAAAAAAATTAGTGGTTTCTTTATGAAATTTTAGGTTATTCGTTAGAATTTTCTTTATTTGATAATTTTCGGAACTAATTGCGGAAATCCCAAAAAAGGTGAAAAGCTTTTTGGTAATGAATATAAATTAGTTTATTATGATTTTCCAATGTTTATTTTTTAAGAGATATTATAGGTGTCATGTAGTTGACTGCAGTTGTCATTAGAGGGTGTTATAATATGTAGTTGTATAAACTAAGAACTATGAATGAGTAGTTGTCACTTAATTCAATTTTTGAAGGAAATTATATCATTAAACAAAGTAATTTATATTTTTGAAATGTTAAATAATATTTTTAATGAATATTAAGGTAGTTTTTCTTGTGAATCCTGCATAATGCATTCCAATAATATATATAGGAAAATATTCGACTGCACAGCAGGGGTTTCTTAGTTTTGAAGATTCTAAGATATTATCTTCTTAGAAGTATAAATTTTGAATGATTATGTAGTTCCCAACTTTAAGTTATTTATAGCTAGGTTTAATGTATTGTTAACTTACTATTTATTAAAAGAGCAATTAAAGTTAGGATCTTCGAGGCTTGCATAACACAGAACATAGGGCTTCCATAGTACAGTATTATAATTTTGTTTCTTTTGCTGTAGTAAAACACGACTGTTAGTAGGAAAATTGATTTACAATTTACAAGGGTTCCTGAACAGGATGACTCACCATTAAATAATGTTTTATAATACTCTGGCCACAAAGATTATGAAACAAAGATCTGTTGAATATGACAAAGCAACATTATAAATGTTACCCCTTAAGGCTAATAATCCGGAACCACGTGCTTACAAATCTGACTCCATTGCCACACGATAGTCAAAACACCTCATTTGGAATCCATAAGTGGGATCGCCTAACACTACGTGAAGAGAAACAGTAATCTGACTCCATTGCCACTCGATAGTCAAAAACACCTCATTTAGAATCCATAAGTGGGATCGCCTAACACTACGTAAAGAAAAACAGTGGAAAAATAACGCAAAGAGAAGTAAACGACCTTTATATAAATTAAGATGCTAGTATAAAGCAGTGTTAGATGCAGAGGCTTTGGGGAAGCCTAATTTAGTAGAATACAAAAAAAGCCATTATTAATAAAGAAGGTTAATACAATTATGTTTAAAATTTCAAAAAAATTCAAATATATTTAAAAATCTTTGAACTTTATCAAAGAATCAAACAATTATTTGGTTAGAGAATTATAAATAAAGAAATTTAAATTAAATAGATTTTTAATTGAATGAAACTTTTAGTACATAGTCTAATTCTGAAACTATTAGAGCGAATTTTAAAGAAATTTAAAAAAAAAAAAATTTGAAAGAAAAAATTGCAAAAAACCAAAAAAAATTTAATAAAATCTAAAAAACTAAATAGTTCTTCATCATTCGAATAAAAACTTAAGTTCTACTTTATTCTAAAATAATCTAAATTTATTTTTAATTAATTAATTTAAATTTTTTTTTATTTCTAAGTTTTTTTTTCTTATTTAAAAAAAAAATTAAATAATTTAAAAAAAAAATAAATAAATTAAAAATATTTAAAAAAAGTTTAAGTTTTTTTTAAAATTAAACAGTTCGTTTTTTTTGATATTTTTTTTAGTTTAAATTATTAAATAGAAATTAATGACTTTTATTATTTTTAATTTAAATGTTTAGTGAAATGATTAATTTAAAATATAATAATATTATCTTCTGACCAGCTGAAGCTAGTGACGTGAAATTTTGGGAGAAGTTAGATCCTTAGAAAATAGAGTTGTTTAAGATTTTTTTTGTCACGTCCCCTGTTTAGGAGTTGTAAGGGGTCTATTTTTTAATTTTGCTATTCTTAAGCACCTGTAAAGGTCTAACATTATATTTTAACATATGTTGAAGGTTCCTCCTAAATTTAAAAGGGGTTCTCAAAATTGAAGAAAGTGTTTCTCAGTTTTAACCACTTTTATTTAGATAATAAAATTCTAAGAAAAATTTAAAATTTTGGTGGAAGACAAACTTCTAGAAATTTAAAGTTTTTGGTGGTTAGATCCTCAAAAATCATCATAAAATAATGTACTTAGTAAAAATTTGGGAACCTTCCCGATTGAAGGGTTATTAGAATTAAAAAAATTTTCATTTTGATAAATCAGAAACAGTGTATATAATTTCAATTTTGCAATGAGCTTTTTTAAAAACTTTTGGTGTTTTCATCACTTGTTTTATTATAGCTTTTGTAATTTTTGTGCTGCATTGAAGGGTATTACGCTCAAAATATAAGTGAATGTAGAATACTGGATGCTAAAAATATTGTATGTAATTTGGTTTGAAGGAAGTTCGAAATGTCGTTGACAAAGTTTTACAGAGAATTTTGTCAAGCTTTTAAATTTTATACTAATGTTTGTTTTATCTTTGTGGGTCCAATTTTATAGTCATAAAACTTAAAATAGTTTAAAAGATCATATCTCCCAAACGGCAAGAATCCGCCCCAATTACAAAAATTTTGTTGATTGTGCTGAATTTCAAAATAACCCTTCCATTGTGATAAGAAACTCTTGCAATAATCATTTTATAAATTCCTTTGTTACAAATTTAAACAATTGATTAGACAACAGAACAGACAGCATTTGAATTCATTGAACCATAATTCATTTATAAACAAAAGAACAAACAATATATTAATATATTTAAAAATAAATTAGATGATCATGTTACATTCTTTTTTCCGTAATATGGTTTCAGACATTGCATTTTGTTTAACTCTTAAGTGCATATATTAAGAAATAATGTAAAATACATGGTATTATAATATTTTAGTAAGATCAGTTATTTTTACTGCTTAAAAGGTATTCGTTTAACAGACATATTTTACTATTTAATTTAAATAAAACAAGATCCCGTTACACGCACCAATTATTAATTATTTAATCTATTTGTGTTTAAAAGGAGTTTTTTTTATAATCAAGTTTTTATTGAGTTAATGTAAAATATAGTTTTGGTACAACAACGATTCATCGAAAAAATGATTATTAAATTATTGGATTAGTAATAAAAGGTTTCTAAAATAAGGCGCAATTTCAATTTCTACTCATCAAAAATTTAAAAAACAAAAATACCTAAGTGAAAAATTTAATAAACTATCGGAAGCTATCTATTTTTAAAAAATTTGTTTAATATAAATGTTATTTTAAGTTCATGAATAAAACTTACACAGGCATTTTAACAGTAATTCGATATTGACTTTTTTTGGTAAAGTAGCCTCATTAGGGTTAATAAACTGTTTTAATTTATTTCATGCGGTTTTTACTATTCAATTAAATTGAAATTTAATTGACACGTTTATTATTCTGTATATTAATTGGTATTCATGTTAAATGGTTACATTTTACAGGCATTTAGTAAAAGGTTATTTATATTTTTATTTAATATTTATTTTAAATTTGTAAAAACAATATTTCAACATTCTCTTTTAAATGATGTCGTTTTAAATAAAGTAATAATCGAAAAATAAATAATAATAATAATATATTCGTAAGCCTAGGTATCCTAAAATTCATTTGAATAATTCAACAAAATTTCATTATTATTATTATTCATAAAATTTGTCATTTATTTTCTTTGGAAATAAAATATTTAACGAGGAAGAGTGTGGTAGAGTAGACTGTGTCAACTCTGGGATTCCCCCGTATGACCGTAATATAAACATTATATTTATTATCCGGTTAATTACTTTAGGCAAAATTTTAAATACACAGCCTAATTCGATTTATAGTAATGCTCATATAAAAGAAGGAGTTGCTACTCGAACCTGTGGGCTAAAATTACTGGATTTCAATAGCCATGTCGGCTCGATTCTGATCCGATCCATACCTAACGTAATGGCAAATTTAGTATACCCTTTTGACCTATAGCCAAACAGGTATAAAAATTAAATGCAAATATTTCAACAGAATTGGAAATATTTGGTTCAAATTATTTAATTTATTTCATAATAATGATTGTCATTTTCACAGTATCTTTGGCATCATATTAATTATTAAATAAATGATTGTTAAAATCATTTCCCTTTAAATAGAAAATGGCATAAATTATAAAATAATGAAAATCTTAAAATAACTAATGAAAACAAATTATTGTGGTAAAAAGTTGTAAATAAAACTAGAAGTGATTTACTCTTGACCTTTTCGTTTGCTTGAATATTTAAGGTATAAATATTTAAATTGAAATTTTAAAAAAATGTGCTATTAAATCATTATTGCATATAAGTGAGGCTACGTGGGCTTAGTTTCGAACTGATTTGTCAAATTTAAGAATTAAAAATGGGAAAAGGAGAATTACTTTGGTCACAATTGCTGTTTTAAATGATGTTCAAAATGTCAAAATAATATTGAAAAGAGCAGAAGTTTTTTTAACCCATTTAGGCACAACAGCTTTTAGGCATAGATCTTTTAATGCTTTTCCGTGTCAATTTGAAATGGTGTGGTTAATTAATCTGGTATTATGCATTCGTGTAGCTCCTTGGTAACTCCTTGTTAAGTTAGGAGTTATCAAGGTAATACAGTTAACTGCAACAATACGTCCTTGCATTTTTAACCCTATTCGGCCCGATGTTGGGAAACTCTTTCTATATTGTTATCTGGCTTTTAAAAAAATGTGATTTGTTTTTATTAATTTATTATATATTAATGATTATTGATATTGCAATATTTTAAAACCGCCTATTATCAAGGCGCTAAGGTTTGTATACTATTATTGAATTATACTAATACTATTATTGTTATATTTATTTAATTATACTTAACTATTAACATATTTGATCAAAGTGGGAGTTGTAATTAAAACTCCTTTTTTCAGTGTCTTACCTTAAAAAATAACTTACGATCTGGAACGGGATCGAACCCACATTGCTTCAAAATTCATACACCAGGTACTTGACCAGTACGTCACATCACTTCTAGAATGTGTTTAAAAGTCCTAGTAATAGAATTTTCAAACTTTTAGAACCTGTAGTTTATAAAATCAATTCAACATCATGTGACCAAAATCTCCCTATTAACGTTAGGCTATTTATTCAATGTCCATCATTGTTAAAACAATAAAATATTTTACACAAATTTATTCACAATATTGCAGATATGTTGATCGAATTGTAATTATTTCGGAGATGATTCAACTTAAAAGATCTAAAAAACAGAAATAAAAATATTTTAAGATTCTAAATAAATTTTTATTACACTTTTTCAATCATAAAAAATGACAGAAGACTTGAAAGTAAGATCTATTATTATATTTTTAATAATCTCAGAATTAATAAAATTTTTAATGAATTTTTTTGGGTGTTTTTAAAATTTTCTTTTATAGCTTTGATTTTTATTACAAAAAAAAAAAAGAACTTATTTAATGGTTTTATTTTTATATTAATTTGCATTTAATGAGCTTCAAAATTATTTGGAATCATTGATTTTTTTAAGAACGAACATTAAATATAAAATGAAGATTAAGTAATACATAAAAAACAAAATAAACAATAACTTTCTTGAAAACTGAATTGAATAAAATTAGAATTCGTAATAATAAACTTAGGAAATAAAATATATATTTATTATATTATATTTATTTTTTTCCCACGCATTATTTATACAAAAATAAAAATTATAAAAAAAAATTGAATATAAATGGACAATTTGTTTTGTAAATATTGGATTCTATTCTATATTTAATTTATGCATGCCCTTGTATTTTGACAGTTAATGGAAATAGAAAAATTCAATTAGATTTTTATTAGTTTGAAGTTTCATTTTCAAAAGATATGACAGAAAAGTTCAAAACCAGAGATAAATTATTAATATAAAACTTTAAAATTGGAATTAAATTAATTAATTTAAAAATTAAGAATTATTTATATTAGCCCACAACACAATTTCAAATAGAAACGAAATTCGCTTCGCACAACTGTTTTACTTCAAATGGAACACAATGGTTGCGAAACAAAGAAATAAATAAATCGAATAATTATAAAAGCTTTTAAAGCTTTGTATAATTTAAAATAAATATATTTAAGAAATTTTTTTATTTAATTTTTTTTTTCAGATAATAAAGAATTTAAAAAAATTTTATAATTTTAAAATGTCATCATACTTTGTGCAAGAAAATTTAAAAATTTTTGAAAGTTATTATGTTCTGAAAATGCCAACTTTTTAAACAACATTATGAAGAACGATGAATTAAAATTTAATTTAAATGAACAGATATGTCAATAAACAGAACTGGCAATTTTGGGGCACGAAGAATTCGAGAACAGTGCATCAGCAAAAATTACACACTCTCAGATACTAAGAGTTGAAATAAAGCATATAGTGCTATAGATTCATATTTTTTCGAAAATGAAACTGAGCATCAAAAGAAAGGATCTTTATGGCGGTATTCCGCCATACCATGTCAAAAAATCATTAACGCCTGGTAGTTCTCTATAATCGTGTCATATGGTTTCAGCCCATACCGTGAGAGAGAAAATCGTTATTCTCCGTGAACTTTTCGATAATCGAATAATTTCAAAAAATCCTTGTAAATTTTTTGGGGTTTTATTGAGCTATGCGGGACGACTTTTTTGTATTGGCTCTTGATAGAACGTGTTGATGTCAATAATCCGTAAAACACTAACTAAAGCAGAAGATTAGCATAAAATTGCACAACGTAATGCTAAATGCATTAAAAACTTTGCATTTATTTGAAAATTTGAAATTCTAAGTTTTACGTTTGCACGTTACTCAAATAATTCTAATTATTCCTTCGTAAACAAAAGAATCGATGTTGTCTTTTACTTTATTCAAAATTGCAATACCAGATTTAAAAATTCAATTTTTAAACATCATTATATTTTTCTTCTTAATATTTAACTTTTTTTTATTATAATTTAAAAATTACTGATTTCCGATAAATATTGTTTTTGTTGGAAAAATTCGATTTCAATTTTAAAAAGTGCTGATTCCGGATGAAGGTTGTTTTTATTGAAAAAAATTCGATTTCTGAAAAAAAAAAAAATTGCTTTTCATTTGAATTTTTTTAAATTTACAATTTTTCATTAACCCGTTTTTGTTTATTGTTGCGTTTTCGCAACGCGAACTTTAGGGTAATGTATTTCTAATAAAAAAATTTCTGACCACAATTTATTGCCATCTAGTTCTTAATAGAATCATTAACTGCACGAAAAAAACTATTTGAGTGACAGAAAGTTTTATTTGAGTAATATTCTTGACATTTACAATTATCGGTTTTTGTTGTTTAAAATTTGTTGGTTTGAAATCAAAATTTAAAAGTGTCAAAAGTTGCAAAATTATTTTAAATTCTTTATTTATTACAAGTTTAAAGTAAAAACTAAATATTAAAAACAATGTAAGTAAAATTTTTTAATTTGGGCATAAGAAATTTTGAACATCAATTTTGATGTTGCGTTTTCGCAACAATAAACAAAAACAATATCATTTATTCGTTAAATTTTCAGGTCAACAAAAATTTTTAAAACTATGAAGAAATTGTTCATACGCGGAAAGCCCATAAGATTTGGGTATAAAATATGGTTCCTATGTTCCAGTGGTGGATACGCATATGACTTTTTCCCCTACTCAGGAGCTTCGACGGTGTACGATAAAGAACAAGGACTTGGCCAGAATGTAATTTTAAAATTGTCAAGTACTTTACAACACCCGAAGAGCCACAAAATATATTTCGACAATTTTTTTACGTCATACATGCCACAAGCACAGTAAGAGAACGCAGAATGGGAAAATGTCCATTGACTAAATGCAGTGATTTTAAAAAGAAAAATCGTGGAGCAATTGAATACAAATTTGACAAAGAAAATGAAATTTTAGGTGTTAAAAGGAACGATAATTCGGTTGTTTGTTTACTTTCAAATTTTGAGGATGTTGCTCCTTTGAAGGAAGTAAGAAGATTTTCAAGAAAAGAAAGAAAACATATTAAAATAAAATGTCCTGAACTTATTCAAAGCTACAACAAATACATGGGCGGTGTGGATTTATTAGACAGATTTATGTCCCATTATAGAATACACGTAAAAGGAAAAAAGTGGTGGTGGCCTTTATTTAGTAACTGCATAGACTTAGCCATTTCAAATGCGTGAAATTTGTCTAGAGCCGTAGAGGCAAAATATTTACCATTATTAGATTTTCGCAGAGAAATAGCTATTGCCTTGCTAACAACTTTTACAGATGAGCCACAGAGAAATATTTTTGTTGGAAGAGCTGGTTCATCTTTGGGTTTACGTGCTGTATCTGGATTCGAATTATCTCATAATTTGGTAAAGATTGGAGAAAATATTAGAAGGCGATGTAAATTTTGCAAAAGTCAAACATTTTATAAATGTATGGGTTGTTCCTTTGGAGATATTATTATTCCACTCCACTTAAAATGTTTTTCTGAATATCATAAAAATATATAATAAGAAATTTATCTTTGAATCAAATACAACTAAATCAAAATAGAATTTGCTTTTATATTAACTTGATTTTTTTAATTAGATTTTTAATTTTTTTAAGTTTCTACTTTCATTATGTTTGACTTATTAAAAAAAATAAAAGAATAACAAAAGAACAACTAATTGATGATTTTTTTTATTAAAAAAAAATTTCTCAGTTTTGATATTGCTTTTGTTCAATGTTGCGTTTTCGCAACACTCCAAAACTACAAAATGGCGGACCTTTATAACCTTTTTCGGCCAAAACTGTTTAAGTTACATCAAAAGCAGCTACTATTATCATGATCATAAAAATTTTCAAGCTTCTTCAATGTGTGAACAAAAACGGGTTAATAAATTTACAAATTTAAAAATTAGCTTGAAAAATTCATTCAATTTATTTTAAATTGTTTTTGTAAAACATTTTACATTGCATTTTATTGCTGTAATCTTTTTTTTTGTAAATTTCAGTTAAAATTAAATGAAAGAAAAGAAATTGAAAAAAAAAACATTGAAAATATTGAGAAAATAATATTTAATTACAAAATAAAAAAATATAAATATTGGAAGTACATTAGTTCAATAGTTCATTACAAACTATACGTACATCAGTCAAAAGAACCATTTACAAAATATGCATGATTGAATGAACATCATTCCGTTAAAAAAGAATTTCAATTACAAATCTTTATTTATTTATTTTCTCTTGAATATCTCAATTTATTTAAACATGCTTGAATAAACAACTATAGGTCAAAATGCTATACCAAATTTGCCATTACGTTTGCGACGGAGTGAAGAGGGGGGAGATAGATATAGGCTCTGAGGTATGGATCGGATCAGAATCGAAAAGTAAATCGATTTAGCTATGTATGTACGTCCATCACTCTCCACGATGATTAAAAAAAATAAAGAAGCTAGGATTATGAAATTTTTACAAATAAATTTTTATGCAATAGCCGTGTTTGCCAATGAAATCCAGTCAGTTTGCACCATGGCATCGATTGGCTGCCATACAACTTCTTTTCTTATATGAGAATCTTTTCTTAATGATCACTACCCTACACATAAGGAAGGTTAAAAAAAAAGTTGTATAAATAGTGGCAAATTTTTTATAAAACTTCACTTCTCCATTTTTCCAAAGAAAATGAATCAATATTACATGATATTCAAAGATCTTATGTAAATAAGATTACTTGTTAAATTCATTAGGTCATAATTCTGTAAAATATATATTTGAACAAGTAGGAAATAATGTTATATAATAAAACTTTTACTATATTATACATACTTATATACATAGTATGTGAAAGTCTTAAAAATTGATTTATATTTGACGTCATAAAAGTATTTTTGGAGTATAATCGATCATAATTAACATATGAATTTGATTTCAATGGTATTTTTATATGAACTCTATGTAATATTATTTATTTGAATGAAATGTAGGTGAATTAACTTCAAATTAGTTTAAATATACAAATATATATTACGAATATGTCTATTTTGTAAATTAAATGCATTTATGAGAAATTTGTTTTTGGTAGTTGATGAAATCAGAAGTAATTTTTATCTTGCGGAATAATTTATTAAATACAAGATTCAACTGGCATTAAAATTTATTTTATACATGATTTAGGACTTTAAAAAGACTTATATAAAGTTATTGTGAAATAGTTTAACGCAACTGATGATTAATTTCATTAGAAAAACGATGAAGACTATAGTTTTCCTAGTCAACTTTTAAATACACGTGGTGTACAAATCCATCACTTGAAAATAAAATACTTAATATTTTAAAAACTTATAGAAGACACGCTAGTCTTATTACATAATTTATCCTAAATAATTCCCAGTATTATTAATTTTGAAGACATTCAAATTTGTTCTAAAAATTTGTATGGCAGCTATCCGAAGCCGTAATCCCGGACTGACGCAAATATAGCTAAATCGATTTACTTTTCTGTCCTAATTCGATCGATACACTTGTACCTTTATCTATTATGGATAGATAGATCTGTTCTAAAAGAGTGGGCAATTTTATTGGTCGTGTGATCGGTATAAAACAAAATGTTCAAAAACCAATTAAAATAACTCTACATATTTTCTCCTATATATTATATCTACAGCTAATTTCTTATCTTGGGTAGATACATATTGCATTCATAATAAAAATTTTAAATTGAGATTTTTTTAAATATACATTATTCCATTACATACAAATCTAAAGTAGATGATTTTAGTGTGGTATCTGTCTGTGTGTGTGTCTATCTAAAGTTTTCACGTAATTGTCTCGGATTGCTAAGCTTTTGAAACAAATCGGACAAATGTTGGAACACCCAATCAAACTATAGTAACCTCAAACATTGAGCTAAGAAGTTTCCTATACCATAGATAAATCGATAAACCAGAAGGAAGTACAGTTACTGGACAAATTATTATATTCTTATTATACGGATTGGTTTGCATGATTTTAGTCAATTATTTCACCAAGTATTTGTGGGGTATTTTCCGATCTTCAATTTTTCAATTATGCATTTTTGGAAAACTATTACTCATGATACCATGTGATGTAACTATGAAACATTGGAAACTATGAAATATTTGGCTATTCTACGGTTTAACTAGTATCCGCGTAGGACCAAATGACTATATATAAAAGATAGCTGGTGTTGCCAGCTTTAAAAAAATATATAGCTTTAATGGCGCATATTATCCTTTAAGGACGAAAAGGACATTTAAAAGTATCCTTGTTATTTTAGTCTATTTTACAAAAACCGTTATAACTAGCGATCTGTTCTTTATATATGTATTCATCAAAAGTAATAATTAAGATGACGGTCTGGAGAATATTCTAACGTTTATTTGATGACGATAGGTGCTGCCGTTTTGGAGATATTGCAATTTCAAGTGGAAATTTAAAACAAAAAAAAAAAAAATTTTGAACTTTCAAAAAAACCACTATAACTATGAAATTTCAAAAACATTCTGTATTTTTTATTATACTGTTAGAAAGGTCTTTTGACACTCTTTCCAACGGTATATAATAAGTATGGTGTATGTTGACAAATAGCCCCACCAGAGAACATGAATGAAAAACTGACACAACAATTTTATTAAAAAATACATTTTCATACTTTATTTATCATAAATTTATTTTGCCTTTTTGTTAGATGGTGTCATAATTCCAAAAAAAAAATTCCAAATTTACAAAATTCCAAAGAAAGAAAAAAAATTCCAAAAAAAAATCCAAAAAATATTTCCATAGCTTTAGCGAGCAAGAATTTTAGAGTTTGTTACAAAATCAGAATTATACGCTTTTTCCAGAATATTTATACATATGTATACGTGCGATTCTGAATTAGGAGGGATTTTAGAGTTGGATTCAAAATCAGGGTTTCAATAATTTGTTTAGCGGGGGTTTGGGGGCGGTAGCCCCCAATATTTATAATTTTTTTTTGTTGAAATATGCATGTAAAAAATAATTAGGAGAGATTTTATAGTTGGCTACAATTACAGGATTATACGCTTTTTCCAGAATATTTATACATATGTATACGTGCGATTCTGAATTAGGAGGGATTTTAGAGTTGGATTCAAAATCAGGGTTTCAATAATTTGTTTAGCGGGGGTTTGCGGGGGAATATTTATAAATTTTTTTTGTTGAAATATGCATGCAAAAAATAATTAGGAGAGATTTTATAGTTGGCTACAATTACAGGATTATACGCTTTTTCCAGAATATTTATATATTTGTATACATGAGATTCTGAATTAGTAGGGATTTTAGAGTTGGATTCAAAATCAGGGTTTCAATAATTTGTTTAGCGGGGGTTTGGGGGCGACAGCCCCCAATATTTATAAATTTTTTTTGTTGAAATATGCATGTAAAAAATAATTAGGAGAGATTTTATAGTTGGCTACAATTACAGGATTATACGCTTTTTCCAGAATATTTATACATATGTATACGTGCGATTCTGAATTAGGAGGGATTTTAGAGTTGAATTCAAAATCAGGGTTTCAATAATTTGTTTAGCGGGGGTTTGTATTTATAAATTTTTTTTGTTGAAATATGCATGCAAAAAATAATTAGGAGAGATTTTATAGTTGGCTACAATTACAGGATTATACGCTTTTTCCAGAATATCTATACATATGTATACGTGAGATTCTGAATTAGGAGGGGTTTTAGAGTTGGATTCAAAATCAGGATTTCAATAATTTGTTTAGCGGGGGTTTGGGGGCGGTAGCCCCCACTATTTTAATTTTTTTTTTGTTGAAATATGCATGTAAAAAAGAGTGAGATTCTGAATTAGGAGGGATTTTAGAGTTGGATTCAAAATCAGGGTTTCAATAATTTGTTTAGCGGGGGTTTGGGGGCGGCAGCCCCAACTATTTTAAAATTTTTATTTGTTGAAATATGCATGTAAAAAATTACTGTTTTTAAAAAGTAGTTTGTCATTAAATTTTGATTTTTGGAATTTTCTTTTTTGGAATTTTTTTTTTTTGGAATTATGAAAATGGAATTTCGGAAATGAAATTTTTTTTTGGAATTTCGTACCCAATCCTTTGTATTTTTTTTATTTATACCTGGAAACATATTTATAACGTATTAAAAATTTGTTTTTCAATAATAAAATTGTTTAATTCATTTAAAAAGTACGGCTGAAAAAATTGTAATTCATATCAACATTTTTTTTTATACAAAAAAAAATTACAAAACAAAAAATTTTTTATTTCATAAATGCTTATATCTTCTAAACGCTTTAATATAGACATACCTTATGTATGCCCAAATTATAAAAAAAACTAAGAGCTTTCCAACGATGTAAAAATATTTAGGGGGTTTCTTTGCAAAATTTTGAAAAATATGAGTTTTAGAGAAACGATGTTAAAAATTTTTTTTTTTGCAAAAATTTTCAACTTTGAACTACAATATCTCCAAAACGGGAGCACCTATCGTCATCAAATAAACGGTAAAATATTCTCCAGACTATCAACTTAATTATTAGCTTGAACTGAATACATATATATTGAACAGATTGCTAATTATAACGGTTTTTGTAAAATAGACTAAAATAACAAGGATACTTTTAAATGTCCTTTTCGTCCTTAAAGGATAATATGCGCCATTAAAGCTATATATTTTTTGAAAGCTGGCAACTCCAGCTATCTTTTATATATAGTCATTTGGTCCTTCGCGGATACTAGTTAAATCTTAGAATCCCCAAATATTTTTAATATTAAAATTTACCTTAAAATAATTATAAATATAAATTCCTTTAATCAAATTCGAAAATTAAAGTCAGATTATTTTTAAAGTAACAGTAAAAACTGTTGTTGCAATTCTGGAAAGTAAATCGGCAAAAACAAAAACAATCAAGAGTCAAATAGTGATTTTGTCATTTACGCTTTTTTTTGACAAATGCTTGTAAAGTTTTCAATTACTTTTTTCTACGAAGTTCCATTTTTCTTTGAAAGAATTGAAGAAAAAAGAACTTTTAAAGTTAAAAATTTTTCCGCGAAATTAACTACTAGTATGAAATTTGGAAAACAAAAAATATAAAGCGGAAAACTTCAAACAAAAAATAAAGGGAAATATTTTATTTTTTAATAAAAAAAAGAAAATAAAAAAAAACTTTTGAAACGTTTTTTAATGATTATTTGTGAAATCTTTCAAAAGGAAAACTTTTATTTAGTTGCTTTATTTGTTTATTTCTTATTTGGTTTCCTAGTGTCGCAGCAATAAGTAATGCACTCAACACTTTTCTTTTTCCCAAAACCTAAAAGAAAACTTTAACACTTAAAAAATAAAAGAAAAAACAACTATGAAAAATTGTAATGGTGTGGTTTATGACACTTACTGCGGTTTTTGCAGACTATTTTATTTAATAGTTATGGATATTTAAATTTTAAAGAATTAAGTTTTTAATTTCTTTTAATACGAGTTTTGGAGGTAAAATTTTTATTTGATTTTAAATAATTTATTTTTTAGTAGTAGTAAAAAAAAGTAGTAAAATATACTCGTAATTATGATCTATGAACTGTATGCACAATTTTACAATATTGTAGATTCAATAAGGAAATGTAGCCTTAGAAGTGTAGTATGTAGACACATCGCATTTTATTAAGGGGAGTGAGTTCAAATACCGCACATTTCACAATTTTGATAATTGGAAAAAAACGCAGCATTGGACAAAAATAATTTAGGCAGTCATTATTCTTATAGACTTAAAAAAAAGCTTTTGATACGGTAAATCATGATATACTACTAAATAGTCTTTATAAAATGGGAATTCAAGGAGTTGCAGCCATCTGTTCAATTCCTATTTAAAATTTCGTAAAATAAAAACTGGAATAAACGATTTTATTAGTGAAGAAGCAAATGTCGAAGTTGGGATTTCTCAAGGCACAGTTCTTGGTCCCATTCTTTTTTAGCTTATGCGAATAGTTTTAGAAAAATTGGGCAAATCGATATTATTCAATGTTTGCGAACGATATATAATTTTATATAAAGGCAAAAACAGTAATAAATTAGAAGAAAATATTAATTTTACCATATGGGACTATCGACTAACGGCTCTAAAACTGATCTCATCATATATAAAAACAAAAATAAAGAAAACATTAACTTATCAATTACTATTAATCAACAACACAAAGAGTTAAATTGACGAAATATTTAGGATTAGTTATTGATGAAGACCTATATTGGAAGATACACATGGAAAAATTAAAAAAATCAAAAATGCCACTAATAGGTGCCATTGCAAGATATCCTAGATTAGGCGAACATGTAGCAAAATTAGTTTTTTACTCTCACATTCAGTATGAAATACGGTATTTTATTTCAGTTTGGAGCCAAAGTTGTAAATACATTATTAATTCAATTAGCATCCTTATCAACAAAGCTATACAATTTTTATATAGATTACAATATGATTATCCGACTACTCAACTGTATTCTATTAGCAACCTACCTTCTACAATATTTTTAGAAAACTGGAAGTTGATTTAGAAATTGTCAAATAACCTAATCAAAAGGAACCTAAAACTACAAACAAATTCTTCAATTCATAATTACAACACAAGAAGTGCAGAACATTACCGGGAAAGAAAGCCACTATTTAGGCCTTCATTATATTATATGTGGTAGGTGACTGATAAATAGAAAAATAAATAAATAAACAATGAATGATTCAAACAGTTAAATTAGTTTAAAAAAAAATATAAAACTCATTCTACTTTTGCCACATTATGTAACAACACTGATAACTTTTGCTAAATAAATTCTAAAATTTAATTTATTGAACACCAAAAAAAGATTTACAATTTGTTTTTGTAATAAATCACTAATCAAAATTCAAAATCTGAAATAAAAGGTAGTAAAGATTTAAAATTAATAATACCAAATGATATGTTGGAAAGTTTGATTAATGAATTCTTGCTTTATTTTGCTTTTAATTTGCATGTTGAATTTTCTGATTTACCTCAAAATGATATTAACAAATTTTATTTTTTGAAATTAATTTTACCGAAAAAGCGGAATCCATTTTAGTTTTAATTAAATTTCAATTAATTTCATATAATTAATGTACAATTTAATTCGTGCATAAGCTTAGAGTGGTCAAATAACGAATTATAGGTACTTAGAATTATTTGATGTATATATTTAAATACTCTTGTTGTTTAATTAGTTTTTAATGAAATGCTTAGTGTTTTAAAAAGTAACGGTTGATAACAGAAACTTAGAACATAAAAAATATAATTTTAATAGTGAAACTTTCAACTGGTTTAGATCTTTGAAATTAGTATAATTATTGTCTTATTATATCCAGAAAAACATGGTTTGCAACGTTATTAATGTTCAACTAATTGTTAATTATACTAATTTACAGTATTAGATGACTCATGAAATTACAAAATCAAAAACAGTTTGATCAATCATAATATTTGATTGTCACATCACACCCATAACTCTGAAAATAATACGAATTTGAATTTAAACCTTCATAACATTGCATTTTTATTTAGCTGTATTTGATCACATTAATAATACACAAGAGTTGGCGAAACCTTGCCAATATGTAAAATACATATTTGACATCTCGAATATTCTAATAAATACAGGGTGGCCTAAAACTACCGATATGGTTTGAATGTTTAATAACTTTTTATATTTATTTTTATTTTTTATTTTCATTTGAGAATTTTGTGAAGAAAACTTGGGGGAATTGGAAATAGAACAGTACACAACAGAACAGCTATAAAAAATTACGAAAAGTTATGAAAAATATAAAAAATCTAAGACGTTTCTACATGTTATTCTTGTCATTATTATTATGTGTACTTCACACATTAAGTAATAATGACAATACTCATACCTTAAAATTTATTTTATAAATGAAATGAATCATTAATAAGGAATAGAATAGAAATTGAAATTTAATATTTCTTGATACTTATAATTACTCGAGTAAACTTAAGTATCAAAAAATAATTACAAAAGTAATTATGTAAATACAAAATTTATTTACTTTTTGCGAATTACAACAATTTTTATTTAATTCTTTTATTTATTTTTTTATTTTTTTTTTTATTTTAATTTATTTTTATTTAATGCTTTGAAATAATGAGTTTCTATACTATGCTTTCTTTGAAGTAATTGAGTGATAGCTTGTTAAGAGTTCCGTGAGCTCCAGCACGTTTGATATCCGTCGGAAGGGAGTTCTACAAGGCAGTTATTTTGACAAAATAATATAAATAGCTTAGGCGACCTCTATTATGAGAAATGGTAGCATTCAAAGTTCTTCATGACCTGCCAAAACTTATTTTACTGCATATGTAATTTTGATATCAGTTGTGATAAGCCTGTGAGAGAAACAAAGATATTTATGATTTAAGATCAATACTAAACACAACCCCCAAATTGTTAACCTTTTCAACAAAGGCGATAATATTTCCATTAAGCATCAGTTGCGGTAGGTTTGTAGTTTCTATTGGTTTAGAATATATAATTATGACCTGTGACTTCACAGGGTTGAGCTTAAGAGGATTCGATCAAAAAGAAACTGCATCCAGTTCATACAATTTGAAAAGAGTCAAAAGCTAAGTAATACTGATCCTTGACAAAGCAATGAGTATCGGGTAATGATACTTACAACTGTTCTTAAGTAATATTTTACTCAATATTATACTGGTCTGATTAAAAGTTATTGCCTTAAAGATATGGAATGGTCAGTTTTGCTTTGAACTCTGAAGAATTTATTAAAATCACTATTCGAGAAATAAATTTGAGTAGACTATTGGGGTAGAATTAAGCTCTTTATATTATTCAGTTTGCATTATTGAATATTACATTATATTTTCGTCACATTAATAATTGATTTAAATTCTTTTAATGTTAAAATAAAATTTTACTTTTGTTATGTAATAAATTTTTAATTTTTTATTTAAAAATATTTCATAATAATTATCTATTGCAATTCGAATCATGCATTTTTTAACAAGGTATTGAACAGAAATACATAAAAAGAGGAAACTTTTTAATTTAATAATGTATGTTTATAACAGATATCAAAGATCAATTTTCGCTAAAAATAATGAGTTCAAGTTGGCACAATGTTATTAGAATTTTTTTTTTATTTTTTGTTAAATTTTGCTTTCAGAATTTTTCCAAATAATAATAACTATAATTTATTTGCATCCATGCATAGGTTTCAAATTGAATTTATGAAAATAAATAATAATCTTTTGTCTAATAATTTTGTACAAAAATTCATCTAAAATATTTTTGAAAATTTGACGTTATCAAGTATTTTGCACGACTGCCTAAAAATACCTTTTGTTCCTGTACGAGCGTGTAGTTTTTAGGGTATATTAAATTTTAAATTACGTTTATGACGCAGTAAAGAGATGTGATAAATTATAGACTCAAATGAATGAATCAAAGAGTTTCGAAAAAAAGAATTCAAAAACAAAAAAAGAGATTTTGATTTTCGAAATTTAAAAACACAAGATTTAGATTTACAAGATTTATGATTTGCAAGATTTTTAAAATTCGAGAAATCATACCCGATCCGTATATATTAGAGTAGATCCACGAAGTGTGTCCATCGTGTTGGAGTTCGTTCGCCATTGGAGTGCTCCATTATTCTAAAACTAAAAGAGCTAGGATTGCTAGGATTGCTAATGGAATTTAAGAAGTTTGCAGGTTAGAACTTCTGTTATAGTATAATAGCATCTAATAATTTGAAGTTATGCCGGAAGTTATTTGGGTTTTTTTGTATAACGTCAGAATTGTGATTGGAGTTCGTCAAATTTAAAGCATTACTCAGCTTCTTATTGAATAAATAATTAAACAAAGAAGCTTCAATCCTTAAACCGGATTCCAGGTATCTCAGAGTAAACAGAGTAAATTTCCTTTCTTCCTCATTTTATTAGAGTGTTTCTTTATAAACATAGTTGCATTTATTATGTAGGTACTCATTAAGTTCTATAGATCTGTTCACTTCCTCTTGTAATTGAAATAATACAAATTATTGAAATGAACTCTATGCAATCATAGAAATTTATTTAGAAAAAATTTTTGAGTTATAAATTTATTTTTCTACTGTTAATTGTGCAATTTTTATGATAATAATTTTCATTGTTAAATTTTTATCTCTTGCTCCAATAATTTTTAGGTGCAATTAATTTAAAATAGTGATGTGATTAATTTGTATTCAATTTTCAATTTTTGAAATTCATTCATAATAATAATGAAAATATTAAGTGCTAATTGATAATAGTGTCAATAGATAAATACAAAAGTGTACTTGACTATATTTTTAAACACTTCCATAGATTAATTAATTGATGTTATAAAGTATATGGTATTGAACATCCGTTTATTTTATGTGGTGCTGTTGAAAATAAAATTTTCGACTAATAGTTTTAATGACAGAAAATTGCGTTTTCTGGAAATTAGAATCATTATAAATTATAATAGGTAAAATGATCAAATTTATTGAATATTTTAAAATTATCTTAATTTAGTTGCGTTGAAATTGTAACAAAGTTGCTTTTAAGTTAACTGAAAGATTTTTTCTTTATTTATCAATTAAATGAAAGGGGAATTGTACATGATAGTGTCTGTAATTAAGGTGACAGAGGTTGATAGAGATCTAACCAACAGTGTAGATGTTAAAACGCTGCTATTTCAATGATAACGTGTTGGGACTAAGCTAATATTCTTGTAAGCAGTCTTCAATATCTAAATACCTCGTAAAGTAATAGCTTTCATTTTCCTCTTTTCATCTTTACTTTTTGAGCACTTCAGTGCTTCTTCTACTCTTTTGTCTAAGCGGTGTCACAGTTCACGGAGGTTTAGTTTCTAGGTTCCTTCCAAAAATTTTCACCTGCATTCTGAAAAATAAAAAAAAAATGTGTTATTATAAAAATTTGTTCTTTGTATTGATAATGCACAAACGTAGTATTTGTGTTTCATAATCGCGTGAAGCTCCATTCAAGTAAAAACGTCAAATATGTTAAAATGGTGATTCATGAAACATTAAAAATTGTGTAACATGATGGATGGATGTTGGATGTCCGTAAATCCTCATGTGGACTGAGTCACGCCCTTAGCTAGTAAGCGATTTATTTAAAAAAAAAATGTCAAATTAAATCCCATTTGTCAAAAATGTCAAATATTTTCAGAAAAAAAATTTTAGTTTTCATATAAAAAGCCATATTCACTCGCTCGCTCACGGCCGGCGTTTCCAAATCCTTATGGGATTGTAGGTTATCAATCAAGTTTTTTTACACTAACCTTTAATTTTATGAATCATCATGTTAATGGACTCGTTTATTACTTCGCAGTATCTATTTTACAGCGAAGTAACAAAAGGCTTTTTTGTAGGTTATGAAATAGAAAATATTTGTGTTTTCATATTTAGGACCTTTAGAAAGTTAAAAAAAAATTTACAAGATAACATTGCAAGTTCAATTATAATTTTATTTGAAATGTAGTATTCAATTGATTTTACTTTGTCTAAAATATTAAAAAAATAACGGAACAAAATTATTTAAAATTAACTCAAATATTCTTTAATACCAGAATGAATGTGATACTAAAACTACTTAACAAAAGCACTTTAAAGCTTATTTCTTTAAAAAAAGCAAATCCCACTTGAACAAATTCTTATATTTTCAATTTAAAACTAAGATTTTTCAAATCTTAAATCTCATTTTAATTTAAATCTTTATAAAATTTCTGAACGCAAGAAACTCTATAATAAATTGAAAGGAATTTCTTAATGTATTTTCTAATCTTTCAATATTCAAAAAATCTGTTGATATAAAATCAAAAAAAAAAAAAAAAACTCAAAATAAAAATACTCAAAAAAAAAACTATTCAAACTTCTCTCCAATAAAAAACAACTTATTGACTTTTATCCTAAAATAAGAAAAGGTCGATAAAGTCAATTTTATTGAATTTTAATTTTCCAAAAAAAAAATATATATATATATATATTCACATTTCATACTCAAATACACTCAGAGATTATCAAAGAAAATCCAAGAGTAAAGTGCAAAAAAAACAAACAAGAATTAAGAAAGAGATAGAAAATGAATATAAAATGAGCCTGAACCTAATTGAATAAAACAAGGGTCAATATATACACAAGTTTTTTTTTTTTTCTAAAATATTTAAGTATATAAAAATCAAAAATAAATATTTAAATTATTTCAGCCATCTTGGAAACCATCATCTTAAGGTTTGTGGAATATGGTGTGACATTGATCTCTTTGGTAACATTTCTATCGGATTTTCTTTTTGAATTTTGTTTTTTTTTTTTTAAGAAAATATTTGAAGAACAAAAGAAACAAAAAAACAAGAATATAAGAGGAATGAAAAATCAAATGAAAAATGAAAGAGAAAATTGTGATTTTCTGAAGAAATTAATCTACAGCAAGAGTGAGACAGTGTTGAAATTAGTGTATCAGTTGTTATTTTTTTTTTTCTTTTTTCTTTAATCAAATTTTTTTTTAATATTTTTATGGTTCTTAAATAGATTTGAAATAATTTTCAAGGTTTCATATTTAAATTATTTTGTGAATTGAAAAAATTGATATTAAATTACAAATACTTCTCATCCTAGAGCAGAGTTTTTTCACTTAAATCTTGGTAAAAGATTTGTGTAAAAATTTCGAGGTTTTTAAAGTGATTTAAATCGAAATTTCAATTGTAAAGAAATTTGATAAGATTTTTTTTTTAAAGTCTAAGCAATGGAAGTCTTACTTATTGAATTCTAAGAATTTGTGGATATTTTTATATTGTGTGTTTTTATAACAAATAATAAAACAGCAGTAAGTCAATGCAATACTAAATTAGTAATACCTTACACCTGAATGTTATAATTTAAAATATTCCAATTGTCATAACCTTAACACACATAATTGTTTAATTTAGAACATATTCTTGTTTGGTTTTGGGAGGCGCGTCACACTTATATGAACCTGGAGAGGTGATTCATCTAAAATTTTTAAAACATTGAGGAACTAGGCCATAATTAAAGAATACTAAATTTTAAGTTTCAATTTTTTATTATATTGAATATATGATGGTTATGCCTAGGGAGGCGTGTGACTGCTATCCGAACCACTGGAACAGAATACCCTTATACTGTAGTGATCCACTGATATCATAATTCAAGTTAAAAAAATAACTTTAATATCAAAAACACTTTCTAAATCTTGGGAGTTATGTGGGAGATACCCAAACCACTACTCCAATTTATCACAAAATTGGAGAGTTACAATTTATCACAGAGCTATAAAGGAAACAGGAAATAACACCAGATATTTAGAGATATAAGAGGCCAACATATCGTTAACGATCATTCTACATGGCTTCTATAATAATGGAAGGTAACCAGTTTTGAACTTTTAATATTTTGCAGAGAAAAGTCAAGTTCACGTCTCTTACTCTTAAAATCATAGAAATTTCTAGAGGTCTCAAGTAAAAGTATAGATAAACTTGATAAAAATTACAAAATTTGTTTTCAAAAAAATATTAACAATACTTTATAATGAAACATTCAAAGGCAAATATTCCAAAAAAAAAAGTGAAATATATTAAAAAAATGTAAATACCCCAAAACTTACTAAGTTTTTTTTTTATATATATAGGACATCACATATTTTATCATTTACACATTCTTAAGGTTTTCTCTCATAAATTATTTACAAGTGATGAGATGCTTTAGGAACAAAAGTGTTATCAATTTTTCGTTATTTTTTTTTTGTTTGAGGATGGACCCAAAATCGTGATGAGGCCTTTTTTGTGATTATATAAGTATTACGTGATCTAAATTAGTAACATGTTCAATAAATCAATAGTTTATACAACATTTTTGTAGTATTAAATAAAATTTAGTATTTTATGTGGGTTTTTTGTATGTAAGTTTTGATTAAAATTTTGCTTCAGTTAACATTTTTGTTTTTATATAAAGTTTGCATTTTATGTTTCAGTCTTAAAGATTTACACCCAATACGATTCACGTATAAGTGGAACAAACACCTAAAATTTCGAATCATTAATTAAAAGGGTCAATGAATTTGGGTTTATTGCTAACTTGAAATTCAATAAAATTTGGATTTAAAAGGTTCTATCAACAGATAAAACATTTTAAAAAAAATTGCCTTTGTATTGTTCAGGTGTAAGATTTGAGGAGTACCTACCTACCTACTACTGTCCACTCTTGTAGGTGATAAGAGTATTTTATAGGTAGAAAATGATTTTAAGTAATGCTTTGAAAGATTTATAAGTTTGTTAAGCATATTTTCACTAGTTGATAGATAAAATAATTATTTTATATAGTTATAAATGCTAATTTTTTATAAATTGAATATATGCTAAATATATAATAGGAAAAAACCACTGTAAAGTTGCTTGGAATTGGGTTAGTTAGTTTACTAATGCCAATATGCTTGTATCTTATTATACAAAGTCGTTGATAGGTTTGTGTCAAACCACATCAACCCTAAACCTATGAGGATTAAAGGCATATTTACAAGATTGTTTTCGTTTTGTTTTTTTTTTGTAACGCGATGGAGGCATAGCTGCCACACAAATTCAAGGGTTTTTCATACCAAGAACTATCTTCTGATCCTCTCTTCTAATTACCAAAAAAATCCCCAAGCTAATCGTTCATGACTATCCTATAGATTTTGTATATCTCACGGACCGCCAAGTTGAAGCTGTGAAGCAGGCATTTAGAATTTTTAATTATGAAATCAAAACGCTGTAACAATGGAGTTAAGCCGACTATCTTATGGCTGTGTACAGTACAGTACACTTTAATTATTTTATAAACAAAACTCAATAATTGGTTCATTTAAATTACATTTTTAAATCCCAATTCAACAGCTTTAACAGAGGATTGTTGATTTAAAATCGTTTTTTATCTGATAGATACATTGAAGAGTAAATACCTTAGATATTTTGTTTTCCATATTGAAAACACTCACAACCCAATGAATGATAAAAATGAAGTGGCTAGAAAAGGTTTTCAAGTTTTGTATTAAAATTAAACTAAATTTCAAAATAGCAATTTAAAACTAACATTCTTTTACAAATATTATAACATTTCATATATGAAAAATATTCAATCCAGTAAAAAATAAAAACAGTTTCCCATTTAGGAGTTTAGAAAACTTTTTTTTTTACTCATGAGAAGACATCACAAGTAGTCAAGTTTGTTTTTGAAATACTGAATTTGAAAAAACTCCAAAAACAAAGAATAGTTTCATAAACGTGCCATGTCGTTGCTAGCAGTTTTGTAACTCTAAAAAAACATATCTACTTGCATAAGTATTCATTCTGGTTAATTATAAAATGAAAATGTAGGCAATTTACGAAAAAATAAAATAACAACGTTTAAATATTTCAATTCCATAAGCATTTTCACATGTTTTCAATTTCAAAAAATTTTTCAGTTTTATTTGCTTTATTTCTAATCAGAGTCTGAACACAGACGGTACTTGGAAAAAAAAGTTAAAGTTTAATATGTGCCTTGTCATTCCTTGTTAAATGGAAAAAAAAAATAACAAGTTTAAAACTTTTTTTATCGAAGCAGTTAAACTGAATGTATTTTTTTGTCGTCTATAAGGAAATCTTAGTTATGTTGCATTCAAAAATATAGTGAGAGGTACAGTAGCATGGAAAGTAATCGAACGCAGCACATTTCCGTAATTTTGATTATTTATACTTTTGGTCAAGAAACTTGCTAACTCCCGTTCTCTACTTAGTGGTGGAAACTGCTGGAATTATTTTTGGTGAGCACGGATATCAGCTCATCTACCTCGCTGGATAACTAAATTTATTATTAAGAAATACTTTTAGAATTCTTATATAATAATATTGATCCACTGAAATAGTTTTTGAATTAGGTTGGACTTTTCTTTCGAAAGATACCTTGATTGCTTCAATTGACCCAGATTTTTTTATTGATCCTGTCCAAGATCTCCAAGAATGATTTCAAAGATATTAAACGTAGGTTAGAAACAAGTGCTTTTACAGGATTGTAGTTTGAAGAAAATAATGCGCTTTAAGAAATTTTACTTTCAGTTAAAGAAAAGAAAGCTTTTATTATATTCTGGCTAAAAGTAAAGCACAGGCGGACTAAATTGTCCTGAAAATTAAAAATTTCCAAATTGTATAAAAATTCTGTTTCAGAAAAATAAATTGAAAAAAAAAATAATCATTTCAAGTTTTTAAAATTGAAAATGTTTCCAGAAATTTTAATTTTTTTTTAAATTTTCTGTTAAAATTGTGTATTATGTAATTTTTCTAATATATATATATATATATATATATATATTTTGTATAAAACCTTACCTTACATACTAATATTAGCAATCGGCATACATAAATATATTATAACCAATCCTTAAGTAGCACAAATATATGCAATCAAACTGATGATGCAAACAGTAAGGATCATTGTGGTTTTTCCAGGTTTCTATGTTTTTTTCCTTACGGAATCCTATACTTTTTATAAAAAATATATTAACAAGTAGGAAATGCTATCCTAAACTATCATGCAATTCTGAATAACATATAAAATTGTATTACAATCATATGGTTTCCCATGTATAACAATATATCATTTACTTATTTTAAGTTTATTTTCAAAAAATTTTGAGAATGTGCCTATAGAGTTTCACTCTTTGCGGTTGTTAAAAAAAATCCTATACGGGGCTATAGCCTTTCAAATTCTGAAAAAAACCCAGGTTAATTCCTAATGAACGCTTTGCATGCTTCGCTTGCTTTTCACGCTTTTACATATGCAACCAAATACATTTTTTCTTTTGTAACAAGGTCCAGTAAACAAAGCAAGTAAAGCGAATAATGTCTGCAAACTTTTCAGTTACTTGCCTGCTTTTTACGCTTTTGACATTAAATTTTGACAAATATGTTTTCAAAATTTGTTTAAATGTAGTACACAAGTGATGTTATTTTATGTTTACTGTATCCGCAAAAAAAAAGCATTCGAAGCAAGCAAAGCATTCATTGCGTTTATACCTTAAGGATGAGTTTAAAAAAAGTTCTGTAAGGTATATTTTTAACATCTAAATGGTAAACTACAGCAGGTTTTATAAGCTTTATATGATAGTAAAAATACACAAAGGATTGCAATATAGTGTTATAATTTACCGTTATTCTTACATTATAACTTTTAAACGGTTTAAGCTTGAAACTTTAAATTTTGCGAAAAGTTTTACATTCTATGAAGTAAGTGTGGTCTTTTTTTGTGTTGTCTGCTGTTTAGCAGCTATAAGAAAGTCAAGTTTTGGAAATAGTTTTTATTTAGAGAAGGATTTGTTTGCATTAAAGAGAGTGGCTCTTGATTATTTACAGTTTTTGTTCAATAAAGCTGATAATGGAATATTGCTTAATTTTGGAAATACGCTTTTTTTTTTAATTATTTAGTTTTTTTGCATTACGTATTTTTCTAAGTTTTTCAGATTCCTATAATAGGGTTTATCAATGTTTATGCTAAACTTATCAGTAAATGAAAATTTTCTGAGTATCCAAAATGCTTTGAACCATTTAAATTGAAAATGAAATTGAATATGTTAACCATTTAAGTGAGTTTTTTCTTTCTATTGAATGGACCAAGTATTTAATTCGTTAAGGATTTTAAATTTTTTGTTTTGATTTCGTATTTTTGTTTGTGTTTAGAAAATATGTTGGATTAAATCCTGATTTAACTGGTTTAACAGGTTTTTGGAATACCTGGTAATATTTCCTAAAGAGGGATTTACTAGATTAACATTTACAAAAAAACAATTTATTAGAGATATCACGTAAATATACTGAGAATTTAATCAAGAGTCATTTTCATTCTAGTTTCATTTTTTAAAAATTCAAAAACAGTTTTTAACCAAAAATTTTATTCAAAACATTTTTTTGTTAAATATTTTTGCAGATATTTTTCAAAAATGTCGCTTGCAGTTGTGCAGTTGTATTCTTATAATTAAAATTGATTTAAAAGAATTCCTTAAACAAATAGGCATAGAAGGCCGTCTTAGATGCTATTTTTTTTTTTTTAAGCGCTAATTGTTCAGCTTTTAGGCTAATAAGCCTGTCTATACCATAGGTATATGTTGGAACAGGGGTCATATTATATTTGTGCTATTCGAATTGATCTCAATGAATTCCACATACAATTTAAACATAAGAAAGTACTAGGCCTTATAATTTTCTAAATGCTATCAGGCCTAGTACTAACGTCTTAGATATTCAAGAAATCCAATTCCATTTTTGTTTATATATTACATTATATTTCAGTTATATAACATTCTATTTCAGTGAGTTATATTATTCAATTAAATTATTTGCTTATATTTTACATATGTTTATATTGCATAACATATACATAATTATTATTAGCCATTAATTTGAATCCAAAGGCCAAATGGTAGCTGAGTCGAGCCGAAAACCAGAAAAGGTTTTATAGTTTCACTGGGATTCGAATTCGGGTCTTTTGCATGGAAAGTTGGAACTCTTACCACTTTAGTTATCTTTATTAGGTATAAGATGTTCTATCTATATCTGTGAGCTATACATTTTGAATTAAAATATTTGTAAATATTTTTTGATATATTTATAGAAATATTAATTTTTGGAGTTGTTATTGTTTGGAACCCAATTATGCATGGAAGCTTGATCAAATCGAAATTGTTTTTACTAGTACTCGATTCCGGAATTCTCGAATAAAAGGTTGGGACTCTAATCATTGTTACACAAAATCACAAATGTAAATACAACCAGAAATTAAGGTTACAGAGTTTCCTGCCTTTAAATATCCTTGTAAAATGTTCTTCCCTTAATATATTATTTCGCGATTTTTCGTAAATATTAGTTGAATAATAATGCAAGTCATCAATTCGAAGCTTCTGCTAATATCATCTAGGGAATGAAAAATTTGTGCCATTTTTAGATACCAAAATTTTCAACTAAGGCGATCCTTCTATCATTAGAAGTTACGTTATTATTTTTTAGATTTAAAAGCAGAAAAAGTTGTTATCAATCAGTAACTTTTTACTTAAAAATTTTTAATTAAAGAACCAATCAGTTTTTAAAATTACCTGAAGAAATAAAAACATCAGTTAAATACTCTCGTTTCTTCTTTTGAAGTAAACACCTTTTTCATTCCATTATGGAAGTTTGAAAATGTAACATTGAAGAAGAATTTCTTCAATAATTGTTAATTACTAATTCAATTTAATCCATTTATTTTCAAAATATTTTCATGTGGAAAAATTAAACAAGAAATGAGAATGGAAAACTTTATAAATAAATTAGAAAAAAGTATTTATCAGGATAATTACAAAAATTTTATATAAAAGGTCGATAAAATCCCCGAAAATTCCTCGAATCTAGTAATATCGAACTTTTTTTTCCTTTAATTATTAACAAACCAATTATTTTTAAGAAAAACGTGTCTAATTAGAGGTTTTCGTGAAAATGTACAAATCCCAAAACAAAACAAAAGATAAAACTTGAAAAATAAAGAATTCGAGTGTAATTTTTTTAAGTTGAAAGATATTAAACTTTTCTTACAATTTTAGCTAATTTCTATAATTTTTGGGTAAAGTTTTTTCATTCGTTAAAATCATTACTTAATTGGGATTTGTCTTTAATACTAAATTAAATAAATTTTGAGTTGTATTTATTTGTTTGTTTGAATGTAAAAATTTAATTTTAATAGTGTCCTAGTTTCATGTATTAATTTGGCTTTTTTATCAAAAGTTTAAAGTATTACTAGATTTTGAATCCCTTATTACCGCAAAATAAACCCTGGCCAAAACATATTAAGTATACTAGCAATTTAAGCATTATGCCTAAGGCAGCATTTATATTAAAGCTTCGAAAAGTGCTAATAGAGGGATGATGACTCCAGATCTTTATGTACGTTTATATTGAAGCTGCGATAAGTGATAATAGCGTCAATAAGAGAACAGCGAAGAGAACTATATACGTGAATTGAACTGTAAACACCTCTATTAATTGTTTTTATTGGATCATTGCTTTAATGATGATAAACAATATATAATTTTCTACACAATGCTTCTATCGAAGCTTTTATCACTTACCGCAGCACCAATATAAACGCACTCTAAGACCTAGAGTCGTCATCCTAAACTCTATCTATTGCAGACAAATTGCTTGTTGTTTGTATATTTCAATAATGCATCCTCAGTTTTATAAATGGGTTACCTGGTCGAAAACCTAAGAAAATCCAAATCTGACAACACCCACACAATACATTCGCTGTCCACTGTCCTTTTTAATATATAACTCAGAAAACTTATTGATAAAAACCCAGAAGACTTAATAATTTTTTAAATATGATTCTTCATTTTTAATTCTAATGCTAATTCCTAGAGCTAGTTTCTTTTTAGTAAAACCGAGTAAGTACCCGATAAATAGTCCTAGGTTTAATGAAAGTATATACAATTTATGCAATAATGTAGAAAATAGTTTAAACTACGGGATATAATAAAATTTTCTCAAGTTCTCCAATTTCATTTTCAAATATTTTTAAAAGACATTCTAATATTTTTTAATAATTTTTCAACACAGATTTTACATTTAATTTCCTTGAGATTCATTTTAAAATTCAACTCAAGTAAAAAAAATTTAATGAATAAATAAAAACTTATGCATTCGTGTAGATTCATCCTGATAAAAGAACAAGCAACATAATTTTGTGTCATAAGCATCTCAACTTTAAAATTTGTCAAAAAAATTGATAGTTAAATAAATAAAAATTTAAAATGAAGTTTTCACGTATTAAATGTTATGTTTGATCCCACGTATTACAGTTGTACACTGCTTAAAAATATTGAGTAAATATTAAAAATTCTTTTACACAAGTTTTGAGTACATTCTTTGCACACATTATAGATGCTTGTTTATTTCAAATATTACGTAATAAATGAGGAGGAAAAGGTATTTTTTGTAACAAAGCCTCAACTCCTTAGTACCAATGGGCCAGGGGTGTCATCTATCGTTTAATGTGAAGTATCTTGAGTTTTACTTCTTTTTTACTAAATGCCGCAGGTATTTGGCGGAAGCTTTATTCGATAGTGCGTTACTTGTTGATAGGGCTTTATTTGACAGGGCATTATTTGACAGTGCATTATTTGACAGTGCATTATTTGACGGGGCATTATTTTATAGCTCCCTTTAATTAGACGTCTTATTAAGAACAATACAGTTACAATAGTTAAAGTAAAAGGTTAAATGGAAAATGCTGTATTTATTTAGTTAATTCAACATATAATTAAGTGCAGAATAACATTATAATATAGGTTGGTTATACATTGTGTGGTATTCCAAGATCCATTATATTATAAATCAGTATTGAGATCATTAAAAAACTCAAAAAAAAGGTATGTATTACATATAAAATGTTGTACTGTTAAATGAAATAAAGTCTTAATGCATCAGCCAGAATATATTCAAATATAATGCATCACAAAATAATTGCATCAAAATTAAAATAATCAGAGAAATGCTCCGCAATCAGATATGCAATATATTTATGCCCCTTTTTATACAAATCATTCTGTTAAAGAAAAAAACTTTCACTTAAATTAAATATTTAATAACTTGCTTTTAAAAAAAGTAACAATACAACTTTCGGGCATTTAAGTTTAAGATAAACTTTTAAAATTTTTTTAATATTGGTAAAAAAAATTAATATTTTTTAAAATATAAAGAAATATTGCACAATTGCTCATTTTACTGTACATAATTTAAAATAACAAATTTTTATAAAATATTTCCAAAAAAAAAAATTTAATAAATTTCGTATAAAGCTCCGCAACTAAAGGACATACACGTATTAAATGCATTTCTTATATCCTGTCTTAAACTATAAACACATATCCAAATTTCAAGTTCCAAATAAAAATCTGGAATTTTCAAAAAATAACCAAAAAGTTATTTCATCCAAAATATTTTACTAATATGTACAATGAAAATATTATTTATTATTTTTGATTTTATTAAAACTTTGGAAGCAAAAGTTTATACTTTTATTATTTTGTATTATTTTTTATTTTATGTGCAAAAATAAAAAGTTTTGTGCAAATTGAAACTTATTAAAAAAAATTGAAACTTTTATTTTAATAAAAATTAAAAAAAAACATTTTTTTAGTTCTTTTTCAACCTTGTGAACCAACCTTATTATTAAGTAGATTTTCAAGTACAATATTAAGTGAATTTTTCATAACCAATTTTACCAAATATTCGAATAAAATTAACTTAATATTAATTGATATTTAAATATGTTAAATATACAAAGTCGCCTTTCAATCGAAAAGTTAAAAAAAAAATAATAATTATAATTAATATCATAAAGTTTGTATCATAACTAGTAAAAAAGCCTGTCGGACAACAGGTATAATGTTAATTTATCTTTTTATATATATTCTTTTTTCTGATACTATTGCGCTGCAGAATTAATAAAAGGAGCTTCGTTACCTAAAGAACATTAAGTTAACATTATAATAGTATGTTTTAGTTCTGTAAGTGATAATAAAATAAAAGTATGCATACTGAAATGTAAAAAATAGCTTTATACGTTTTTATTATAATTTTCTGTATCTACCTTCTAGCAGATTTCTTATACGTTTTGATTTTTTTTTTTCTTTCTGTTCATAATTTACATTTAATCATGTAATTAATAAAGGACATACACATATAATTCATTTTTTCTTTCTTCTATGTATGTAAGTATTTGTAATTAGAAGTACATTACATGTGTATATAACACTTAACATAACATAGGTCAAGCTAATCAGCAGCAGCAGTTTGTCTTTTATTAAATTAGAAGGATTTTGTCATAATATAATGTAAAATATCTGCCCCATCTGCAAAGGAAAGACTGAATCAATCGCATATCACATTGTATGTTTATAAATAAATAAATAAAAAAATAAATATAAAAATTATGTCAATTAAAAAATTCTTTGAGGGGTATGTCAATATCAATCAAGATAATAATCGATATTGCAGGGACGAACTTTTTAATTAACTTTAAGTATGAAATGTCAAAGACGGGTTTTTTTATGTTTTTTTTATTTCAGAAGATTTTGACATTTCATACTACTAAACAATTTCAAATTAATACGGAAATGATGGATTAAATCAACTAAATCTGTTGTAAATATTTTAAACTTCTTCAAATGATTGTCTATTCAGAATTAATCAGTTTTATTTATTAAATCTAAATTGTTTGACTGTGTACAAGCTACGATAAGTGTGCATTAAGTTAACATTGACGATTTAAAAAGTTGACCCTGAGCAATTATTTGACAGAATATTCGTGAAATGAAAAAAAGACAATATAAACTTAATTCAGATATTATAAATTAACTTTATAATCCACTTTTAAGAATTTTACTATTCATAATACTTTCATTGCAACTAACTGGATCTATATAATTTACACAAACAAAAAGATCGGGAAATAAGATATCAGCTTCTATTTAGTATCTTGTTGTACGAGTCCACATTGCTTTTAACGATTTAAAGTAGAAATAAAAGATCTATTTAGATAGTCATTAGAATGATTTTGGAATTTTAATAAATGCATCTAGAATCGATTGCCAGATTTAATTTTCTATTGCTATAGTTTAAAAGTGAGGTAGGAATCGATTTTAATTTCTTTCGATTAATAAAATTTCAAAAAATACAAGAGAAAATTACTTATTTCTCTTTTTAAATGCATATTATTATATTCTCCATTTGATAAATTAAAAATTTCATTATAAAACTTAGAATAAAATTAATGATTAAAGTAAAAAATTTATTATGACAAAAATTGACAAAACAATTACAATTTTAAAAAATACGAGATTTTTAATAAAGAATCAGAAAAATACAATAAAATAAAACCAAAGTTAACGCTCTAAAGAAAATTTTATTTAATATGACATTCTACCTTTGGAAAAGTTTAAAAAGCATATTATTTTCATTATCATTAAATTTTCTTAATAAAAAGAAAATATATATTTTCTTTGTCATGGTCTTTTGAAGTAGTTAACAAAGGAAAGTCTCATTATAGATAAAGGGTTTACAATAATGCACCGGATTTAAAACAGAGAATTTTAATGGAAGGCATAAATAAAAGAATATTATTTCACTTTTCGTATTGTCTGAGTTTAAACGTTTTGGAATAAAGTAAAAAATTTCATAAACATTACTTTTGGATAGTTGTTAAAGTGTCTTCGTTAGTTTTAATACGGTTATTACAGTTAAAATTGTGATGAACTAACCTTTAAGAAATTTCTTGGAACTGATTCAATTTTGTTTATGTGCTTATTAAAATAGTGAGACTTTACTTGTTTAGCATATTCCAAATTTTTACCGACTACATCAGTACTTAGGGGTTTGGTCTCACATCAAAGTTTCAATTGAAATTGTATTGAAATCTATGGTCTAATTTATTATCAAAGTAAACATCAAAATCTCTGATATATTTAACGGTCGGAATAGTTTGATTGGGTATGTAATAATCATTACTTATACAATCCAATTACTCGCATAGATAGTCGATATCAATTCATGACAGCATATTTGTCAACATTCAATTTAGGTTTAGTAAAGCTGTTAGTGAAGCTGTCAATTGAAAAAAAAGCACTCAGAAAAACCCCCAACCCTGTAAGGAGGCGAAAACTCGCATTAGAAAATTCCGTTTTCACAAAATCTTGTATCAGAAATCTCGTTTTAGAAAATTTCTTTTTTTATATCCTGGAAAAAGCTGGAAATTCTGATTTTGTATCCAACTCTAAAATCCTAAAAAAAAAAAATATTTTTTTAAACAATCAATATTTTTCAATAAAAATCGAAATTTTCTAAAAGCTAGATTTTTTAATACGAGATTTTTAAAATAACGCGAGATTTCCTAAAAAAGTGATTTTCGAAAAACGAGATTTACGAAAAAAAAGATTTACTAAACGAGGATTATGTGACGCTCTCCCCTTTACTATGTACATGTATTATTTTAAAGATTTACATATAATCAGAAAGATTTTATGTTGAAATTTTGAGAAACCACGACATAAATTGGCATTGTAAAGAGTAGTAGTTCGGAATTGATTCTAAACTGGCATTAGCTGAATAAGATTTTATACGTAAAAGTACTTAATTGAGTATTTAATTGAGTTTAAAAGGTAAGATTCTATCTATTGAAAAAGATAAATAGCAATTCCTTAATTAAGTTTTAAAAGAGCTATTGTATGAGGCAACAGATCAAAAGCCTTACTCATATCACTATCCATAACATCTGTTTTACCTCTGAATACAATGTTATTATTAGTATAACGGTGTCGTTTCAACAATAGTTATTATGGTCAACCACTTCTTGACAAGGTCATATTTATTAAAGTTACAATAATTTTTGGGATGCACGGCAGTTTAGCTATTGGACGATTCCAGATTTCAATCGAGTACCAGCACTGAAAAAGTCTGCATATCGTAGACGAAAACTGGTATTTGTAAAAATAAATAATTTTAGTGAAATTAATAGGAAACCACTCATTTTTTTGTTGTAATTTCTTTTTTATCCATTTCACTTAAACGCTCAATAATATATTAATTATGCAATATATTATATCTATATAAAATTTTAAAACATATAATTATATTATTGAAAAATACTTTATGAAACAATAAATTTTATTCTCTGTGAAACGTGATTGATATGTAAATCTATTCTTCTTGAGTTGATTTTAATTTCAATTAAAATCTTAAGAATTACTTTTAATTTAAATTTAATTGAAAAAAAACAAAGTACTTTTATAGTATCATCCTAATTAATTCTAGGTAATAAATGAGAGTTTTTCTGGGATATAGAAATATAAGACCAATATTATGTTCTTATTAAAATGGTTGCACAAAAAATTGACAAAAGCTAGAGCGACATTTAGAAGAACGTGGAAAATATGGAAATCCTTGCAAAAGCAGAATATTCCACGAATGTATAAAATCAGTCCTCTTATATGGTAGTGACCCTGGGCATACAAACAAAAACTCTTCGTTTGCGGAAGCCTTCGAATTACATGTAGAATACACTGGTCAAGAAGTATAAGTAAAGATCTTTGAAAATGCTGCTAATCAATAACGAATAGAAAAAACAACCATGAAAAGAAAGTACCTACAGATGGTTAAGTCACAATCTTAGAACATCTACAAACTGCGTAGCAGGCAGGGACTGAAATGGAACCCTCAAGGAAAGAGAAATGATTGAAGACTGATAAATACGTGGCACCGAATAAAAGAAACATTGTCACAAACGAAAGTCATTTTCACAAACCAAAGGTATTTTATACCTTTGTGGAGGTCCTGCGCTACAAAAGGGAGTAGAAAAGGAAAAACCTTAATTAATAAAGTCTCAGATTGAACTGAGAAAGATTGACTGCCTTCATTGCAAATCAATTGCTTCGCGATATCGAGCATTTAAACTATTTATTTACTTTTCACGACTTATTTGTCCAAAAAACGTAAGCAAAGTTCGACGCATTCCAAATTAGAGTAAAATCAATTTTGAAAAAAAATATATAACTCCAAATAAAACATTTGTAACTTAACATACAGGGTGTAACTTGCCACTTTAAATAATTTAAAATTAAAAAATTATCAAAAGAAAAATTCCCACGTCGTTATTTAATTGAAAGAATTGCAATATTATTTAATGTGGTAATGTGGTTTCTTTTGTATTTTAACTGTTCTCCAAAATTATCTCAATAACTTTCATTTCACATTGAAATTGATTTAAAAAAAGAAATTTATTTTTAAAAAAATTTCCTTTGTAAAATAAGAATCAAAAGTAATTTCCAATAATAACAATTAAGATAAATCCACTTACGTAAATTATTTCTTTATAGAAATTCATACATTAATGTAAAAAACTGTTTCAATAATTCAACTTTAAATTGGAAAAAATGTGAAAGAAATTGCAAAGTAAAAGTGAATAAGAATTAAAATTAATTTCCGATATAAATTTAAAAAATTCTTTCAGATTTTAATAGAAAGAAATAATTGAATTTAAGTATTATTCCGGAAATTGAATTAAAATATGCATACTTGAAGTAAAATTGAATTGTAAAATATAAAAAAAAATTTAAAATAATAAAAAAATTGTAAATTAAATTTTATATCAAGAAAAGAAATGGAAATTAAGCATTTTTAATCATTCTTACTTTATAGTTTACTATTTAACATTTTTCCCTTGATTTTATAAGCGTTGGGTTACAGACATCTGATTTAGTTTATTAAGTCAAGGAAAAGATTAATAATTAAAAGTATTTATTTATTTGAATATTACGTATTAAACTGAATTATCAATATTGGTAAAGCCCTCGGATGCAACGGCCATTGTGGCTTGATTCTAATTTATCTTAAATCTTCTAGATCTTTTCTAAATTTGTATCTTAAAACTACTTTGATAGGTACTTTAATTCAACAATATATCTTTTTAAATTTATTATCTTTTCCAAGTTACAATTTTGAGACTACTTTCTAGATTTCTTAACTAATCTATATGCTATTTAATTTAATTATTTATCAATTTTTTAATCTCTTAGTTCATGTTTTTATATCTAGATTTTATTGTATATTTACATTGACCATATGTTTATATTATGTTTTAATGTTATTATATACTTGTATATGAACTTGCCTATGTCTATGGGTTTATTTTTCATTCTGTCAGTTAGTGATATATTTATATTAAAAATCTTATCTTAAATTTATAAGAATTGTATGTTTCAATGATTAGCAAAGTGGCTTCGGGTGTAAATAGATGTAAATTCGATCTAACGAACTTTCATAAGAATTTTCATTAACTAAAAATTGATGGTAGATCTTTTGCATTTAAAAGTGTTTTAATATATTGGTGGATAAGATTAACTGAAAGAAGAACTGTCTCTCATTTCAGCAATTCACTTTTATATTAAAACACTTTTAAATGGAAAAGATCTACCATCAATTTTTGGTTAATGAAAATTTTCAAAATTTTAAGCTTAAAAGAACTGTTTACTTTTATATTAATACAGTAACAAATTCCCAAGATCTACCTTCAATTTTTTATTTTCTACAATTAAGGGGGCTAGTAGTACTACTTTAATAAAAATACATATTGAAAAAAAAAATTTTTTTTATTTTAATTTTTTTAGTTTTAAATTTTGAATATTGCTTTTAAGAAGTTGCTTTTCTCCTTTTTTGCTGCTATTTAAATTTATTCAAAGTATGAAAGTCACTAGCTATCTTTTGAGTTAGTTTTATTCTACTGCGGTGAGGTTGAAGAAGTTTTTCATTGTCTAGATTATGGATTGTCAAAATAACGTGAAATAAAAGTGAAAGGACACTCGGCGAAAAGATTAATAATTAAAAGTAACTGTAATAAAATAAATAAAAGATAGCTATAACATGTGAATTGATTTTAGTAAAATAATGATTTATATTTTATTCTATATTTGATAAATATCTGTAATAAAATTTATTAATTTTCAGTAAATAACGGAATCTGAACAGGAATCGGAACTAAATTGAACACACTGGAAAATTATTAAGCAGTTTACACCAAATTGCATACTTTTAGGGGTTACGGAAAATTGAATATATAATATTACGTACGATTTACGAATATTTAACTTTTTTTGAGTTATTTTATGAACTTCTTTTATGAAAAATTACATTACACGCGTTTGCATAATTTTGCATATCTTAAGCTTAGTTTCGAATTATTGAAGTGAGGTAATATGCGATGACCCAATATTTAAAATTTAACCAAAAATTCAAAATAAACTACTTAGATTTGTTTTCAGAAAGTTGCAGCTAATATTGCTTTATTGCTACTGACTTTTCTGTGCTTCAGATGAAAAAGTCTGACAAAAGGAATTCATGCATTCTACTTAAAATGACAAATGCAGAGTAGCAGAATTAATTTGTGATTTATACTCTGATGTTGATGTTTGGATTGCTAATTTGAAAAAATTGTTTTTAAAAAAACCTTCACGAGTATTGATATATTTAAAAATTTTTCTTTTTATGATTCAATTTTAAAATGAAGTCCTTACAAGTCAAAATAATATTACTTTAAATGAAGGTTGATAAAATTTCTTTAATTCATTCTGATTGTTAAAACAAGTAAAGAAACAGTCAGTCGGTAAAAATACCCTACACCTATTTGGTTCAAATTTAAGGACATATCCATAAGTCATTTTAACACCATAGAAGCTGTTATTAATTTGATCGTAAGACATAGCTAACCAAATTAACTGTATAATACTAAAAACATTTTCTAATTACCCTATCTATTAAAAAATACTACAAATTCTTACTAATTTATCTATTTAAAAATATTAAAAAACAAACAAACTTGAAATAAATGAAAATATATTTATTCCAATTCAATTACAAAATGAAAAAATTCTAATTATTAAATTTTGTGATAAAAAGATAATCAAAGCATAATATATTTAATAATCCAAATTTTTAAAAATTGCAATTATTTTAAATGGTTAGTTTATATACCTAATAGAAAAACTTATAAACGCAAAATATGCAATAAATGTATTTCTAAAATACAATTAAAAGTTTACACCTTTTCATATAATTCATTTAAATATAAAAATAAATTTTACATAAATGCAGAAAGTACCTTTGAACATAGCTGAACCACTACAATTAAGTCTAGATTTCGGAGACACATAGGACATAGGAAATATATTCTTTGGCTTCGAAATTAAACTCGACCACAACCAATTCCCATGGTACTTTCATTACTAGTAACCTACTGTTAAATTTCATCTAAATACCGGCATTATTTTTTGAGTTATGGTGTTTTTAAGATATATGTTTGTTAGTCCTTGAACTTTTCAAGGGTTCCAGGACCCGAAATTATGGTACGATTTCGCCCATATGCAGTCCCGTCATACTTTCAATACTAGTTAACCCTTGTACACAATTGGAACGCTCTATCTTAATTTTAAGTTACTAGTTTTATTAATTTCGATGATAAGCTTTTACGGGAGTGGCTCAATATCCCGAATGAGAAAATCCCGTAAATACAAAATCCCGTGAGTTTATTAAATCCCGTAATTACAAAATCTCGTATGTACATAATCCCGTAAATATAAATTCCCGTAAAAACATAATGCGAGATTAGGAAGCATATTTAGGTTTGTTAAAAATCAAAGTTGACCCTTTTTCCAGAGTATTTATAAATTCATGTATGCGAGACTTTGGTTACAAAATAAGGATTTTGGAATGCGGGTTTTTAAAATACGGGATTTTGGGATGTGGGATTTTGGGATGCGGGATTTTGGAATGCGGGATTTTGGGATGTGGGATTTTGGGATGCGGGATTACGTACCCAACCCAGCTTTTACACATTGGGGGGTCTAAGAGAGGTTCTGAACCACCACTCCAATTGATCCCAAATTAGGGGGGCACGCAAGAAATAGTAAAGAACACCTTTGGGGCAAATTGCAAGCTTCTACATTTGTTTCAAGTAACTATCTTTATTAATTTCGAAAATATGCTTTAAGGGCCTAAGAACTGAGTGGCTGGTCCCCGATCCACTAGTCCAATGGGGCCCAAATTTCAAAGACACTTACGAAATAGGAAGGGACACCTTGATACCAAATTTGGAGGTTCTATCTTCATTGGTTTCGGAATTATGCTCGTTTGGCCTAAATTCGATCAAAAAGTTCTAAGTTCCGAACCCATTGTCCAATCCTCACCGTACGTAATCACCGCCGTAGTTTCGCTGCCAATAACCTACAGCACAAATTTCATGAAGATAGCCTCATTAGTTGTTGAGTTATCGTGATTTTTTATATATGTTCCTTAGCCCTGATATCGATTAAAAGACCGGAATCCGAACCGTTGGGCTGATTTCGCCCTTATATAGTCCGCGCTGTACTTATAGTACTAGTTAACCCTCGTACACAATTTGAACGGTCTATCCTAATTTTAAGTAACTATTTTTAGTAATTTCGATTATAAGCCTTTAAAACTTGGGAGGTCTGAGAGGGGTACAGAACCACCACTCCAATTGATCCCAAATTAGGGGAACACGCAAGAGATAGTAAAGAACATCCTTGTGGCAAATTGGAAGCTTCTACATTTTTTCAAGTTGTTATCTTTATTAATTTTAAAGATATGCTTTAAGGTCTTCGGAAATGTGTGGCTGGTCCCCGACCCACTACTCCAATGGGACCAAATTCACAAAACACTTAGGAAATAGGAAGGGACACCCTGATACTAAATTTGGAGGTTCTATCTTCATTGGTTTCGGAATTATGCTCGTTTGGCCTAAATTCGATCAAAAAGTTCTAGGTTCCGAACCCATGGTCCAATCCCGACCTTACGCAATTCCCGAAGTATTTTCATTACTAGTAACCTACAGCACAAATTTGATGAAGATAGCGTCATTAGTTGTTGAGTTATCGTGATTTTTTATATTTGTTCGTTAGCCCTGAAACCGATTAAAAGGTCCAGAATCCGAACCTATGGGCCGATTTCGCCCATATGCAATCCCCGCCGTACTTTCAGTCCTAGTAACCTACAGTTAAAATTTCATCAAGATAGCTCCATTATTTTTTGAGTTATCGTGCCTACGGACGGACGGACGGACATGGCTATATCGACTAAGGCGGTCACGCTGATCACAAATATATATACTTTTCCATATCTAGCTCGCTTCCTTTAGGTGGTTACAAACACCATACCAAAGTTAATATACCCCTTTACCTATTCTATAGGTGTAGGGTATAAAAATTGCATTTTTTTCAATTATATTTTATTTTTCATTAAATATTTAAAGCGTTTTTTATTGCGTTAAACTTTTAAACTTTTAATTTTAAAGTTTGTATAATATATCTGACGTATTATTAGACAGTTCGTATAATATATCTGACGTATTATCAGATTTCAAAGATTTTTTGCATTTACTATTGGAATTTTGCAATAACTTTAAAGATTAAAATAATCGTTTAAAAATTATTAAAAAATTTAATTCAAAAAAATTAAATTACTTAAAAAGATATTGGTTAATAGAATATTAAATTAAATTATTATAATTTTGGAGTGATAATATTATGACATTTACAAACAGTTACTTGAAGAGGAGGTCTTTTAATTATAAATGATAGAAATATAAAATGGCTTCATTTACTTAATAAATTAATACAATATTTCCTTCTGTCCTTCTCTTTATCAAATGTTCATCTAATAAATATTATTATGTTTTGTTTTATTTAACTAAATACCAACCGACCTCAAATTATTTTGTAGTTTTTATGATATTAATTTAAATTGACATTTTTTTCAATGTCAATTTAAATTTTTCAAAAATTTTATTGATTTTAAATATAATTTTGATGAAATTGGATCACTTAAAGTAGTTTTTTTAATAAAAAATACCATAATATATATTTACATATAAATAGGTAATAAAATCAATAAAATGGTGTTGCAAAACTTTTCAAGAAGGTACTCAACTTTTTTTTATTAATTTTTATTGAAGAAAGTTTTCAGAAAAACAAATATTAAGAATTCTAAAAAAAAATGAACTATCTACAAAATTATTTATTTTGATATTTTCTATTCTTAAGGTTCATCTGGAATACCTAATTGAAGTAATTACAGTATTTATTATTATCAAGTTTATTGCTTTTATTACTTGTGAACCGTTTGGAAAATAAAGACCATAATTTTAAATTAATATGCAGCCTTGTTTGTGAAGCGATGAACCCTTTGTCGCAAACGGGTTATTAAAATCACAAAAATCTTCAGTTGCCTTAAAGAATATTTTAGGGAGGGGAGTTATTAGATTTCATAACTTATTATCTTCAAATGCAACAGCTGACTGGTAGCGAGTCTCCTATTACCTAAAATATCGATGAACATGGTAAAAGTGCTGTAGATCTGAGACACCTATAAATGACAGCATAAAATATACCTTATAACTGTTAATATGACATATCTAAACATAAATTTTCAATCAATTCGATATTCGGTCAACGCAACATTTCAAAAAAAAAAAAATGTAATTCCTAGAAATTGACAATTTTGGTAGATAAGCAAAATAACTCGTAGGGTAGACTTTTATTAAAAAGGTTGCTTTAAATTTAAGTGGACATTTAATACCTATTTTTACAGTTTAAAGTGACTTTTAATATTATTAGAAAGTTTATTGATAGAAGATATGGCCTTAATGTTGTATAAATTTTACTTGTCAACAACAATATCATCAAAAATTTATAAAAAACCATCAGCACTTATAAAATTTATTTTTTATAGGCTTAGTTATTATTATTATTATTTTTGAAAAGTTTAAGGTTATCCAACCATTTATTATTTTAAAGTCTTAGGCTTAACGAATATAAAATATTAAAAATTTATATTGCAAAAAGAAAGTTTTATAGGATTAAAGATTTAAAAGATTTTGTTTTGTTTGATTTATTGATTTATTGACAAAAATAGAGGTTAGATGCAGGAGTTATAGATTTTGAAAAGAAATTTATTTTTAGTCTCATTGATTTCTTGAATTTAAAATACTATTATGGTCCAGTTAATGTGTTGATGAATTCTATATGGAATCCCCAATTCATCTACTCTTAAAGGCAAAACCAAATTGGTAGAAACCAATTAAAATATTTAAAAATTTTTTATTTTTTCCTTTATAACTTCTTTTGGAAGCATAGAGCTTCCACTTTTCATCCCCATCTCACTCGGTTTGTTGATGTTGCCTTTACATCGTTCCATGTGAGGTTGCATTTTCTTAGAATACTGATCGTCTCCAGGTGTTTTTGGGACGACCTCTTGTTGTTTTTCGCTGAGGATTCCACTTTAACGCTATTCTGATAATGCTGTCGGCTTTTTTCCTGATGTTATGTAAGATTCACTTCCATTTGCGTCTCTTAATCTGTTTTGCAATTGGTTCCTCTGTAGTGATTTCTAACAGATTCACATTGCTGATAGTTAATATATATTTGTTTTTCAAATTAAATTAGTTTGGAACTCTGTAACAGAATTTAATTGTATTAGAAGTCCGGAACAGGTAGTACGTAATTTTAATTTTATTTATTATTGTGACATGTTAGTCATGAGTCACAATTATGTCTCTTATCTCTTAAGTTTGAAATATATACAAAAAAAAAATATTTAATTTTAAAGAGACATACTGAAATGGTGTTACTGACATACATATTATTTTCTTCCGCCCTAAGCTGTGATTTTAAGAAAAAACTGTTTTCAAATAAACCGTTACATTTACAGATCTTTTGTAACCTTTATTTACAGATCTTATGCATTTGAAAAGCTGTGCTTGAGCTTAAATCTTAATTTTTTGAACAAAAACTATGCTTGAACTTGTGATTTAGCTGGAAAAAAATTTGAGTTCAAGCTCGGTCTTATGCATTCGACCCATTACGTTAAATATTTATTTTTAAAGACGGTTTATAATATTAAGAGTTTTCGAACACAAATAGAATTAATTTAATTAAAATTAAAGTTATCACATCACATGGCGCTGAAGTGATTTTGTTTAGAGTTAAATTGATTTAAACCTCAATTTTAAGGCAGCTCAATCCTTAAATCTTTTATCACGGTTCCCTCTTATATGCCAGTTCCAAATCAGAACTAATAAAATAGTAAAACTTCAGTTGATGTAGGAAATTGCAAGCATGTCAAAAAGATTTAAAATAAAAATGTTATAAAAGTTATGTCATGCAATAAAATGTACAATTTAAAGTAATTCTGCATAATTTTAATATTAAAAATTTAAATATAAAAGAATTTTATTCTAAAATATTTATTTGCTCTAACTATTTGTTTAATTTTCTTTCCATTTTCCTAGAAATGGCAACAAATAGAATAAATAAATAAAAATAAATAATATTTTTGCAACTTATGCTGAATTTTTTATATTTTTAATATTTATTTGCATTTCAAACTTTTTTTTTTTAATTTTTATTTACTTTATCATTTCGTATACCATTCTTTTGCATGTTCAATGGAAAAATTTTAGTTTTTCCGTTTTTCGTTGAAAAAAATTGCAAAAAAAAAGTTAAATGCTAAAGGGAAAACGGAAACTACATACGTAGGGAAATATTGCTATTTGTATTTCTTTTTTTCTAAAAGTAGGTAATTGTTAAAAAAGAACAATTTTGAAAAAATGACTAACTATATTAATAAAACGAGTAATAAAATTTAATTTAAAAATAATAATTTGTTCCATTTTAAAATTAAACGAATTTTTTATAAAACTGATATTAAAATTTATATGAAGAATGATTTTTAGTAGCTGCTGTAGTACAGTCTCGGTCATTAGTAAGTTTTAAAAAAATCTTTTTAAAAAAGCTATTGAAATATTAAAATATATCTTTATTTAACTTTTGTAAAAAAGGGGACTTTTTAAAAAAATTTTTAACTCGCCGTTTTTCTTAACTAGCCTTGAAAACCATTAGCCATTTAAAATATCCAAACGTGCTTTTTCGCAGTTTAGTTCGCTCAGAGAATCATTACTTTGTTTAGATAAAGGTCAACAATTCATAATCTATCTTTTATTCTATTCTCCTTAGGACATTAAATTCATTCATAAATTCACAAATAGAAATTTCGTTAAACGTGTACTTACTTCCTTTGAAGCAGCAGTAGCTGAATGGTATTCTGTAATTCGATGTCTTTTCCTAATTTGTCGGGATAGGTTCTCAAGAATATAGTCCACTTACAATAACAGTGGTAGTATTGAATTTAGTCGTTCTTTAATTATTTGTGAAATATATAATCTAATCTCCGTCAAAAAGACGGACAGGATATACCGTTATATTTTTAAAATTAAAAGAATTATTAAATAGAATATTTTTTATTTTAACCACTATAATAATCATACGAAACGTAACTTTAAATGTGCCACACTAAATATATTTTCTACATTAAATCACAAGATTCTTTTTCTTCTTTAATGAGTCCAAATATCTCGTTATCAAACAATATTTTTTTTCAAATTTTTCTCTTTAATTATTTTGATAGAGTGAAAATAAATTGTAAAATTAAAAGAAAAAGGAAGGAAAATCAGTTAGCAATTTGTTAAAAGAAAATAAATATTATTTTCCATTTTATTATCATTGATTGTAATCAATAAATATTTGTAACAAATATATAAACTAAATGAAAATAGGACATTGAAGGGGCAATGTTCCTTGAAAATAATTTCATCAGTAATGAAGCATACTTTTTATTTATGGCAGGTTTGGGTATGTAATTTAACAAGTCCATCTATTTTAATATAAATTTTCAACATTAATGTTAAATGATTTTCTAGAGATCGTTAAATTAAAAAAAAAAAAAATTTATTTTGATATAATTTGAAAAATTAAAAGAAATATTTTAAGTGTATTGATAGCAGAAAGGTGTCATTTAATAGTACTTTAAGTGTTAAATGTGTTTGAATTTATTGTTAAATTGCTTTCCTCAATAGAGTTTTATTGCTTTCCAATTGAGCTAGTTAAATCTTTAGTGCTTTGTTAATAATATTTTAGTAGGCAGTTCTTTTTATGATAAATGAGTTCATCACTATAAACTTCGATGAGTCCAAAATAAAATTACGCTCATAGAAATATGTTAATAAAATTTTGACCAATATAATGAAATGTTAGGATCGTTTTAGTTTTGTTCTGAAATACTATAACATAATAAAAATTAAATCTGACCAATTGTAAATTGATTCTCTGAATTATAGACCACTTTAAACAATAATAAAGGTATTTAAAGTAATTAATTTAGTACCACTGTAATTTTTTATGGAAACAATTCGTATTTGAAGACAGGCAGGATATACCGTTATTTTTTTCGACTATTTGTTTTCGGATTAAAAGAAATATTATTAGTCACATGAATCGGAGAATTTAATTTTTGGAAAGAATCCGAAATTTTTTAGCTTCTTAAAAGTGTCAAGTTTTTATTTTATTATAAGGAATATCAATTTAAAGTCTCCATAACACACTCTTTAAAAGTAAATGTTATTCAAATTTTGCAAAGCTCATCTTTTCTAAATCTTAACCAAAAGTTGTAATTTACTGTTACAATAATACTCATAAGTTCCTCATATTTTAAAATGTCCATTTTTTTTAAATTTTAATCTTCAAACTAGACCATAAAACTATAATATATCTTGTATTCCATTTTTATATTCTAATATAAACCTACACTTGTCCTTCTTAAGAAACATTTTTTTTTTTTTGTTTTCTTTAAATATTAAAAATAAACTGTAACAGGTACCCATAAAATAAAACGGTATTTTAAAACATATTAAAACAATTTTCTGTAGGTTTTACAACATAGATTACATAAAAGTATATTATCCTTATTATCCTTTAAAATCATGTTTTTATATTATTTTTATTTTTATACTGTTTATCATTACTATGAAACGTTGTAATATTTTTTAAAAGATTTGCTTTAGTTGTTATTATTCTTCTGTTGTTAAGGAAAACATATTCCAGCATCCTGTGCGTAAAAATAAAAAAAAATATCTTAAGATAAAAAGAATTCAAATATTACTCTGTAGGTTGTTTATTTTTCTATAATAATTGTTTTAGCTTTAGGCTCAAAAAGATGTTATGAAATTGTAATTGTATTTGGACTACAAGTATTTCTAGTGAAAATTAAAAGTAAAGAAGTAAAGGCTTTTGAAAATTAAGATGAAAATCTAGGCTCTTGGTAGTGTGAAACCTCTACATACTAAATTTAAGCTCCTTTGTAGAACCAAAAGTTAGATAAACATCTGAATTGCTAGACTGTTATAAAGGTCAAGAATTCGGGATGACTATAGGAGGGAGGTAAACAAAAAAACTTTTGACTGAACAAATAAATTGAAATAACTGATATTGAGCGCATCAGAAAAAATATGAAAGTTAATTTAAGGAGCGCAAAAACCGAATCACATGTATTTTATCTCTTTCGGCGAGACCTTCTAGCAGGTGGAACTTGATTATTGTGATTTAAAATTGTGTGAGTTTTGAAAATATAAATCACAATTATATGACTACATTCAAACAGGTTAGTCAAAAACTGTAGCTTCAAGTACTTTTTACCGTGTTAGTTTAATTTGAAATATTTAAAAAATTCTGATACTTTAAAAATTGAATTTTCAAGTGGAAGGTCTCGGATTCAAAACACATTCACTCATACCCAGAAAAATTTATCGTAAAACTATACTTTGATATCGTAATAAAAAATATCGTAAAATAAGAAAAACATAATATATTAAAATATTTTATTTAACTCACATGTAAGATAATAGATGGCGCAAAAATTTCGCATTTATGCATTCTTAATTTTATAGAATAACTACAACAACCGCCTAATCAACCGTTTAGTGAATATAATTATTAACGACTTGATTAGTTCAAAACAAAATATACTGTGAAGGCCCAGAATCAACCGCTATTACAGGAAAAACTTAACATGAAATTTCTTTCAAAGATTTTTTTACTTATAAACGTAATAATTTCTACCAAAGCTATATAATATATTTTAATTTATTTATCATTTATAACTTTATCTAAAAATAAATTTAACATTTAGATAAAAATTGAAATCATTAAATTCTCGTAAAATTCTTCAGATTTAAAAGAAATTTGACATTGATGAAAATAAAAATACAATTTCTATTAACGATATAACTGCCACCTAACAATGTTTTTTTTTGTACCCTACAATTTCTTGGAATCAATTTTTTACATTATTTGATATATTATATTTATATCAACATTGTTGTTTATATATACAACATTATAGCATCATAGTTTACCGGGGTTTCTTATGTATATTTAATGAAAAAAGGAAGCTTTTCTTTGTTCCATATTGTTATTGTCAGATTCTATGTGGAGAAAATATGTACTAAAAAAAAATTTTTCCTTGATAACAAGATTACAAAAAAAAAATAAACAAAAAAATAGTTTGTTTTTGTATACGAGTATTATAAAATTGTTGATTGTTCGCTTTTTTGTTTTCGTAGTTCGTTAGGTGATTAACTTACCGCGATACTAAAACTGTGGTACTGTAGTATTTTTTTTTTAACATTTTCTTTACAAAAGTACGTCGTAAGTACCGAACATTCTAACTAAGTATGTAAAAACTTATATTAAATTTTAAAAGTATACGAATGTAGAAAGGGATAAAAAACAAAATATTAAGGAATTGTCGTTAAAATCTTATCAAATGACATAATCATAATTATTTTTTAGTACATTAATGTTTATTCTGCCACCTCTTCATTTTCTTTTGTGGTTTTCTTTCTGTCTTTAATGTTTTAATTGAAATTTAAGCTCGCAACAGATGATGTTATTTTCCGATGTTTTATTTTTGGAATTTTTTTTTGAATAATCTGTACAACTAGTGTTTAAATTTTTTTTTTAGCGGTTATAGTATTTAAAAACAGATAACGGTTAAATATGCTTGTGATTGTTCAATTATAGTTTCCACTAGAGATTATTAGCAAGATTTAATGATTCAAGATAATTTTCGAATTTCATATAATGGTTTTGGTTTTTGTTTTGGAAACCGGTTCTAAATGGTTAGTAGTTGGAATCAGATAAAAATTGGATTATCGAATGTTGAGTAGATTTTTTTAAAAGAAAAAGTGGTAATCACATTTATATTAGATTATGAGATTAGAAAAGTAGGTTTGTCATTAGTAGCGGAAGGATAGTTAATAAACATAGAAATTAAATTTAAGATAAAATGTAGTTTAATTAAATATTCTTTAAAATTACTTTGAAATATTAATTTTTGGTTTTTCAAACTTACAAAAATTTTATAATGGAAAAACGAAAATAGGGCACAACAAAAAGATCATTATTTCCAGTATTATATTTATGAATAAAAAAATCATCCTAAAAGTATGCAAAAATATATTACGAATTCGGATTACAGAACCTTGCGCCAAAATAAAGACAAGAGAAGAATTACAACATTTCTCAGACTCCCCTCATATAAAATAGTTTTGTGTAGAAGCAAGTAGCAATAAGACCAAAAATATCCTAATATTGAAAAAAGCGTTTTTAGATTAATAACAAGGGAGTATATACACGGATCATTTAATGGTTAGGACCTAAGCAAATGTAATATGTTGGGCTATCACCAGATAGTGCAGGGGTTGCTTATGGGAGGACGGGATATTCTCAACGTCCAATGCCAATGCGAATCACTTCGTAGCCAAAAAATTAGGGTCTTGGGAGGAAGATACTGAGAAAACCTGAACATAGTGAGGGAGTCGGACCAGAGAAAGTTAATCCAGTTCTTTAGGAGTATTGATTCGCAGGACAAGGTGCTGTAGAATCACCAATGGCTTGAAAAAGCATGGGCACAACGATTCAGAAGGCCCAGAAGTAAGTGTGGCATCCATTACCCCCCCCATTTTCATTACTGAAATAATGTTAATAAAAAACATGTTACTACGTTAATGATAAAATTAAAAAAATAAAGTGAGTAAATTAACCAGTATTTTGTTTAATAATTAAAAAAATTTTCCAAAAATTTTAAAACTCAAACAATTTTTCTTTTATCAAAAAAAAATTAGCAAACAAATTTGAAGGTCGACTTGAATTAATTTTTCTTTTTGATAACAAATTAATCCATTATGTGGGCTCTAAAAATAGAAATGAAAAACTTTTCAAAAGTTGAGGCAAATAAAAAATAAAATTTTCATGCTTAAGTTAAAAAAAAAATAAATTAAAATCATGATTTAAATATAACAATATCATGCTAGAGTGCTCCTAATTTGTTTGTTTCGGTTGAATTACTTGTCGTATTAAATATACAACTTAGTAACTGACATTTTCTAAATTAATGGGAAGTTTATAAGTTTGTTTAGTAGTCATTTGTGATTTTTCGCTTGTAAGTTTGTTTATATTTTGTTTAATTATTTAGTACCTAATATCAACTATCAAGTTCCTTGATCTCTTGTTCGAGTTTTTGTATTAAATCAATAATAAAGTGGGAATCCCTTTTCAACAAATCAGTTATTCATATTTGAAAAGTTGTACCAATGATTTATGTTTAATTTACTCCTCTATTTATTTATTTTTATTTTTGAAGATATAACAGTTAAATTAACAAGCCCATTTATATCTTGAACATCAAAACATGAAGGAAGGTACTGGACAGAATATAATATTCATTTAATTATCATTGATCTTAATCAACTCAACAAACAATTATTATGTTAACATGGAATAGGTATTATCACAATGTTTCAGATTTCAGTAGATAATTGTAATCATATTTTGATATTGTAATAATTTTAAATTTGGCTCATAAGTATCTGTGAGTTATATTTTGTACTCATATTATTACTCTCCAAACAATTACTTTAGTATCATTTACGTTTTAAATTTCAGTGGATAATTGTAATCATATTTTAAGACTGTAATCAGTTGATATTTGAGTCATAAGTATCTGTGATTTATATTTTGTAATTAAATTATTATTTTGATTCAATAATATAACTCACAGATTTGATTTAACTTGTTTATATTATCTTTAAACATGTATTTTTTTATAATGATAAAATCGAGCAGTAAAATCATTTTTCAAGCAACTGGAATTCAACGTGGGTTTCTCATAAGAGGCATCGCATTCTAATCACTAGACCAACAAGCTTTTATATTTTACTTGAATTGAAACTTGTGTCCTCAAATTGCTGAAACTTTTTTAATTAATCATGTATTCTTCTTTTGTTTTTACGAGTTCATAAGATTGATGAACCACTAAAATAATTTATGATCTTTAAAACTTTTGAAGTTATCAAATAATATAAATGCAACCTGATGCAACTATTTAAGTAAAACTAGGCCCCGAAAATGTAGAAAACAAAAAACTGATGGTAGATCTTGGGAATTTGTTTCTGTTTTGATATAAAAGTAAATTCCTGGTATAAGAACAGTTCTTTTAATGTTTGAAAACTTTTAAGTTTAAAATATTGCAAAAAATTCACTAACCAAAAATTGATACCTAGTAGATTTTTTTCATTTAAAAGTGTTTTAATATAAAAGTAAATTGCTGGATTAACGTAAGGTAATCAAAGTCAGATTTCTAATATTAATATATCACTAAGTGACAGAATGAAAAATAAACTTATACACACAGGCAAGTTAATATAAAAGTATAATAAAAATATATTTGAAGTTAAAACTGTTTGACTAATTTTGATTTTAATTTAACAGATACTACACATTTATTATACATATTATATTTACATACTTATGAATGAAATCAGAAATTGTACGCTTGATCTATTTTAATTTAAATATAAATTTATTTTGATTTAAAATTTTTCTTTTTCACTTTTAATTCTATACTTCATCACTTATAGATTCTTCTGTTTAAAAAATCAACCACTTATATATCATTTATATGCTAACGGTATTCTTATGTTATAAAACCGCCTACTCACTCATATATTGTTGTTTTTGTTTAAGATCAATTTAAGAAATATAAAAGAATATTTGTTAACATACAAATAAGCATCCTGTGATGTGATTCATCTACCCTCCACCACTATATAATATACTTCTCACTTTGCCTATCAGACTTCATTTTTAGCACATTTTCAAAAAATTTTGTAAAAATGTGCCTATATAGCTTCACTCTGTCCGTCCGTCCGTCCCTTTTTACCTACGATTGACAAAAAAATATCAGGAATGGATAGGTATTGCAATAAAAATAATTTAATGTTCAAACTTTTTTTTGTAGCCCCCCCCCGTTACGGAGCTACAGCCCCACAAAGTTGAAAAAAGCCCCATATTTAAACAGTTATAATTAGAGTTCTATAAGGTATATCTCCAACCTGAAAACGGTAACAGACAGCTGCTTTTATAGGCTTTACAAGTTTTTAAAAGCCAATTGTATAGGGTTACCATACGGTACTAAAATTTACCGTTATTCAAAACTAAGTTTAAATAAATTTTTGGTCCCTCATAACTTCGGAACAGCTAAATCTAGAAACTTGAAATTTTGGGAGAAGTTAGATCCTTAGAAATAAGTAAGAGTCAGTTAACAAAATTTTTTTGTCACGGCCCCTCTTTGGGAGCTGTAAGGGGTCGAAAATTGAAATTTTGCTAAAAATTTAGCTTTTAAACACCTATAACTTGAATACCTGTCAAAATTTTTTTTTATTTGTATACAAAATTGAAAGCTCAAAAACGAAAGTTTCAATTAGTGTCAAAGGTTTTTCTTAATTTTGACTTTGTCCGTCCATATGTTTACAAAAACTTTTACACCGTTTGAAATAGAGTAAAGAAATTTTAACCACAGGTAGATACTACAAAAAAATTAATTTCGTAGAAGAATTTTTTTCTGTAGCCCCACCCGTTACGGAGCTACAGCCCCCCAAAGTTGGAAAAAGCCCTATTTTTAAATTATTATAACAAGAGTTTTGTTAAGTGTATTTTCAATCTGAAAACGGCAAAAGATAGCTGGTTTTATAAGCTTTACAAAAATATAAGGCTAAAATGTATAGGGTTACCATACGGTACTAAAATTTACCATTAAACTAAACTCAACTTTTGCAAAATTTTTGGCCCCATATATCTTCTAAACGGTTCAACCTAGGGTCTTGAAATTTTGGGAGAAGTTAGGTCCTCCAAAATTAATGGGAGGCGGTTAACAAAATTTTTTTGTCACGTCCCCTGTTTAGGAGCTATAAGGGCTCGAAAATTGAAATTTTGCTATTTTCAACCACCTGTAACTTTAACACCTGTTCAAATTTTTTTTTACAAATATGCAAAATTTACAGCTGCAGCATTATATTTCAACATCCGTTAAAGGTTTTTCTTAAATTTGAAAGGGTCTCTTTAAATTGAAGAAATTGTTTCTTAGTCTTAACCATTTTTGGTTAGATAATAATATTCTAGGTAAAATTCCAAATTTTGTTGGAGTTCCAAATTGATTTCCTAGAACCGGAAAAAAATGGAAGGGTGAACACAGGAGGAGGGTGAGCAGATCCACCATAAGTTTGCTAAACAAAAATTTGGGAACCTTCCCTATTGAAGGGCTACTAGGTCTTCAAAATTAAAACTTTTATGTTCTTATAAAACAGTAACTTATTCACCAGTGAAAGTTTTTCCAAAATTAAATGTTAACATTAAAGCTCCAACATTATATTTTGCACTTATTAACAGGTTTTCTTGAATGCATTGGGGTTGTATTCTAGTTATTTCACTATTATTCATATAATTAATTATTAATGAAATAACAAAATTATAATATTATCATAATATATATTTTTATAAAAATAAATGATAAAATACTCAGTAAGAAACCGTATATAATTTTGAAAATGTGCTTTTTAAAAACCATTGGTTTTTTTGCTCACTTGTTTTTTTTATTTTGTAATTTAAAAATCTTATTTCAGTTTCCAGATATTTCAATGATGTTCACTGGAATTGTGAAACACATTTCTATATGAAAATAAAAAATACAAAAACAATAACAACAACAACAAAATAAAATCAAAAATATTTCCTTCTCATCTCTTTCTTCTATATTTTTTGTTTATTTGTTTTGGTTTTCCTGTTATATACCGTTATAAGGTTACATGTTTTCGGTTGTTATATCAAGGATAAAAATAATTTTTTTGACACATCTTTATTTGCTTTTGACTCATAAAACACCCATACGTTTACAAATTTACAATGTGTATTATAGTACACTCTATATTATATGTTATTTATATTTGTTCATTTCTTATTTATTTCTTTTGTTTTTTTTTTTTGTTTTTTTTTCTCAGAATAAACAAAATAAAATTCAAATCAAGAAAAACTTTCTCCATCATCGCGTTTTTATATGGTTGTTTTTGTACCAAAAATAGATAATATTATAATAAATTCGGAGGGGAATTCAAAAGGAAATGACAACTTGGCTTTTTTTTTTCGAATAGAGGATAAAAACAAACTGTTTTTTATTTTTTTGAATATTCCTGTTAAAATGAATGTCAGAAAAAAAATATTTCGTTTGTGGTCGACTGTATCAGACTGTCAGTCAATGTGAATGAAATTTTGAAATTTTAATTAAACTGCTGAAGTTTTGTAGCTAATTTGAGTCAATTAAAATGCTAATTAAAGATAAAAAGTTTTTATTCGGTATCATACAAATAATGACTTGTCAAAATTTTGACAGATAACTGAAATCTGAAATTTGATGTCATATTTAGTAAATTATATGTATGATATTTGGAGAAATTGGACTAAATAATTTACCATTGCGCGATATTATTATTCCACGAAAAAAGAATTCCATTTCATTTAAACCTTCTTTAAACTTTTAAACTTTTAAGTTAGTAGATGTGCTTGTTGTCAATATAAGATCAATTTATGCAGCAAACAATTTCACACTTTTTAACCTTTCTGTAACAGACTGTTGTTAGTTGTAATAATATTCGTCACTAAATTAACAATATAGTTTTGCATACAAATTTAAATTACTAAGTTATTTAGTTTTTTGTGGGTTTTTCATTTATAAAATGATAATAAAATTATAATAAAAAGTTTTTATTTAAGTTTAACCTTAATAACTACCACATTGTTGTAATAAATTAAAATTGTTTTGTATTTTTATTTCGGTTAGCAAAATTTTCAGTAAAATCTTCAAAAGATACCTTAAATACGAAATGCCATAGTAGTGTGAAATTCCTACTCACTGAAAAACCTTCTGCTTTAGCAAAAAATTAGGATAAGCTTGCCGAAGATTATAAGTATGTAATTGGTAAATGTTTGATATTATCGTGATTCTTACTCCTGTATTACTAGTATACATGTGATGCAAGGCCGGATAATAGCCAGTGTGGACAAATTAAATAATTTTGATCTAATAAGTCGGCATCAGTTTACGAGTTTATCAAGACTTTTATAGGGTTAGCAACTTTTATGAGAACATTTATCCATTGAAAACCATGTAGTACATCACCTCTCTGTGTTTTTATGGCAGTAAAGTACTAGACACTTTTTTAAATTATTAAATCGTTTACAGTCATTCTTTCCTTAGTGCCTTATAGTTTTTTGGGACACAAAATTTGAAAGGATTGTTCTATTGTATATTATGGCAACACTATATCAGCTTTTAATATATTTTTACTTGGTGCTCCATTTTGGAGCACTTTTGGAAAAATAAAAATAATATTTATTTTTAATTTACAGTTAATCTGCCGTTATCTATGTATGTAGGTTTTTTCCTAGGTAATTTTTAAGTAAATTTTAAAAAGAGCTGCCAATATTTCTACATTAAAAGTCTTACACACACGCTTAGTAAAATATTTAACATGTTTTTGTAATATTTACATTTACATTTAAATTTTTTGAAATTTTTTTTTATGTGTCTGGTAAAATCCATGATTTTATCTCTAACTACTTTTTTTTTTATTTAACATTTTAAATTCTATGTTGGTTCTTCGTAAAAAAAAAAACAAAATGGAGTAAATAAAAAGTGGTAACTAAATAAAAAACAATAATAATATATAGTGACTTAAAAAACTTTCCAGTTTATACACTTGAAATAAATATTTATTTAGAATCGCAAAATATTATTCAAAATAAGAGTGAATTTTGCAAAAAAAAAAGGATTAAGAGATGAATGATGTGCTCCATTTAAGATTCTGGAAAAATCCTCCTACTGAATTTATAATTTTTTATGTGTGTGTATTTTTTCTAGGAAACTATTAGGTTTAAAAATTTAATAAATATTATAATATGATTTAAATAATTTTTAAAATACTATTAAAATAATCAGTGAACTTTATTCTAATATAAATATTTTAATATTATATTTTTTAAAGTTTTTTTATTAAAAATTAAAAATATTAAATATACTTTATTTTTTTATATAAATGATTTTGTGAGTTGAAAGAATTTTTAGAATTTGTATGAATTAAGGTTTCAGTCTAGTTTCGCTGAAGAGTCTTACAGACTGTGTAAAGATGAAAGCACTTAAACTTTAGTTTATTTGTCTCAAACAATTGCTTAAATTAAGCATCAGAAAATGTTGCTCACTTAGTGAACCATCATAATAAACTGAAAGTCATCGTTTACAAGGGGTAGTGTGTTAGTAAAATGACGCTACTCTACTATTAAACTATAAAATAAAGTTAATCAAATTAAGTTATTAAAATAAAAGAAAGTAAACTTCAAAGTCTTGCCAACAGCACTAAGCCTATCAGAAAACTCCTTTGACCAACGCATGAGAAATCCAAGAGTTGAGTTAGCTTTATTAATTATGAAAATTTTAAATATTATAATAAACGCAAAATGCTCATTTATACCGAGTCAGTTATGATCAGACGTCCGTACCACATGGTGTCCTAAAAATAAAGATATTGTTTCGAAATTAGGTAGATAATAGAATCTTGCATTACCAACTCTGTAAAAAAAATTCAGTAACCAAGCTCAAAGAAATATTGCCTCGGATTCTTCCAGATTTTCTAATACGAGATTCTCTGAGTTCATGGAAGATTCATAAAATTTTACATTTTCAGTTTTAGTACCTTTCTCCTTTTATGCTAAATTTATTGTTAAGACTTAAGATTATTAAAAATAAATAACTATGAAAGTTGTTGGAATAAAATGTGTATCCGACCATGAATATTTCAGAACAAATTATGGTGGTACAAAATTTATTTAATTTTCAACAGAAATGAATAAAATAAAATGAATTTCAAAAATAATTATAAAAAGTTATTTTCAAAATTAATTCCAGCAATTATATTTTTTTTCCATTTCAAAATAAAGAGGAAATAAAGTTCTAATTTCAATATCAATATTGCGATTACAAAATTAATGGAAAATAGTGAACTTTGAACTGTTGCAAATTGATGCATAAGTCTTTTGTCAACATTCAACAAAAAGCATTCAAAGAAAATATTGACAAATTAAAGTTGAATAATGTGTTGGGTTTGAATAATATTAGAAACATTTATTGATGGAATTTATCTGAAGAATTCGATTTAAAATTAAAAATTTTTTATACTCCTACGTACGCGTTCTTAGAATGTACGAAATTTGAAATTACTGTTTTGAAGACATGATAAATAAAAATAAGGTGTAGGAATCGGTTTTTGAAATCAAAGAGTGTGTCGATTAAGTTTTATGCCTTCCCCTGTCATCCGATATCTCAAAAACTGAAAGAGCTAGGTTACTCAAATTATCATTTTTTTTATTTCGACACAAACCCAGCCTTTCAATGAAATTGATCAAAGTTACTCAGAGAGTTCAAGTTGCTTTTATACATTTAATTAAACTCTAAGTCTGACAATTAGATAAGTTTGTATAATGCACAGCATTCTAATATAGTTGCAAAAAACTTCTTCTTATATTTTCATCCACAGCTCAGGGTATAAAAACGTTCTGTAAAATTTGCTTAGTCCGGTATACTTCCTATTAAATGGTTAAATTTATTTTCTTATAACTCAACTAGGCTTAATTCAATGATTTGCTTTGTTCAATTGAATTTCTCAAATGTAATTTTGATTTAAAATCAACTTCTTTCGATATTATTCAATTAAAATATTAAGTTTGTTTTAATTGAACGAAAACTATTTTTGTTGTTTTTAATAGTGCATGTCATATTATCTCCCATCACCTAGGCCTTGCAACCTGAATAATTTAATATTATTTGTTTTGTTATTATCAAGTATTTGTACATTTTACTTTAAATATTGGGTCATCAAGGGGATTGCAAAAGAAAATATATTTATATTTTCTGTTTGGAAATTGTACTGACCCTCCCTTGGTTAAAAGGCAATGTGCTTGCCCAGGCCCGTAAAGAAATATTAGACTGTTGTTAATGTATATGTATTTTTTAAGTTTATTTTAAGAAAACAAAAACGCGATCCTGATATCTATTGCAAATTTTAAATACAGATTTAAAAAAACATATAAAAAAACTTTTACCCAAATAAATTTACTATATAACTTACAAAAATAAAACTAGGTACTAAAGATATTCTTCTATTTCATTTAATTTTCTCCAATAAAAAAATACAATGAAGTTTTCATGATAGATGCTTCAACTTGATTCCATTATAACTTATGTCAATCTTTAGCTTCAAGAAAATAAATGGAGAAAAAGAAATTTATTTTGTTTGAATTACAAAAGAGCCAGTGATTTATTTTCCATTTATTTTGGTGAAAATTTCTGATGAAATAAAAAAATATAAAAAGTTTTGTCACAATAGACAACGGATCCAATATGTTTTAAAGTAGTGAATATAATATCTTTAGTTTATTGGGTCTTGAAATTTAAGCAGAATGAAATCAAGACTGAGATTTAAAGCAGATTGAAGCACAAATTGCATATAATTTATTTATAATAATATACACTTTAAAATTTTTTCAAAAAAGCGATTTATATGCATCTGTGTTGTATGGGACTGTTGACACGAGGATTGACAATTTAAATATTTTAAATTTATTATTTCTAATACTTTTTCCATTGCAGATGGTGAAATTCGTCTGGCAATCAAAATTTTAAACAAAGCTACTGATTTTCAAATTTCAGTACTTTTACTCAATATAAAAAATAGCTACTCGATAAAATTGAATTACTAGTACTGGTACTGGAAACAACATAAGCTATTTCAGTAAGATACTGGAGTCCTCCATTATTTTTGCAATATTTTATTAATAATCTGATAATATTTAAAAAATATTGAAAAGTATTAATTTCTTGATTCAAAATGTTAATCTAAACAAGTACTTAATAAATTCTCACATTTACCGGATTTCATTACGTAATTCTAGTAATTACTAGTGAGTACTTTAGTGAGTAATGGTTAATACTCGTAAGTATACGGGGTGGTCTTCGTAAATACTGGTTGATACAGAAAAAATATTTTTGGTGAGTAGCAGTAGCAATATTTTTAATTGTACTTCAATTTTTTTACTACCAGTACTAGTATTTGAGTTTTACCGAGTATTTTTACAAGTATCAGTACTTGTTTAAGTACTAAAATATTTGAAACTGATAAGCTCTGCCGAGAGATTACTCTTGCCAAGCTGACTCGTTATTTTATATTATAGTTTTGTACTCGTTATTTTCTACTTTAAAGTAATTGTAACCTATGAGAGTATATCTGAAGAAACTAAAAGTCGTTAATCGTTCATTTTATCAATATATAAATTTTTCAAATTATAGAATGCAATAATTTAGGATACTTATCGCAATTCTAAAAAGAAGTTACTTAACATAAAACCAACTGTTATATTCAATTACTTAGAACTCATCCTACCATCCCATTACAGTTATAGCACCACAATCAACTTTATGATTTTCTTCAACTAACACTTATAAAAAAATAGTTCAATATTTTTTACAAAATAGAGAATTCGTTTGTTGTTCGTTCATTTTTTTCTTATTAGACTTGAATAGAAAATTATCTTGTCATCGATGGTGGTTTTGATAAGTAAATATAGAGTAGCAAAATATAAGAAAAACGAATTATAAAATATGGTATTCTAAAGGAAAGTATGTTGAAAATGGTGTTAAATATTTTAAGCGATAACTATTATATATTCTACTTTTTTTTTTATAATTTATCGTATTTTGAAAAGAAAAACAGATTGCAAACATCATTTAAAAAATAATAAAACAAGTGAGGGGAAAAAACCAAGGGTTTTTAAAAAGCACATTTTTAAAATTATATACGATTTCTTACTGAGTATTTTATCATGTATTTTTATAAAAATATATACTATGATAATATTATAATTTTGTTATTTCATTAATAATTAATTATATGACTAATAGTGAATAACTTAGAATATAACCCCAATGCACTTAAGAAAACCTGTTAATAAGTGCAAAATATAATGTTGGAGCTTCAATGTTAACGTTTAATTTTGGAAAAACTTACAATGGTGAATAAGTAACTGTCTTATAAGAACATAAAAGTTTTAATTTTGAAGACCTAGTAGACCTTCAATTGGGAAGGTTCCCAAATTTTTGCTTAGCAAACTTATGATGGATCTGCCCACCCCCTCCTGTCCTCACCCTTCCATTTTTTTCGGTTCTAGGAAATTAATTTTGAACTCCAACAAAATTTGGAATTTTACCTAGAATATTATTATAAAACCAAAAATGGTTAAGACAAAGAACAATTTCTTCAATTTAAGGAGACCCTTTCAAATTTAAGAAAAACTTTTAACGTATGTTGAAATATAATGCTGCAGCTATAAATTTTGCATATTTGTAAAAAAAAATTTGAACAGGTGTTAAAGTTACAGGTGGTTGAAAATAGCAAAATTTCAATTTTCGAGCCCTTATAGCTCCTAAACAGGGGGCGTGACAAAAAAATTTTGTTAACCGACTCCTACTAATTTTGGAGGACCTAACTTCTCCCAAAATTTCAAGACCCTAGGTTGAACTGTTTAGAAGATATATGGGGCCAAAAATTTTGCAAAAGTTGAGTTTAGCTTAATGGTAAATTTAAGTACCGTATGGTAACTCTATACATTTTAACCTTATATTTTTGTGAAGCTTATAAAACCAGCTATCTTTTTCCGTTTTCAGATTGAAAATACACTTAACAAAACTCATGTTATAATAATTTAAAAATAGGGCTTTTTCCAACTTTGAAGGGCTGTAGCTCCGTAACGGGTGGGGCTACAGAAAAAAATTCTTCTACGAAATTATTTTTTTTGTAATATCTACCCGTGGTTAAAATTTCTTTACTCTATTTCAAACGGTGTAAAAGTTTTTGTAAACATACGGACGGACGGACAAAGTCAAAATTAAGAAAAACCTTTGACACTTATTGAAACCTTCGTTTTGGAGCTTTCAATTTTGTATACAAATAAAAAAAAATTTTAACTGGTATTCAGTTATAATAATTTAAAAATAGGGCTTTTTCCAACTTTGAAGGGCTGTAGCTCCGTAACGGGTGGGGCTACAGAAAAAAATTCTTCTACGAAATTATTTTTTTTGTAATATCTACCCGTGGTTAAAATTTCTTTACTCTATTTCAAACGGTGTAAAAGTTTTTGTAAACATACGGACGGACGGACAAAGTCAAAATTAAGAAAAACCTTTGACACTTATTGAAACCTTCGTTTTGGAGCTTTCAATTTTGTATACAAATAAAAAAAAATTTTAACTGGTATTCAAGTTATAGGTGTTTAAAAGCTAAATTTTTAGCAAAATTTCAATTTTCGACCCCTTACAGCTCCTAAAGAGGGGGCGTGACAAAAAAAATTTGTTAACTGACTCTTACTTATTTCTAAGGATCTAACTTCTCCCAAAATTTCAAGTTTCTAGATTTAGCTGTTCCGAAGTTATGAGGGACCAAAAATTTTGTAAAACTTAGTTTTGAATAACGGTAAATTTTAGTACCGTATGGTAACCCTATACAATTGGTTTTTAAAAATTTGTAAAGCTTATAAGAACAGCTGTCTGTTACCGTTTTCAGGTTGGAAATATACCTTATAGAACTCTAATTATAACTGTTTAAATATGGGGCTTTTTTCGACTTTGTGGGGCTGTAGCTCCGTAACGGGGGGCGGCTACAAAAAAAAGTTTTAACATTAAATTAGTTTTATTGCAAAACCTACCCATTTCTGATATTTTTTAGTCAATCGTAGGTAAAAAGGGACGGACGGACGGACGGACGGACGGACAGAGTGAAGCTATATAGGCACATTTTTACAAAATTTTTTGAAAATGTGCTAAAAAGGAAACCACCCATTATAAAAATGGTATATCTTTAGATAGGAGTTAGTAATATTTAGTTAATATATATATATTATATATATATAGTAATATAACAGTTTATAGAACTATATAGTATAAAAAAAAACTGCTAATTTTATTTTTCCATTTTTCGTACCTAATTGAGAAAAAAAAAAAAAAAAAAAAATTATTATTGAAAAAAACCATTCATTGAATGGTTCTCAGTCATAAGTACTTGACAGTCAATTCTTATGCTGATGAGTCTCAAATTTTTTTTTTTTCTATTTTTTTTTTTTGCAATTGAATTTATATTGAATAGTAAATGGTAATGGTTATGTTTTGAATTGCTATTAATTCGTTTCAATTCAATTGAACTGAATTGGAAAATGTTGGTGTTGAATATTTTGTTGTTATATTAAAAAAATAGTTGTTAATATTGAATATATATACATATATAAAAATATATATATAGTAGGTATATGTACTTGTGTAGTTAATTGTAATATGAAATGAAGTTCTCAATATTCAATAACAGAAAAATTTGATAAGGAATATACAAATTTGCTTTTCTTTGTCTACTATTAGTTTTTTTTTTTTTTTACAATATTGTGAATTGGAAACCAATGCTAGAAATTTATAATGCTTCTTTTCATTTCAAAAATGTTCTTATATTCAATGTAATCGGAACAGCAGAATCTTCATTTCGAAATAATTTAATTTATTCGGTCGTAGAATCAAATAAATTTTTATTTTTATTTTCTTTATTTATTTTTTTTTTGCAAATTTAATGGTTTTTCATTTCATTGACTGGATTTTCCTTAATGTACAATGGGTGTTTTCAATAAAATATTAAAAAAAAAAAAAAAACAATACATAAAAAGTGAGGTTATAATGATGGTAATAGGTATTTTTTTTTTTTAAGTATTTATAAAAGTTTAAATAAATTTTTTTAAATAGTTTTATGAATTAATTTTCAATTTGAAATTGTTACGTTTACATAAAAGAAGAACTTAAGAATTTATTTTTAAGTATTAAAATAAAGATAATGATCGATTAGTAAAGGAATTTTTTTATAGGGATATTTTTTATGTTTTGTGAATGGAATTAATTGGTAGTACAATATTATTTTAAAATGAGCAAGAGTGTAGTAGTGTAAACTGTTTCAACTCTGGGATACCCGTATCACCGTAATATGAACATTATATCAACTGGGCCCTATTTCATAAATATTGACAGGCGATAATTCGACAAAGTTGTTACCTTTAAAAACCTTTAATTACTCTAAATTTTGATTAAATTGTAGGTTTTACAACTTTTCATCTGTAAATTGTCGGATTGTCAATTTTTATGAAATAGGGCACTGGTTAATTACTTTTGGCAAAATTTTAAATATACAACTTATTAGGCTTTCAGTTATGAGTCATTTTTTAGTGAATTCAATTCGCAAGTGTGAAGATTGTCACTTTTCAATAGAAATTAGAAGTTTTACCTAGCTAAATGTTATAAGCTTCTGTAAGCTTACCTAGCTTCTGTAACGTTTGGTTACAGTATTCTTTTTTCTCCTACTCCTGCGCTACAGATTTAATGAAAGGAAATATGTTACCAAAAGAACTGTTAACATTATAATAGGTTTTTTTAGTTCTGTAAGTGTTATTAAAATAGAAGTAGCTATGAACATACTAAAAATGTAAAAAATAGCGTTATACGTTTTTATTATAATTTTCTGTATGTACCTTCTAACAGATTTCTTATAAGTTTTGATTTTCTTTTTTCTTTCATTTCACAATTATGAATATTAACATTTTATTAGCTTCATTTTTTCTTTCTCTTATGTAAGTATTTGTAATTAGAAATATATTACGTGTATAAATAACAATAAAAGTTTTTTCACTTAAACTGGGATTTGAACCAGTGCCTTTTGCAGGAAAAGTCGGCACTCTAACCACTGTGCCACCCAGCTGTTAAAACCTTCTGCAAAATAAACAAGTTTCAAATTTCACTTCAAAATTATAATAAATTTTTATACCTACCTATTTTCTATTTACAAGTTGAAATTTGATATGTGTTGGGTTCGATTGAAAATTAGAAATTTACCATATATTTGTTTAATTTAAACAAATTTGAGATTTTTGTAGGTAGAAACGGGTTACTTCATCACACAATTACAATTATAATTACAAATACAAAATAGCATAAATTTATCTTTAAATAATTAACTATTTCTAATATTTTTCAATATTTGTTCTATTCGAAGCAACATTTGAACATTAAAATTGCCTAAAAGCCCTCATAGATATTTTATAAATTTACAACGAATGCTTAATAACATTTATATAAGAAAACGAGGAAGATTATAGTTGCCCTTGTCAACTTTTAGATACCCGTGCATACCCACTATGGTGTATAAAATAAACCGTAATTTACTTCTCTTATACATTTAACTCATTACCACATAATTTTGACGTAAAAAAAAAAAAAAAATTAACAAAAAAAAAAAAAAAGTCACAAAACAAAAAACAAAATTTTCATTCATTGTCCCATAACTTTAGCTTAAAAAAAAAAAAAAAAATTAACAAAAAAAAAAAAAAAATCACAAAAAAAAAAAAAAAAGTTTTCATTCATTGTCCCATAACTTAAGCTTAAAAAAAAAAAAAAAAAATTAACAAAAAAAAAAAAAAAGTCACAAAACAAAAAACAAAATTTTCATTCATTGTCCCATAACTTTAGCTTAAAAAAAAAAAAAAAAAAATAAAAAAAAAAAAAAACAACAAAGAAAAAAAAAACAAAAAAAAAAAATCGGCCCACCCTAAAAGTCCGATGGTCCGAGTGATGTCCAACTTTGCCAAGTAACTTGCCCTATTAATTTACCTGCCCAATTTTAATTTTAACCTTGTAGCTTTATTAGATTCACAGTTATTGAATCGAAAACTTTGTATGGCAGCCCTCCGAAAATGGGGCCCTAACATTTTGAAACTTCATATAAGTGCTCGATTCATTATATAACTAACCGTGTGTAATTTTCATCCGCGTAGTATAATTAGTTTTGAAGAAATTCATATTGGTGCAAGGAAGTTGTATGGCAGCCCCCCGAAAATGGGGCCCTAACATTTTGAAACTTCATATAAGTGCCGGAGTCAATATAAAACTAACCGTGTGTAATTTTCATCCCCGTAGTATAAATAGTTTTGAAGAAATTCATATTGGTGCAAAAAAGTTGTATGGCAGCTCCCCGAAGCCTTGGTCCGATTTTAACCAAAAACAATAGGGAACCTAGAAATTGTCTAAAAATGACTTTGTGTGAATTTCAAGATTCTAGCCCTTTTAGTTTTTGAGTTATCGTGATGACACACGGACGGACGGACGGACGGACGGACGGACGGACAGACACACATAGCTAGATCGACTAATTTTTCGATTCTGAGCCGATACGTACCCTTGACACTATATCTAGCTCGTCTAGATCGATGCGTTACAAACGGAGGAGCAAATCTAATATACCCGATGTTCATATATATATGCACGGGTATAAAAACCAGCCCAACATAATTTCGGCTTATGTCAAATAGATTTATGGATTAACATTGTTTATATATTCCATGTATTATTATGTACTAAATTTCCTTATCTATTTTATATGAAAAATCTTCTTCTTTTCTTTATCTTATATATAAATTATGTACCCATTGATAAAAACATATCAACACACCCACCTATTAATTTGAAAATGTGAGAGGAAATGAGTATAAATTCTAAAAATCAGCACAAAAAATAATATACAACTCAGGTTGTTTCTACATATATTTTTATTCCTAATAATTTGTTAAGACATGTAATTTAATTCTGTTTAGTAAGGACGACAGGTGTCACTTGTTATTTTGTTTTTTTTTTAAGATGCTTTACTTATATACTGGAATGTTAAATAGTTTTTGTAATATAATTTCTTGGAAGAACTGATCCATGTATAAAATAATAATATAAGAGGCGAATATATATTTTGTGTTGACTCATCCCAATAATCTGAATTCATCATCCTAATAAAGATTTATATTAAAGACGTTGACTTTTTGGCAGGGTTCTAAATAGGATATTATGAATATATCTATATGTGTATACTGTATATATATAAACTAAATAGAAACCAATAATCTTATCCGTTCATTCAATCGAATTTAGTTAATATTTATTGAGATCTTTGTGCATTGTCCAGTAAACAAAAACTATTGACATAGGACGAATTTAAAGAATAATGAATGATAGCCATTTTTCTATATATGAATGTATGTATGTATACCTACAATGTTTGGAGTTCTGTCTCAAGTTTTCTTTATAACAACTCAGCAAATTTTAAATTTGACATTGAAATATATAATTTATGATATGACTTTATAGGAGTATAGTATAGGCTAAAGTATATGCTACATGTATGAATAGAAGCTTTTGTTGTTTGTGTGAATTTGTCTTTTCTTTAAAATTTATGGTATAATATATATTGTTTATATGTATTGGTTATAAATGTTTGATTTTAGTAAAATCACATGACTTTGAAGATTAATTTTGTTAAAACCGCAATGAAAGACAAAAAAAACTATCTTAGATTAATTTTTAAAATTGTGTTGAGTTGTGTTGAGATAGTATATACTCAATATTTATTTGACAGTAATAATTGATGAATGTATTTAAGGCTGGTAACACTTAAAAAAAAATTCGTAAGGAAATTATTACACTGTATATTACACTGTATTATTTACAACATTAAAAGAACTACAACTCGTAGACTTGTATTGTTTATAGTTGTTGCCGTAAGTTTGAAGGTGTGCATGAAAATTTTAACCAATCTCGTCTATTTTAATAAAAAATTTTGTACCTGCTAAAAATCTTTGGTTGTCTTTTATATGTATTTGTAATTGACAACAGAGAATTGTAAACAATTGTATATTTAAGAGTAAAGCTGTTTTTAAGAAAGATAGGAAATTAATGCGGTTGTATGACAGTGTCATAATGTCCAATAACAACAACTTATAAAATGCTGTTAGTTGTTTTCTTGAATGGTATACAAGTCAAAGATAAACATTTTCTCTTATAACTTAAAATGGTTTTAATCACAAATTTTAAACTCTAAAAATTTTGAGTTACGTGTACAGTATTTTGAATGTCAAATATTTAATAAAATTTTAAAGAACATTAGTTTTTGGCTCAGTGTTTTCTTAGTTGAGATGTGTTGTTACTACAAAACCTGTTCCGAATTAAGATGCTGTTTCATAACAAACCCAATAACCAAATGATTTGATATTTTAAAATTGATATTTTTGTCTAATGAGACATAATATATGAGTAACTATGAGTAAATATGGAATACAATTTCTAGTAAAATTAAATAAAGTAAAACCTACAATATGGCATACTTTATAAAAGTCAATGTACTGCCCGCCTAATGAAGGTCATCTTATATATTTATTTTTCTAAATGACTTTGAATTTAAATTTAAATATAAACTAGCAAATAAAGAAAAATAACTTTATATTAGAAAAATATTTTTTTTGGGTTTTTTGAATAAGAAATCAAAGCACTTTTGCTGATGTTAAAAAACAAATAAATTGCAATGCAGTTTAAAAAAAATCACCACAAATTTATACGAATTATAAGAATAAATGAATAATAAATTTGATCAAATGGATCAGTTTCTGTATCCACAATCTAGAAAAATCGTAAAAAAAAAAAAGATTTTTTTAAAATGAATAATACTTATATAGATTTCATGAAATCATTTTTGTAATACTTTTTCCCCATTTTCCTCGAATGAAAGTTAAAAAACGTCACGTCTACGATGCGATGCTGTTTTTACTTTGAAAAATTCAAATTTCCATTATTATTACTTTCAATTTTTGTCTTCAGGATTTTTTTAAAATTAGCTTATCATTAGAATTGTTGATTCCTTTAAATAAATACTTTTCTTAATTCAATGTTGTCTATAAATCATAGGGTATTCGATAAATATTATAAGTATTATTACCAAATAATTGAATTTGCACTCTATTAACCGACGCAGCTCAGTAATTTTTGAAAATCACCGTTTTTTAAAATACTTATCGGATTGACATGTATAGCAAAAAGCTACCCGAACGGCCCGGCGTTGCACGTGTGATTAAAATATCCAATACTTTAATTTTAAGATGTTGAATTCTATGATCTGTAATATTTTATTGCTCGGCTAATTTTGTAATAAATTTTATTTTCCGTCTTCCGAAGTTCTAAAGTGTAATATAATAATAAACTTTATTGGCAAGAAACACGAGCGACGCAACTTAGAAAAGTTCTCAATGAGTTTTTTGATTTAGACTCGAAAAAAGATGAAACATTTAAAAAACTATTGTGCCCCAATGGGTTAACAAATCCACGAGTTCTTTTTTTTGTCCGGAATCTCACTAGTACAAAATATGAGGTTCGTCAAAGCAAAAATATTTGTTGTGCCTCAGTAGTAACTCTGTAGTTCTGCGTTAATAATTACAAGAACCAACACATTTATAAATTAAGATGGTTGATGGAGTCTTTAGTTTAATCACTCGTTGTGGAAAAATCGTGTTATAATAGTAACAAACGTTTAAAGATTGTTTGAAACATTAAATAAAAGTTAAAAAACTAATTGGTTTTATTTCTCGGAAAAAAAAAAACGAAAATATTTTCCGAGTGAAATGCAAATAAAGTGATTGGATAAAAGGAAAACTGAAAATGACATTTGGATATTATTTGAAAGCATTTCATATACATTTTCTTTTCCCCTAGGTTATTAAATTTTTATTAGCTATTTACTTTCTGACCTTCTTCTATTCAATATATTTTAAAGTTGATATGAAAAATAACTTATTAAATAGTAACTGTATTTTGAATCTTAATTTAAAGCTGAATTTTTTTGTAATTAAAGCATTATAGTTTTGAAAAATTTCTTTTGATTTTAAAAACTTTTTGTAATCGAATCTATATAGCTAGTATAACTTTTTAGATTCCTTTAGTGCAATTCATTACTGGATGGGTGACATAAAATGATAATTACTTCATTAACAAAATAATTTTTTAAAGTCCGAAGTACGTTGGATATCCATAGCAAGTATGAGAAAGTGTATAGGTTCAAGGTTATTTGAGACATTGGAAGGAGTTAAGGTTTTTAAATAGTTTAAGGAACCAAAAACTTCTAGAACTGGATTTCCATGAAGAAATTAGAGTTAATAGAAATTAAATAACAGCTTCAAAGTACTCTGTGTTCGAGCTTCTATTTCCTATTGGAAATAAATCTTAAAACTTCTATTTTCGAACCGCGTCTTTCGAATGAAAGGTATCCTAAGGCATTTTAACCACTGTGCAACTATGCCATTTATGCTAGATATGAACTATGAAACCAGCAAGCGTTCAGAACTTAGTAGCATTCCTTGTTCGCATCATCCGACGGATAAATAAAATTTTAAAAATTTTAACTAGCTTTATCGGGCAGTTGTAAAATAGATATAATGTAAGTCCATATTTTTAAAAGTCCTGCTATGTGTGAACATGAAATGCATGCTTCATTTCTGTATCATATTTCAAGTAGTAGGGTAAAGAACCAATCAATTTTAAAAGTGTATTTTAAATAAATTTAGAAATCATATTAATAAACAGGTACCAATAGAGTATTGCAAAATATTATAGTGTTAAATTTAATACATAAACAATCAATGATTACAAAATATATTCAAAAACGTTCATTTTATAAAAACTCTATATTAACCTAATGAACTTTTAATTAAATTTGAAAATTTTCATAAATACTTATTATTAATTTAATTAGTTTTTTAGTATGAGTATAAACTAAATAAAAAATGAATTATAATATGATTATATTTTAAATTGATATTAGGTCTCTTTTTGTTTTTATTTAAATAATATTAATTATTGATTATAAATTAATATGCTTGTAATTTTATTCAATAAATTATAACTATTATTCCAGTTAATTAGTATGTGATTATTATTTTAATTAATTTAATTTAATATGAATTTTTAAATTTATAAAAGTGTAGGGTTATAACTTCCAGGAATTTAGTGGGACATAAATCTCTAAGGAACCTTTGCCTCACTTTAAACAATTTGCGCGGGACATAAGTCCCTTGGTAAGTGGGTCATATGTTCCTTTTGCAAATTATAACCCATTACCCCTTGGTTGACGACTGTGTAAGGGAATTATGACCCAGTCCACTGAGTCAAAACTTTCAGCGTCATAAATCTCCTAGGGAGTTATGGCTCATTGCTAAGAGTCTTAAGTCGCTTAGGGACTTATGTCCCGCTAAATGAGTCCTAAGTTCATAAGGGAATTATGACCCTGGGAGTTATGAGCCTGCACCATTAACAAATATTTCAAAAAAAATTACAAAAATTGATTTTAAATAGGTTTAAATAAATAATAATTATATCCATAAGTGATGACGAAAATAGTGATGCCAGGAAAAGGAAAATAGTGGAATAATAGATAAAAAAGTTAAAAATATATTTTTTATTTGCTCTCGATGTAATAGTTGCAATATTTGATAATTTAATTATAAATTATTAAAAATTTTTAATTAAATTTTTAATAGACTAAATAAAGAACTATAATTTTAAAATAGCAAATAAATATTTGTATTGAAGGAGATATTTAAATTAAAATATTTTAGTTACTTTTTTTTAGGGTAATAAGTCAGTCTATACCATGTGTACATACTAGAAGGATGTGTACAGCTACGATTCCGAAATGTTCATAAATTCGCTTTATGCAATAGCGGTTTTCTCTATTGAAATCAAGCCAGTTTGCTTCACGGGCTCGAGCAGCTGCCATATATTCTTTTTTTTATATGAAAGTAACTCAATACTTGGTAAAGAAAAAAAAAATAAAGAAATTAAAATGCAATTGATAATTTTACAACCCATTAAAGCTCTAATAAATTTAACAACATTGCCAAGACTCTAGACTTCAAAAATTATTCTTATTCAAGTAGATTTACTCGAAAATTAAAGTAAGAGAGCTGGTCATTTTTTTTAACCAATAAAACTCAGAATTCTTTGCATTACCAATTTATAATAAGTTTTGTTTATCCATTTCGTGGTGAAATTCTCTCTTCAATTTTTAATTATTTTTAATTCCTTCATAAAATATTTTCTTGAATTTTTAAATTTTAATTTTATTAAAAATTTTCTCGAGAAATAATTTAAAACTTTGTTTTTTTAATTCATCTTCTATCTTCCACTGTACCCGTCAGGCAGTTAATCTTTATTTACCCTCAGTTTTTATATATTTTGTACTGCATTGGTTTTTGGAAAATACTTTCTGTTATTGGTAATAAATGAAACAAAATTAAATATTTTCACGAAAATTGTGTCCTTGTGGTAAACTTTATAATAACAGCAATGGAGTTGAAAACAATAACAGTAAATCATAATTATCTTAAAAGATTAATGAGAAAAAGTTTTTTGAAATATTTTCTCTTAAATTATAATTTTCGGTATTATGAAATTGTTTATTCGTATGTAATAGGTTTAATCATATTGCTATGAAATGTTTTTATGATTAACTTTTATTATCGAAGTGTTTTACCACACTAAAACTTTTAAATACATTTTTGGATTAATTTCATTGATAGGTTAGTGCAGATCTTTTGAAATAAAGTGACTCAAATACAGGTAAGTACTCAAAATAGGTTTATTCACAATGGATTTGTTAAGTAAATTTGAGAATTATTAGATTGACAATTAGAAACAACGATAATTATAGGGAATATCAACAGCGGACGACTGATTACAATTGAATACATCAATTGAAGATGAATTGATTAAGATGAAATTGAAATTTGTGTTGGGAGTACTACAGGGTGGCGCAAAACGACCGATATGGTTTGAATGTTTAATAACTTTTTAAATTTATTTATATATTTTATTTTTATGTCAGAATTTGGTGAAGAAAACTTGTGGAATTGGAAATGGAACAGTACATAATAGAACAGCGATCAAAAATTATTTTCGAAGAGTTATGGAAATGTACTGAAAAGAGCACGAATGTGCGAAGCCGAAGATGGTCACCACTTGTGGGGTATAATTTTTCATACTTAAGCTAAAAATATTTCCCGTTAATATGACACTGTTTACCAAAAAAATAATAATAATTAAACATTAAATAAAAGAGTTATTAAACATTCAAACCATATCGGTTGTTCTGCGCCACCCTGTACTATCAAAGATGATATTTATATCAAATTGACAAAAATAGAGCGACTTATGGGTTTTGGAAGAATGTGAAAAATATGGAGATCATCGCAAATAGTAAGAAAAATAAAGAAGACGAAGGATATTCCAAGCATGGATAAAAAATACGACCTCTTATAAGGTAGCGTAAGTTGGCCGATAAACAGGAAGAAAACATAAAAATTAAAATTCGTAGACAAATATCTTCAAATTATATTATACATGGCTTAGAACTATAAAAATAGACGCAAATGAACAAGACATGATCATGAACGATAGTCATTACACAAAATAGGAGTAGGTGAAAAGGACTTGTAAGACCAGCACTTTAGAGTTAATGTTTTTTTAACCTATAGTTGAACTGAACTTGTATAATGAAATATTTCATTGATCTTAATTTAGTTTATCTATATGAACCGTGCTTTCGCCTTTCAATTCAAGCACTTTGTCAAGTTGAATGGTGTACTTATATATTATTTTGTTTTCCATAATAATGAACCATAATATTTTTTTTCTCTTCAATATTTGCTATGGATGTTCAATAAAGATTGTTTATTTCCACAAACAATTTTTATATTGTTCTGGCATAAACAATGTGTCATTTTTAATATAGGGATGCCCCTAAATTAAAATAAATGGGGTGCTTTTTTTTGTCAGGAGTTTATTATTTCTTCTACATAATTTTTCTTTTGTTTAAGTTTTGATAAAAAACAGCACAGCACTCATGCTAATTATGTATAATTTAGTTTAAAAATTCCCCAGTTAAAATCATTACATTTAAAGTTTAAACAAGGCTACTACTGCATGTGCTCATTTAGATGTGTACTTAAATTCTTGAATTCGAAGTTTTATGGGTAATTTTTTTTCAAAATATTAAGTTTTTTTTATATTAAAATATAAAAGTGTAGATTATAAAAATTAAGAAGGATTTTAATGTTAAGAGAGGCATTGTTATAACACTTAAAGCTGTGGTGTTGTAAAATTGTAAGAGCGACATATGCACTACATTCTCAATGGACTATTAAAATAACTAACGCACTCTTTTAGGTATTTATCTAATGCTAGTTTCTTTTTATTTTATTTGTGTAATCAATTTAAGGTCGGACAAACTTTTTATATCAATATTTTGCAAATTAAGCTTTTCGTTATAATACACTGACAAATGCTAGATAGTTAAAAGTATCCGAAAAATACTTAATTTCAAAGTTAAGAAACTATTTGTTAAATCGGTTTGGATCGCAAACATTAATAAATTCGTGCAAACATGTCAATATTTATTAACGCTGGGTTTGAGATCTAAACGTGACCCTAGCAACGTTTGACTACAGAACCGAAACTAAAATTATCTTTTATAAATATCTACAAGGTATTAAAAAGAAATTCAAATTATTGTGCCAACATCTTTGACCTTCTCTCAATATTCTAACATAATGCGCATCTAAATGCTAAATCTAATTTATATATTTATTGCAGAGCTCTTTCGAACTAGTACTCCGAAATGTAAGAGTTGCACCGTCAAATTGTTGAACAAATTCAAGAAAGACGTCTACTTATTCCTGGGTTTTCCATTCAACCCTTGTTGGACATGTATCGTCTTTAGCCTCCAGCCATTATACTGAGCAAGCAGGTTAGGTAGTTATTCCATTTTTTTCGGCTACCGGGAGAGGTTTTTTAAAGAGTGATTTCAGAGGGGAACTAAAATACTTAACCTTTCGGCATTATGAGTTTCCTCCTAATCACTTAAAAGACTACCCTCGTATATTTTGGCCGAAGAGGTAAACTCAACTGTAGAGTAGGACTAGGTTTACAATCTTTTTACTAGGACTAGGTTTACTATCTACAATAAATGCAATTATTTATGTTAAATATTTTCATAAAAAATATCAATAAGCGAGTCATATAATATATTCTTCCATATTTCTAAAAAGAGCTTAAATCAGCCGACGCTTTTCTTATCATGATGTCATGAACAACTAAAAAACAACTAAGTATCAACATTAACCTGCTGATTACGAGTAATTAAAAAAATGATAAAGATAAGCTTAAATAATTTATTAGGAAAATTTCTTAAAACATAAAATTTAAATTTTTATTATGAAATTAAAAAAATATTAAAAAAAATATTTAAACTAGAGCGAAAGTTGATATAAAAACAGATAATTTAAATAAACAAATTTTAATATTTTTTTTGCAATTGACAAGTGAACATCAATCAAAATTTTGAATAATATTATTTAAAAAAAAAAACATTTAATTTTACAATGAAACAACTATTATCAATTATTGTTTTAATAGCTGTTATTGCAGCTGTTACTTGCGATCATGCAACATGGGGAGCCCGTCAACCAAACGATACTTTACTTGATTCAAAAATTTATTCCAAATCAAGTAGAATGTTACGAATTGTTACAAAAGATATAAATCATTATAGTTACTATAATATAACTATGATTGATGCTATTGATAGATCTGTAGGTGGTACTGCAACATTATTACGTGGTGGACCCGGTACACAGTATGCTTATATTCATTTAAAATCAAAACGTGGTAAGCGACTGGAATATCTATTGCAAATTTACGGAATAAAAAAAATGTGAAATAAGTGTGTTTCTAAGCAATAAAAGTATTAAATAAAAAACAACAATAAATAAAAGTTGCTATCTAAATATGTTTTTTATTTTTAAATGATTCATAAAGTGAAAGAATTCAATATACAGATTTTACGTAATTATAAGCTATCAAAAGTATAAATATAACTTTTTTTTTTATTTCTATATTTTTAACATTCTATTTCACATTAAAATTCCTTATCATGTCGTATGTGATAGGGGATTGTTGATGGTTAAAGTAAAGTTTTGAAATATTTCGTATTTAAAAATGGTAACAGTTACAATTATCTGACAAAGGCCTAGTGGTAAAGACGCCCCCTTTCATGTGGAAGGTCTCGGGTTCAAACCCCGGTCATATCATATCTAATAACAAAAAATCGTCAAATTTTATAATTATATCGTAATAGTTTATATCGTAATATAAAATAAGATTTAATAAAAATATATAAATAATTCTTGTGTAAGATTATAGATGGTGCACAAAGTTAACATTTGTGCATTCATATTTCATTAGCTTATACAACTGCTACAGCCGAGTAATCAACGGCTTAGTGAATATAATGATTAAAGAAACTGAAACCTAGTTTAAAATAAAAAAATAAACTTGGTGAATGCCCTCCTTAATGGAGTGAAAAAGGAATAAAAAAAAAAAAAAAAAAAAACGGTTACAATTAAAGGCATAGATGTGGTAGGAGCTACAACATTTAAGTAGAAATAATGTAATACCTGGGGAATATTCAGATCACAAAATATGAAACCTTTTAATTTATCTTTAACTTATCTTATCTACTTTAACTTAATATACGAATACCTGAACAATAACAACCCCAGTTTGGTAACCCTGAAATACTCAATTCTAAAACAAATAATTAAAAAATTTTGAAGTTTGTTTGTTTCATTACTCACCGATTTTATAGAGTTTGGTCATAAAGTCAGATAAATATATTTTAAAGGGTTACTTATACCCAAAGGGTATTCAAAGGGTTGAATAGAATGTTAACTTTTAAATTATAATTATTTGAACAACATGATCTTGACGATGTAAATATTTTTTATTTAACAGTAGCATATGTGCAAATATTGAAGTTTGCAAATATTTGCACGTCACGTCAAATAAAAAGTAAGCTTAAGCATACAAAGATAAGTTTTTTTTTTTTTTTTTTTTTTTTTTTTTTTTGTCCTTATTACTCTTCTTGGGAGCATAGGATTTCTACTAGGCATCTCTATCTGCTTTTTTCTTATCCGAGGCTCTGCCTTGTGTTTCGAATCGTTTTTTCCTTTTTTTCAATTAAGTAAATGATTGGTCTACTGTAATCTATCTACAAGATGTCGCTTCTTAATTTTTTTCCCTAGTTCCATCTATCGGTCAAGTAGAGAAACCGTGTCATTTAGGTGCGTACTGCCATTGTAATTGCATATGACAGTTGCAGTTACATTGTCGTTCAATTACATATAGGTTATTGTTTATTCAGTATTAATTATTAGATTATAGAGTATAGCTGGAAACACGATTATAGGTCTATTTTTATATTATTTGTTACTAATTATTTATTATTATATTTTTTTAGGTATAGAATTATTATATTATAATTTATTATTTATTAATTTATTATAATTATTAATTTTACTGGATATGGTATCTCCCACCAGGATTCGAACCCGGGACTGCCACAGTGTTTAGATTGCAAGGTTGCGCTCTAACCACCTAGGCTAATGAGGAGATACAAAGATAAGTAAAGTGAAAGAAATATTTTACTGTCAACATTTTGCTAAATGTGTTGAAACTTAATTAATATTAGGTGTGTTTTTTTGTCTAGGTCAGTATCATGGTTTGAAAAAAAAAAAACGATGCGGTTCACTCAAATAAAAATTATTTTAATTTGAAATGTTGGCAGCCTTAATTTTAAATATTCGAATATCAAATGTCAAATGTGACATTACCATTTTATATTTATTTCTATGAGGTTTTGTTTATTTATGTTTATTTATTTGTTTATTTATTTATTTATTTATTTATTTATGTACAGTTCCCTACCACATACAATGTGATAAGTGAGTGAAGCTGCCTTTCTTTTCCTGGCGTGGCAGTTAAATTTATTTTATATTATGGTAATCAATAATTAATAGTTATAAATTTTTAATAAAAAATACTTTAATATAAAAATTTAAATAAATGCAAAATATAAACATAATTTAATTAAATAATATAACTCGCAAATATAGAATACCATATAAGTAAAATATAAAATATTACAATATAAACAAAAAAAAAAAAAAAATAGAATTGTAAATATTGAAAATCTAAGATGTTTCTACATGTTATAAGGCCTAGTACTACCTCATGTTTAAATTGTATGTGGAATTCAATAAGACCAATTCTAATAACACGAATATAATATGAACCCCTGTTCCAACATGTACCTATGGTATAGACAGGCTTATTAGCCTAACAGTTGAACAGTTAGCGCTTAAAAAAAAAAAAAAAAAAAAAAAAACTATTACGATGTCAATTATAAATTATATTTTTTTATTAGATATGATCTGAGAAGGATTTGAACAAGAGATTTTTCAATTGAAAAGCCGCCATTCTAACCACAGAGTTTTCAGTCAGATTTTTGTTTATTAAAAAAGTAAAATTTTTATTTTATTTATATGAAAAACTATATCTGTGTCATCTTTTTGAATTGAACGTAAATTTTATACAGATTGACCATAACCTACATAAATGTATAGGTAATGTTGTTGTTGTTTTTAAGTGTTATAAAGCAAATCTCGATCAAGAATCTGAAATTAAAACTAATGGAACACATGTTGTAAACCTCATAAATATTTAGCTCCATATAGTTTTTCAGTAAAATTGATTAAGTCGATCTTCATTTGCAAAATTAATTTTATCTTAAGCTATCAGTTTCTTAAAACAACTGCTACAAAGATTGGTAATAAGAATTATTAAAGTGGTGGAAGAGTATTTTCTATTAAAAAATGTCAAAAAGAAATAATTATAAAAATTTTAATTAAAATACTAAAAATAAATAGAAAATTTATTAAAATTAATACATAATTGATCGGCTATATGAAAAAAGGCTCTAAGAGAAAAAATGTAAAAATTTAAAAAAAAAAACTGATTTACTTTATTTTCAATTCTATTTAAAAAGTCTTTAAAAACTGACAGTTTTAAAATTCTTAAATTTTTAATAATTTTTAAATTTTATTTTTATAATTTTTGAAAAATTAATATAATTATATTTTGTTATATTATATTCGATAGACACGATTAATGATTTTTTTACGATAATTATTTCAACAAAAATTTAATCAGAAACATTTTTCTAAATTTAACCTCAAATACGATGCATCTCATATTAAAACTAAATTTTTGTCCTTAATTTCTCTCATATGAAAAGCATGCACATTATTTATATGGTGTTTACTTGTTCGTACGTGTTTGCTAGTAACGTTCTAAAGTCATGTACCAAAAAAATTATTTTAATTTTATGATTTGTATTTGATGTACAGAAGAATCTTATGAAATGGAACCTTAAGAAAAAAACTTATTTGTTAATTGTAAAAAGTAAAAACCTCTTTTTGTAATTGGGTTTACATGAGAAGCTCAAAATTCAACCATTTAAAATTTCAGTTTTATATACTAACTTGATAAGGTGATGACCCAATGCTTTACGGTTTTTACTTCCTTTGATAACTTTGACAACTGAAATGACTTACTTTATTTTCCATTTAAAATTGACGAATACAAAATATTTAAAAAACGCAACAAAAGGTTTAACGAATTGTCATTTAAGTATTTTGTATCAAATAGGTACTTTCGAACATAAATATTTTATTACAGGCCTCGTTGGTGTAGTAGGCAATGACATTACTTATTAAAGAAGTTTGCATTCAGAACATTTTCGTCTTCAATGAAACTTAACGAAAGATATAAAAGATTTGACGAATTTTTAATTTCTGCACTTTGCATTAAATATATTGAAAAATTTGTTTTTGAATAATTGATCCAGAGCCTCGTTAGTGTTGTGGGCAAGCACATTGCTTATTAAAGGAGTGTGAGTTCTGAACATCTTCGTCTAACTGTACATATTACAATTTACAGAAGCGTAATTTTATATAATGTAAATATTATTTTTTAATTACTTAGAAAAACAATTTTTTTTTTTTTTTTCCTTTTAAAACATTTTTTACCCAACAAATGGTTGTGTTTCTGTTTTTTTTTTTTTGTGGAATTATAGGTTTTGGATATCAAATGCATTGCATTAAAAATATGTTGTTACTTATGTATTGTATTTATAGATATAATATTTTAAATTTTATGGAAACAACATTGTGTTTAGGTTTTTTGTAAAAAAAAATCTAATGTTGTGGTATAAACAGTGTTGTTTTCACTGTTTACCTATGAGTCTTCGTTGTTATTGTTGAAATCCGTATGGAAAAATCAAAACTTTTCAAACTAACACCGTTAGTTTTTATGTACCTTTGTACATGTAGGTTATAAAATTTGTATATATTTGTGGGAAGAAAATAATTACATATTTTTAATTTTTTAGAGGAATATTAAATTACAGTAGTTTTGATAAAAAAAAATGTGCAGTGAAAGTTTATAAATTTTCTGCTGATAGTGTATAATGGAATTATATGAAGATGGATTTTTGGGAGGAAAGGAACTCGGACTACTTTTTTTTACCTTTTTAAAAATGTAACTCGGTATTAAAATATTTATTTTAATATAGCTTTAAAAAACAAAACTTTCGATTTAACTTAAGAACTTAAATTTCCAGTAGTTTAAATAGAATCTGTATCCTACACTACTTAAAATAAAAGCTTACCCATTTTAATTAATGGAAGAATTATGTTGTATATTAGGAAAGATTTTTGCGCCGCAGCCCTAATACGACTAAGGTGATTTTATGTTTTTGGCGACATTTGATATATGACTTCTATACGTTTCCATTGAACTAATATGTATACCCACTGCTATAATATTTTTATAATATATGCAGAATTTATTGAGTTCACATAGAAATCGTTTCCTAGGTACTGAAATAATTGAGACCTATAGTCGGTCTAGGTTCCTTTTGATTTTGGAGAAAGTCATAATTATTTACCAAAAGAAAGTTAGCATTGTTTCTTCAATTATTTTTCCAATATAATATGCATAATTAATTAAAATAGCCTTTCCATGCCAATAAGATAAATTTTTTCTGACGTATGCACCTCTTTTCAAATACCTATCATTGCAGCTATGAGATGTTCCTTTAAGTAATGTGTCGTAAATCTTTCTATCTCTTGACATTTAAAGGAAGTAATTTTTAAACTATAATCTATAATCTCTAATTTCCGTATTTCAATAAAACAAAATTCTTATTATAACATAATAATAAAGAATTGATTTAAAATCTTTTCTCTTATTTAAATAACTCATAGTATTAATTATAATCATAAATATTTAGTTATCTAATTTTTATATTTGTTTTTATAACTTTGTCTATTTTTAAGTTAATAGAAGTTTTTTTTTCGTTTTAACCTTTTAAAACCTAATGAGTAATGTATGAAACCTAAAAATGGATTTTTGACTAGAAGTAAACTCTGTTTAAAATCTGAATTATCAAAGAATTTTTATAACCTACATCTAAACCGCCAATATGTAGTTGCTCAGTGCCATATCCTAAGTAGTTTTAGCAATGCCCATCACTACGAAAACTCAGAAAAAAAATGTTGCTGTCTTGATGAAAATACTGTAAGGTGATGACTAATGATGAATGCATGCGGAGATTGTTAATTCACCACATCAAACCATAGATTCAGATTCTGGAAGCTTCCAATTGCGCCATGGGTAAAGAAGCATATCTCCGAGACCTATTAAAATAGAACCTTCAAATTTGATACAATGGTGTTCCTTCTTGTTTCCTTTCTGTTCCTCAAGTTTGGTTTGTTCCACACACCTTCCTTTGCATACTTTTGAAATAAAGGATAAGCTTAGTTTTAGGTACATGAGGGGTCTTTTTTGCTTAAATTATGTCCTCAAGATTTTGGGACGAATCGGACTAGTTGATTACGTACCTCCACACATTTCCCAAGATCTAACAAGCATATCATCGAAATTAATTAAGATATTACTAAGTCAGTTGCATTGATTTACTGTTCTAAAAACTATGAAAGATATTCAGGTTCTTAAACCGCTATTTAAAAAAAACATAATTTTTTTGCAGCCTTTAATGAAAACAGGATGACTCAAAGGGTTAAATAATATTTCCATGAAATTTGAAATATAACAACTTAATTAATTGTTATCGTATTTGTTCAAGTTTTCCCAATAGATATTTAGTTCTTTAAATTTAAAATTAAACTTATCTATTATTAAATTTAAATTATCTATTTGTTTTTCATCCATTTCTTAAAACTTTTTAACACAATTTAATTATTTTGAAAAATTAATTTTTCAATATCTTTATTGTTTAAATTTTATTTTTATTCTCTTTTTTTTAGAACAAATAAAATTATAATGAAAGAATTTTCATTATATAGATTAGAAAAACTTGAACGTAGTTTTTGTAGTTTGGTATCGATTTTTGAAGAAATTAATTTGACTTGTGTAAGTTTATCTATTTGCTAGTCAAATATTAAGATTTGAGAAGAATTTTATTTGAATTTTCTAATGGAATTGGGATGACATTTACTCAATTTCATTAGAGTCTAAATTATAATCTAACTAAAAAACGAGAAAGAGTGTAGTAGAGTAGACATTGGCAACTCTGGGATACCTGTATGGCCGTTACATAAACATTATATCATTATTATTATAAACATTTATTACTTTTGACAAAATTGCAAACATACCAGCTTTATTAGGTGTAGTGTAGGAGCTAAAAGAAAGAGTTCTATGGCACCTACACGAACCCCCATACAGTAGACCAACCAAATTTTGCAGCAACTTTGGCCATTACACTAAACTATTTTTGGCAAAATTTCAGACACCCAACTTCAATAGGTATAGAGTAATGATCATATAAGAAAAGAAGTTGTATGGCAGCTACTCGAACCCATGGATCAAAATGGCAGGATTTAAATAGCGATGACGACTATTGCAAAAAAACTAATTTGCGAAAATATCAAGATCCTAGCACCTTTAGTTTTTAGTTATCGTGCAGACGGACAGACGAATGGACATTCATAGCTAAATCGATTTTTTTTAAATTCTGATCCGATCCATACACTTGAGTCTATATCTACCCACCCTATTTCTGTGCGTCACAAACGTAATGGCCAATTTATTATACCCTTTGACCTAGAGTCATACGGGTATAACAAGATATATGACAGAACATAGAAGAGATTTTTTTAAGTGACAGAATTTTTTATGGAAAGATTCGAAAGTCACCGATTGTGTGAAGCTCCTTCGGACATACTAAATCCATAATTTTAGGGTGAGACTTGTGATATAATTGTACAATTTCGTCTTGAGGATAAGGACATGGAACTATTTGGGGATTTGGGATTAGGATGGCTGACTTATGAAGGATGGACAAAATTGGATGGTATAAGAATATAGATATATGTTTTTAACATATGTAATTAATCTCTCCAACTTTTACCTTGGTTTTGAAATTTTCAATTTTAGAACCAAAAATATCGAATTTTCGTATTAATATTTTAAATTCACTCCTCAGATACTTTTGGGAGTTGCTTCATCCTTGTTAGCTTAATTAAGTATTACAACTTGGACAAGAACTCTGATATCCAGGAAATCAAACTCTGTATAATGATGGACACTTCAAACTGAACGAACCTAATATTTTATTAATCTTAATTTTTAGAAGCTTATATTCATATACACCAGTAGGTATAAGAAATTTAATCCGATATTGAATCCTTTGTAGTGAACACACTACACTACTCAATATTAAATTTAAACATTTAGTTTTTTTCCAGTACTTAATTTACTTCATTGTATTTTTTCAAACATGAATACAATAGTATATTAACTTATTCTGATTTTAACAAGAATGCAATACTCAGCATATCTTTTTTTTAATACATATATTGCCTAGATAAGCTTATTATAAACCCAGTTCAATAGCTTTGAATTAAAATAACTGTATTACGGAACAATATTTTTGGTATTACGGTTCTCCTGCGAGTATTACGGAACCCTTCAGTTCAAGAATGGCATCAGATTTGATACAAGTAAAGCACGAGAGTTTCACCCTCTTTTAACAACGTCTTGATCAATGCTTTTTGTATATGCGTTTTTCTTATTATTAGAAGTCATAGAAAAAATACTTTAAATTTGTTAACCCAGTTTGACCCAGCGTTGTTTTTATAGTAATTGATAGAAGATACCTGAAACTCATTTTATTTTTAAATAGAAAAATTAAATCTGTTGAACATTGATATACCTTCCGTTAGTAATATTAATAATAGTACATCACAACACAGGATTATATTGTATTGTTTTTGACAGAGGACCTAAGATTACATGAAGTTAACAAAAGTTATTTAATAAACTTTTATTAGGTTATATGTTATTATCTTGCTTTTATTTAATTATATTTTTACAACATTCTAGATTAATTAAAAACATCTTTTTCAAAATAATATTAAAAAATAAACTTATTTATTTACGAGTAATAATAGACTAATATATATGGGAAAGAAGTAATTCTAGCAACTTGGGTTTGTAATATTCTTTTGTAAAAATAATAACTTGTAATATACAATGAAAACAATGAAGAAGTTTTTATTGAATTTTTTTGTAAATATCTTTGTAATATTTTATAGAAATTTATTGATTTATTATAATTCTATAAGTTAAAGATTATCTATCCAATTATAATGTTAAAAGTTTAGGCTTTTAACAATATGTAAAATAAAGATAATAAAATATAAATTAATAATAGGATAGGACTAATAATTAATTAAAATTCTATAAAAGAAAATAATCTAATTAAAAAAAAAAAATTGTTTTTAAAGCAATTGAATAAACCAATTAGTTCAATATAATTATTTTGTATATTGTAATAAATTTAATATTTTTAAGGAAGGAATTTATTATATAATTAATTTATTAAGATTTTTTTTTAAAAGAACAATGGAAGTTGTTAACTAGGATTTATATCAATTTCCTTGCATTAAAATTATTATATAAGTTATACAACAATAGTTAATAGCTGTTAAAAATACTGTAAATAATAATTAGATTTATTTTCAGGTAATATTATAATTAAATTTCTTGTCTATTGTATACTGCTATATAAGAAATCGTTTGGACAACAAGATAAACCATTTCGTTGGCACATATTGGCACACATTTGACTAACGTAATTCGTATACATTAATAATTAATAATGAAGTATAAGTGCTGGAAAAAAACTTAATGTTTAAATTTAATATTGAGTAGTGTAGTGTGTTCACTATACAAAGGATTCAATATCGGATTAAATTTCTTATACCTACTGGTGAAGAATATAAGCTTCTAAAAATTGCCACTGTGCTTATCCAGCTCTGTATATAGACCTTTTGATAAACTCAATAACATCATTTGCAATTCTCAGTTAGCCCAAAAACCTAGGTGGAATTTTTAATAAGCTTTTGACTTGAAACGAGCACCTTAAGATCATTTCAATGGAAGTGTAGTAGAAGTGTATTATCTAATTTTTCGGAAGCTTTGGAAAGGTTCTTATTATCTCAATGAATGGCTCAAAATGAAGATTGTGAATATGTTTATAATACATAAATCAAAATTAAGTATTGTATTAACTTGAAAATGTCAAAAGATTGTTTGAGATTGTGTTAAAGTATATAGCACAATCAATGGTCCTCAACTGAAAAACTGTCCTCAAATACAAATCTTTTCCATTCTTTGGTTATCCTCTCCCATACCGATTTTTAAACAGATTGATTCTATATGACTGGAGCCTCATATCATATCTAGCAAAGAAATAATTATATTTATTGGATATACGATCAGTACTCGAACTGTTCGAGAGCTTGGACACTTAGAAATTCGAGCATTTTTTTTTATTTAAGTGGCGAGCAGTCAAAAAATATATGACAAATTGTTTGGAAAACAAAAAATCGCTCGCTAGCGGTCTGCATCCTTGTGACCTAAGGGGGGTGCCAAATAGAAAGTTTTAAAAGGAATCAAGAAAACCTAATCACCTAATATTTATAACACTTTCCAAATTGTTAGTATTTGAGAACTACTTTCCACCTATAACAAGAATAGGAGAGACTGACACTCAAACCGCTTGCACAGTTGAAGGTCTGCAGAGCAAGTGAAAAAATATGAAAGAATATATTATCGTAATTATACTTAAATAATATTTTTTTAATTTTTCTAAATCATGTAGAAACTCAGAAATACATGCGGTGGTAACCTTTCGTAACTCGGAGTTGTAATTTAGAAAAAAGTTGATGCATCACGCTCTAGTTCAAAGAAGCTGTGAGTGAATAATAAAGGAAATTTTAACTAAATTTGTGATGCTGCAATTTTTATTGTTGTATATTATTCAAGTTCTTGAATTTATTTTTATATTTTGGTAAAAGTACACCATTGTCAACAATAGAATCTTTCGAAAATCTTTAACTGGAATTAGTTCAAATATTAAATGTAAATAAAAGTAAATATATTATCTAAAATTCAAGAAAAAGAAACTATAAAATTTAAAAAATTTTTAAGACTAAAATTTTTAAAAGAATTTTGATTTAAAAGAACATTCCGCTAAACTTATCTAAATGTAAATACTGTGAGTAAATAAAAGTTTACGCAATTCTTTTGTAGTAACGACATATTATTATCGTAATATTCTAAGAAAAGCTCATAGAAAAGTGCTACGGGTTAAATTTAATACAAAATAATTTTTTTTTTAAAGTATATTTAATTTTTCTAGCATGAAATTTTAATTTTTGTGTTAAACGCAGTGCCCTTTTCATGTTTTAGATAAATAAAGCAAAAACAGATTTTCTTTAAAACTTGTAAATTTTTTTTTAAATTTTGGTCTTAGCGCAAAAAAGTGATAAAAGAAAATTTTCAAAGAAAATTCTAAGTATAATTTTTTTAAAAGATTTTCTCTTAAGGGTAAAATTGTCTGCGAAAAATTTTGTTTTTTTCATTTAGTTTTCATTTAATTTTCATTTACACCATCATTTCTTTATTTAGACGCATAGAAGGGAACTTTTATCTGCATTTTAAATCATAATAAGATAAATAAATGAATTTTGCTTTGAATTTTTGGTTCTTTATTTATAATTTTCTAAAAAAAAAGATGCTTTAACTATAGGGACTAATGACTATAGGGATGATACAGTTGAACTTATATTTAATTCATGAATAATTATAGTCTTTTAGTCTATTTGGGTCTCCACTACTTAAGTCTACTTAAAAAGTCTGACATAGTAGTAAACATTGCCGAGCTTTAAACATAATTTCTTAGTCAATAAAATGAGGCCAAAATCAAAATTAATTGAGACAATGCAGAAAGCTTCACTCCTTATGAGACAGTTAACGAATTCACAAGATGAGTTAATTCACGACTTTCAATTAAAATGGAAATGTCACAAGAAGAGAAAATTAGTTTAGAAATCATACTTTTGAAAAAAAATTTACACTAAGTCTGATGGAAGCTTTCGATAGTTTTGATGTGGGGGATAGCATGTGTCATGCTAACGTAGGCCTTGCGAGCCGTTGTGCACCCACTTTCAGTCATTATTTTTCAATATTTTTTTTTTCAATTAAAAAAAATCATGAACTGTACGTGAATCGAACCCGCACTCCCTCGGTTAGTAACTCAACTCACCTAGGTCCCTTTTGGTATATTTAAATTTAAAAAACTTTATTATTTTAATTGAAAATAAGTTATTTACAAAAGAAAATTCCATATTTTTTACTATTATAAAAGTTGTAAAAGCATTTAATTTTTAAAAAAATAGAAAATGAATACTGCAAAAATTAACTCTAAAGGCTAAAAAGAAAATTAATTAAATATAAGGTTATAATTTTGAATTGAAGTCTTAAATTTTGATATGAAAAGATGAACTTTTTCTAAAAAAAAAATCGAGTATCGAAAAGTAAAATCGAGTATCGAAAAACTAGATACTTTCTATCATAATAGCATTGAGAATTTTCAAAAATTCATTAAAAGCTTTTTATAACAAGGCCTTGCAGACTATCGTAAGCTCTCGATAATTTATAAAAAGTCTTCCTTAATTAAAAGTTCTGCTGATATGAATCCATCTTATGTCAAATGAAAAGTATTTTTTAATAACCTGCCTTTAAGTTGAAGGCTTTCACCTTTTTTATATTGAATTTTGTTCGAAGAACTGCAACTATCGCAACGGTTTAAAAACTTAACTAGCAGTAAAATTGAAAAAACTGGTTTATTATTCCATCTATATTTTCTTAGACTTTCACTAATACTTATCTAAATCATTATCCCTTTTTTGTTTCAAACAATTTTGGTAAACAAAGAGAAACATGTGGCATATTGTGCTATAGATACTATTGGACATTTTATGGTCAATATTATGATTTTTCTCTAAGTTAAAGCAGTTGAAATTTTGCCTTAAAGATTATCGTGGAGTTTTTTTTATGTTCACACGTTTCTTAGTAATAGCTTTTAATACGCAATTAATCATTATTTTATTTTGAAGGTCTTCTCTTCGAAGGTCATAAAATGGTTTAATTCTAATGTGAAGTTGATAATAATAATAATAAATACAGAACGTTTTATTGAAGTGAGTTCTCAAAGTTTGTATAAAATAGTTATAATATATTAAATTTATTAAGAAAACTTTGCTTTTTACGAACATCTGTGGAAAGCTCCAAAATCACCCATTGAAATACTGTTCTTTTTTCCTTTGGGTAGTATGCACTTTAACACATCAAAATCACGATTCCTTTTGGACACAACTTTAGAGTCGGACTTGTGAAATAAATGAACAGTTTGGTTTCGAGAATTAGGATATAAAAAGATTTCGGGAATTGGGTTTAGGATATTTAGGATTGCTGAATTATGGGACATCGGAAAATCAAATGAAAGAAAGATCTAACAAGTTCTCCCCAATATTTCTAATAACTCAATAGCTCTCTTACTCTATTCTGTCATTTAGTTGTCACCTATTCTATATTATTTTAATCACTGGCATTTTAACAAGACTGCTATAGTTAAATAATTCGACCAAATGACCTCGTATAATATCTCGTAATGACCAAAATGAACAGATATTTGACTTCCCTCAAATGGTTTCAAGTATTTTCCTTTGTACATAATAACTAATTGTGAAAACCACTTCTTTTCATAATTTGTTTCGGACTAGGAATAATTATTTTAATCCTTCGGTTTACCCTTGATTTTCTAAATCAAGACTATACTTGTACTAAGCTTAATCAACAGAAGACAACTTTATCTTCAAGTACATTCTCTTGGAAAAGTAAATCAAAATAAATGAGAACAGTCATTCATAAATCAAATACGATAAATAATGGAATTATAGAAAACCAAAAGTAAAATAATTCTTAAAGAATATTTATGTTTTCTGAAGTAAATTTAAATAATATTTTAACTTTTCAAAATTCAGATGTTAATTCAAATTTTATTTCAAGATCTTATATGTGTATTGAGTATTCTCCTACTATAAGCTTCAGGAATTTAGGAATAAATTATTTTTATTAAGTTCCTTAAATAACAAAACATAACTTTTTACCAACCAAATAACAAAATATAACTTTTTAGCAAAATACCCGTTTATAAATAAATATTCAACAATTTTAAATTTAAAATTTTTCAAAACATATAATAATATCTTCAAAAATAAAACCTCAAAAAGGTACAGCATAAAAATCTTACTGCAAATAAATTCTTAATTCTATTTACCGAATTTGTATTCGACAAAACATATTCACTGTTATATTCACGGTTAACGTAATAAGAAAATGTACAAAACCCAAAATTGTTGATTACATATATATATACACTACAATTAAGTGGTAATATTTTTGATAAACGTTATAACTTATATAATAACTAACTATCATCATAAAATTTGTACAAAATTTGTCCCCTGAAATCCTTTATATATATTTTATAATATATACATTTACATTATATACCCACTTGTTTACCTTAAATATTTATATGTATACAAATAGCATCAACAAAAATTTATTTTGATAATCAATTTAGAACAGCTCATGATGTATTCGTCATTTACACCATCATCTTAAATAAATACATGTTATGACCGTTCTTTATGTTATTTTTCTCCTAGGATATATGATAATAAATGTTTAACACGTCTCATAAATATATAATGAGCCTATATATTTCTACAATGCTATACATGTACTGGTAGTAAACATATGCATTTGCACATAACTTTTAAAAATTTTTAATGAAATCTTACCCATGCTATTGTTATTACTGGTGAGGAAATACCGTTATAAGTGACGAAAATTACAAAGAATTTTTTCGCGCTATTGTGACTACATATACGAGATACTTTTTGGCACACAAATTTGATTCTTTTAACAAAAATTTATTTTAGTGGCCTTTAATAAAATAAATTCAATGTTAACCTTAAACCTTCAGAATTTCTCAACTTTACCAAACACATTGATATTTTAGACTAAAAGGACATAATGACAACATGTGGAACAAACTCGCAAAAAAAGAGCAACTAAAAAGATTTATTTCATCCTTCACCGTTCAACTTGGGAATAAACGGTTATTCGTTTTTTTTTTTTTTTTGAGGCAAGAGCAATAAAATTAGACAAGAGAAGATGAAGAGTAAAACAAAGAAAAATATTTGAAATATAACCGGAAGCATAGTCATGTTTTCGAAAATGTCAATTTTTTTTTTGTCGTCTTTGTAACATCCCTTCAATTTTAAACTTAGTTTAATAAGTGATGAAAAAAAATAAGGGTTTCTTTAAAATCCCATTTCCGAAATAAGTTTTTAGTAAAAACTAAACAGTATATTGAAAAATAGTTTATAATAATTGCTTAGCACTTTTGTTAGGATTTTTTATTACTTTGCAAAATGCGAATTATGAATTTTTGAACTTGAATTAATAGCTCCTAAGACTTGTTCTTATTTTTTAAGACGTAAATACCCTCATAATTTTAAATTTGTAATTTGTAAATGTTTGGAAAATTTCAGCAATCAATGATTTTTCAAAAATTGAGTTTTGTATAACGGTAAAGCTAAGTACCGTATGGCAACTCTATAGTTAGTCTTATATTTATAAGGCTTATAAAAGCAGTTATCGTTTGGTGTTACTCTTGTTATAATAAATTGAATATATTTCTATTTCGGAATTTGGAGGCTCTTTGGAATTCTTAACGGGTGGGACTACAACAACAAATGTTTCAATGAAATTATTTTTTTTACAATACATTCCCATTTTAAACGCAAAAAAGTTTGAATACTACCAGACGGACGATCAGTTTCACACAGTGAAACTATGCATGCAAATTTTAAAAAATTTTTTTGGAAAATTTATTAAAAAATACGTGGACGTTGTGGTATGTAGGTATGTGTATAAATTTGTGGTAGAAATAAAACATTAACAATAATTTGGTGGATAACTGATGTTATGATGCATGTGTTATGTACTTAAAATTGGTATAAAAAAAACTTTCAAAAGTTTTATATATGGTTTGAAGGATATTTTTAGTTTACTTTTATAAACGGGAAACTTTTTTCTCTGCTTTGTTTCCTTTAACGTTGTCAATTTGTTGAATTTTATCACAAAATAAAAGTTTAAATTTAAAACTTTGTTTTACCGATGTTTTTGTTCATGTTCACAATATTTCTACTTTTAATTCAGAAAATTTTTTTTTTTTTTTTATTATATTTTCTTTGTTTTTTTTTTTTTTGGGGGATGTAAAGTCGATAATGAAAAGTTTTCTTTTTACAACCATCAATAACAATATTTTTTTGGAATTTTAAATTTGACATAAATTTTAAATGTTCGTTTTGTTTTATTTATTTTCACTTTAAATGAAAAATTTATACTGAAAATGATTTCAAACCAGTTTATTTTGACGTCACATCCTCTTTTGGAATTTTTATAGATTTTTTGGGATGAAAATATGTAAAAATAATGTTGAATACTTGTGACTTAAATAATTAAATCAATAAATTTATTTTCAAAAATTTTTAGACTATTTGACAAATATTTTGAAGGCGCAAATTAATAAGTAGCTAGTTAAACTAATAGTTAAACTAAATATAAATAAAATTGTATGAGATATTTCAAATTTAAATTTTTAAAAACCTTATTGAATCTACTTTTTTTTTAATTAATTTTCTCCAATAATAAGTAAGAAAAATAATAAATAATAAAAATGACACAAAATTATTTTAATATTAAAATTATCATCATTTTATTATTTTTAAAAAATTAATTAATATAAAATGTATGCATTTCGAGTATAGCCCATCATCAGCACTGCACGATTGCTATTTAATATAAATATATGTATATATATGTAATGTTGTGTTAGAGAACACTTATAAATATATTATGTCATAAATCAAATAATTAGTCAAATTAAATCAAAAAAAAATTAAAAAATAAAAATAAAATAAAAATTGAACGAAATTAAAACAAAATTACAAAAACAAAATTAAATAAAATTATAACATATTAAAAAATAAAATAAAATAAAAATTGAACGAAATTAAAACAAAATTACAAAAACAAAATTAAATAAAATTATAACATATTATTAAAAAAATTTTTATAAACATTCGTCAAGTTAAATCAAAAAAGAAATATTTTTAATAAACTAATAAATTGAACGGAATTACAAAAACAAAAAATTTTTTATATTATAATAAGTTAGTGAATGCTATCAAATAAAAACGTATCAGTATTTTCTTTGTCTGCATTCATATTGTTGTTGTCTTTATTAATGTAATAAGTTTCGTATGCATCTAATTTTGCTGGGTTCCTAATACATTTTACTAAATTAAGTTCGTATGAATTTAAGTTGAGATGGAGTTTCTCAAATGCATGAATTGATACTCCAGATTTTTTATGTTGTCCGTTTTTAATATAGCTTAAATGTTCTTTGAATCTATCACCTATTTTTCTTTTGGTTTCTCCATAATAATTTATATTGCACTCTTTACATGTAATTTTATATATACCTGTATTCTTTTGGTTTGTCCATAATAATTTATATTGCACTCTTTACATGTAATTTTATATATCTACATCTGTATGAGATATATCATAATGTAATTATTTATAATTAATTAATTTTAAAAAAAACTTTTTTCTCAAAATATTTCTCCGAGGCGTTTTTATTTTTCTCATCAGAGCAGTGCTCAAAACAGAAGTCGTGCGCTCAGAGCAAATTATGCTCAGACTAAAATTTTATCCGAAGTTTGACGAGAAAAACGAAACGAGCAGAGCACAGATTGTCAATTTTTATCTAAATTATTTTGTCATTATTTTGATTTGTCAAAATTTATTTTATAATTGATATTCAATTGATTTAAATCAAAAAAAAAAAATAAGTCTAACAAGTGGAAAGTTAGTACTAAATTCCATTTAAAGGGCACAATTTGTAAAAATCCCATAATATTCATAGTAAATTAAATATATTAAATTCCTTACCTTCTACATCTGCGTTCTCCATTTTTTAATATCAAAAAAAAAATAAATAATAAAAAAATTAAAAAACAAAATGTCTTGATACCTATACGAGATATTTCTTTTAACGCATTTTTGTTATTTTATCTTTAACTTGATATTTTCTTGTTTGACAACTTTGTGATTGAAAAAATTTTACGAGTTCACAGATCGCGCTCTGAGTACTCTGCGAGTTAAAAAAGAAAAACAAAATGGATTATCTGAGCACAAAAAGAAACACAATTTTTTTAGCTTGACAGCTCTGACTCTGCTCTAATGAGAAAAAGAAAAACGCCCCAAAAGCAATAATAATTGTCATGCAATGAATTCAAACGTCAAAATACCGAGTTGCCAGTGCAGATTTGCAATTGACCACGAAGGAATTTTGAGGGAATTTAAAATAAGGGTGAATATGTTCTAACTGTACATAATTTTTATAAATTAAAGAACATACCGTAATTTGAATAAAATATATGTAGGTATGAATATAGTTGGGAGAAAAACAATACTGTTTATATTCCCAGTCAAACTAAAAGTTTCCTTTAAAAGCAAAACAGAAGCTTCGTCCATTCTTGGAAAATATTCAGTTTAACAAATAATAAAGATTTTATTATTTAAAAAATTTTTGTTTTACTATTTTTTTTTAAAGTTTAAAAATTTAGTTTCATTGATTATTTTAACACTTATATTACATTGTTGCCAAGCAACGCAAAAAACATTTATCTGAACAGGAAAAATAAATTATTGAAATTTTTATAATGTACTTATAATATATCTATCTTATATCTATATTTAAGTTTATATAGTTATTATACTATTTTTATTTAAGATCTTATACATTTCCAGATTAACTAAAAGCCTTTTTTAAAAATGCATTTAATATATTTAGTTTATCACCCTCCTACTGTAAGACTCTCAAGCGATATGAATGAGAAGCATATCACGTGATGTCTATGAATTTATGTAGGTTTGTAAGACGGAAGATGAAGCAGTTTGTTATTTAGGTACTAATAAAATAACGGATATTAATGTCTTTAATTGGTATTTCTAGTTTTAATATCAAAGAAACTGTATTGTTTATTACCGTTGATTTGTAATAGGTTTTGTCTTTTGAAATTAAGTATTTTGTTAAATAAATTCAGCTAGCTAGATAAAAAAAAATCTCAATTCATTTTGCAAAAATCTGAAGTTCAAAAGAAAAAATCTGAAACTAATTAGCCTGAATACATTTGATAATTCGTTGGCTGTGTGCTCTTTTGCCCCATACGCCACTTTTTGATTTTTTGACCTAAGATTAGATATATAGGTTTTGGCACTAGATCTTTCGATTGGTGTAATCGGTTTTCTGATAGCTCTTTTAGTTACTGATATACAGAGTTGCCAATTTGATACATACGCCGCACTTTTCCAGATTGTTAATGCTCTTTTGACCCAAACGCCAAAATTTTGCTTATGGGTCAAATTTTATATGAAAAAAAAATTTTTTTTTTGTAATTTCTTATTTGACCCATGTGCATGTACCGAATCTATGGATCAAAATAGAATTTACTTTTCATAAATTATTTTTGCCCCATGGGTAAATAGTAAATTATAGCAATTATATACAAATTTTATATTTATTTAAAAAAAATTACATAAAAATAATAAAAAAATGGAAGAATTATTTTGCTGTAAAGTTTAATTATTGTTTTGAAGTTACTTTATATTTTTTATTTAGTTTTGTTTTAAAAAAAATTTTTTTGTTTTCTTATTATTGACGTCATTATCATAATACAAAACAAAAAGAAGTGCATATCTGAAAGTACAATTTAAGTTGAAAAAAAAAAGTTTTTTTTGTGAAATACAAACATAAGATCGAAGTCTATCTGTCTAAAAAAAACAAACTATAATCATTGTTTATTTAAAGATATTTTATTTCTTATCGTTTAAAAATCAACAAAGTTTAAGAATGCTTTTTATAGCAATACAGCAAACCATAAAAAAAATAAAATAAGTATGTAAACATTGAAACAAAGAAAAAATAAAAAAACTATAATGCAAGTTTACGCATGAATGAACAGATAAACCAAATAAAATGGTTATCTATAGTATGTTTAATATTGCGCTTGGAAAATGTGTGCTAATCATTAAGCAATTTCTATTAAAAAACGCAATTCTTGAACTTAGAAAATAAGAAATGAAGTTCAAAATATATTTCCTTTATCGTTCACGGTTAGTATTTTTTTCAATTTCGGAGATAATAGATGTGCGCGCATGTGCATAAGAGTTCAATTTAAAAATCGTATATATTTTGAGTAAGTAAATCTATTTTATTTTTTTTCATATTTTTTGTAATACCTAACGAAATGTATTTTTTTTAGCATGACTGATGTAATGTCTGAATTGAGCTCCAGTGAAAATTCTTCACCTGTCCCATTTGTTTCGGAGGATATTTTAGAGTAAGCTAATTATGGTTTGTATCTTTATTTTTTGTTTAAAAACTATAATTTTTTAGAATGGAAAAAGATATATTTCCCGTCGAAAAATGTGATCTAAGTTATACCACTATGGATGATTTTTCATGTAAATATAAATTATATTTATTAAAAAATAATATATTATATTTATTCCATTTTCATGAACTTTTAAGCTGGTGACGAAATGCGCGATCCAAATTATGTACCAGATAGAAATGTTATACAAGAGCAGGTTGTTTCCGATATTGAATGTAAATTGTTATGAATTTTTTCTGTAATCAAATTTTATATAATAATTTCCTATATTAGCTACTATTTCTCGAAATTTACCATCCGTTTCTTCAGCGCTAAGAGATATGCCATCAGATTTTGTTCCTTCATCAGGTTAAATTTTTAATATGTAATTAAAAAAAATAAAAATTAATTTATAATTTATGTACTTAGGAAATAATACACCAACTAGAACACGAAAGAGACAAAAACGCCCTGAATTATGGCATAGATCTACTATAAAAAAATTACGTGAAAGTGGTAAACAATACACTGATCGTGGAGGAAATGTAAAATCACCGAAAAAAATGAAACCAGGCTGCAAAGATACTTGCTTTTATTTATGTTCAAAGTATTTCAGTGAAAATAATCGTCTTTCTATTTTTAATAGTTTTTGGTCTCTGTCAGATGAAGGAAAAAATCAATTTTATTTGAAATTCGTGAAAAGAGAGCTGATAAAACGCAGTCGAACTTCGTTAGAGATAAAAAAATTTTCTTTTAAATTTTATTTTGAAGTTGACGGTGAAATTCGTAGAGTTTGTCGAGAGTTTTTTCTTAATACTTTGTCAATTGATAAGAAAAGAGTGTATTATTGTTTTAATAAACTACGTGATCCAATAGGAACTCCTACTACTCGGAAAAAGGGGAAATTTGTTAAAAAAAGTACTCCAGTCGAAAAGTTAGAAGAAATTCGCGACCACATTAAGTCGTTTCCAGTAATAGATTCACATTACTGCCGATCATCATCTGACAAAAAATATTTACCACCTGATTTAAATTTAACTAAAATGTACAATTATTACGTTGAAAAAACATCAGAACCGCTGAAAATACATATGTATCGCAAAATATTTAATTATGAGTTCAATATGGCATTTTTACAACCAAAAAAAGACTTGTGCAATAAATGCTTCCTATTTAAAAATAACCGAACTCCAACTGAAAAAGACCGTGATAATTATAAGAATCATACCATGGAAAAAAATATGTCGAAAGCAGAACGAGATTTGGATCGTTCAAATATCGATGCGAATCAGTGTATAGTATGCTATGACCTCCAGAATGTGTTCAGTTTACCTAAAGGAAATTCTTCAATATTTTTTTATAAGCGCAAATTGAATGTATTTAAGTTAACTGCTACGGCAATAATTCCGCAAAAAGAAAAAATCACATATTGTGCAATATGGCATGAAGGACACAGTGGTAGAAGTGGCAACGATATTGCTAGTGCTTTATTAAAGCTATTAAATAACATTTCGAAGGACAATCCGAATCTAAAAAAAATAATTTTATGGAGCGACAGTTGTGTGTCTGAATTGTGTGTCCACAAAATAAAAATAAAATAAATAGTGCTGGAATAAAATACTTTTTAGAAAATTCGTCTAGTGTTGTTGAAATAGTTCAAAAATACTCCGAGCCTGGTCATTCAAATATTCAAGAAGTGGATGCAGTTCACTCTGTAATAGACAGGTATTTAAAAAAACTCGATATACATAGCCCTCTACATTTGTTAAAATTACTGAAAAACGTAAATACATCTAAAACTAAATTGAAAATTTTTCAAATGCAAGAATCAGATTTCTTGTCATTATCCTCCATTTCATCTAAATTAAATTTCATTCATCTTCCATTTACAAAAGTAAAATGCATTAAATATGAAAAGAGTAATCCTTTTTCAATCCAATTTAAAAATTCTTTTTCTGAAATAAATTTTAAAACAGTAAATTTAAAATCAAAATCAAATTTACCTACAACATTAATTAACATTTTGAGAAAACCTCCTCCAGTTTTGTCTCAAAAATCTATTATTTCTGGAGAAAAAAAAAATGATTTGAAATTTTTGATCCCATATTTACCACAGATAGATCAACAGTATTTTACAGCAATATTAAATTTAAATTAAAACTGCAGACCAATTTTGGAACTATTTCAACGTCATTTCAAACGTATTTCTTTAAAGTATGACGTTTTATATTGAATTAGTATAAAAATAATTATTAAATTTTAATTTAATTTAAAAAGCCCACTACAATTAATTTTAATTTAAATTAAAAATTTATATAATTTGATTTATTTAATTAAATAATTATATTTAACAGTGAATTAGAAAAACTCGTTCATAAAAACATTTTTTTATAGTTTAAATGCTAATATGAATTTTTATTTATTTCATCTACTTCTCGCAACATTTTTTATTTATATTATTATTTAATCATACAAAACAATTAATGAAAACATATTATTTAATCATAATAACATTTCGTGATAATATTATCAAGTCATTCAAATATTAATATAACGAAACTTTATTATTAGCAAACTCTTAATTTAAATTTAATTTTAATTTAAAGAAACTTAAAAATTGAAATTATGGATTTAATGCTTAATTTAAGAATAATATTATTTGAAACTGAAGGCTGTTTATTTTTGTTTTTAGTTTTAATAAAAATTAGTAGTGTTTAGCAAAAATATTAAATTAATATAATTTTGAAAGGAAATTTAAAATTTAAAGTTATGGATTTCATACTCAATTTAATAAAGGATCTAGAAGAAGGCTGATTTTAGTTTAATAAATTTTTGTTTTTTTACGTATAGATATTATTATGAAATTACAAAATGTGAAACTTAAAGTGCTTGAAAATATAATGTAATAAAATATTAAGATTTAAAATCCATGTTTATTATATTTTTATAGCTATAATATTGTTGAAATTTTTATAATTATAATATTGTTGAAACTATTTTTTAATTAATAATTTTTGAAATTTAAAATTTCAAACAATTTCATAAATTTAAAACATTAAAGCTAGAAGAAGGCTATTTATTTTTTTTTGTTTTTTACTTTTAATTAATTTTTGTTTGAGTTTAAAATAATATTAAGATAAATAAAAAAACGAAAAAATTTTAAATTTGGAGTTTTGTAATTAATATTGGCAAATATATTATATTTTAAAATTATAAACCATGATGAATTTGTTACTGACCATCGTTAACGAAAGCATAGTTTTCCTTTTTTGCTTCCTCTACAATATTAAAAAGTAAAAATTTACTTACTACATAATGCGTGCTCTTTTGCCCCATTTGAAAAATTTTTGCTCCACGTGCATATACTCTATTGAATAATAAATACCTTGTATGAAGTGGGTCAAAATGGCAACTGGGAGTTGTTTCATAAAAAGTGTATTTTGGGGCGAACCGTTGAGGAAAAACTTTTGAAATTTTGTATACAGTTACAGAATTGTACAAACATACTACCTGCAAATTTTGAGCAAAATCGTTAATGTAGATTTTTTTCTATATTATTCCAAACTTTCTTTTTCAATTTTCTCAGTTTGACCTTCGTGGCGTATGGGGCAAAAGAGCACTCAGCCGACGAATTACCTAAGTTTAATATGCGGAATATTTTTGGTAAGTACTTGAATTTGACCAGAAAAATTGGTGGACACGCCAAGTTGACAAAGAGATCCGATAGATGTCTAAAAAAATTTTTAAACTAATAAAAGATTAAGAAGTAAAAAGCTTAATTTAAGTGTGTTTTTGAAATTTTAAATGCTGTTAAATTATCTTTAACAATTAATCCGAAAAAACTCGGTTGGGAATAATAAATTTTCTTAACAATTTCTTGTATTGTGTTTTTGTTGTTTGATAGGGGAATAGTTAACAACCGTAGCACCTGAATCCTACAATTTGTTGTGCACCTCTTTTATTCTCAAAGTTTTTAATTCCCATACCAGCAGTAAATTAAAAACTTAAAAATCAAAATTTTATTATTACATAACTTTAAAATACGTAAAGAAAGTAAAATATGATGATTGACTGCACGTAACGTCCATTAAGATAATAATGACCTAAAAAACCAAAACTTCCTTAATCACGTTTTATTGTTATGTTCGGATCGGAGATTCCAAAATATAAATGTGGTATAAGAACGGATTATTTGTGGAATAATAATATAAGAAAATCTTTTAAAGTTACAAATCATTTTTTTTACAAAATCTTAAGATAACTTTGTATTTTTTTTTGGATTTTATTGAATTCATATCCTGATAAAAGAGGTAATCACCAGTTTTTGTTATAAAATTTAAAGATAAAAAATAGATTTTTTTGGTAATTTAATAAATATCTGGTTCTGAATACTAAATTAACATTTTGTTACAAATCTTCAAAAGAAAAGAAAAACACGATTTTCTTTCTTTTCAGGAAATCTAAGAAAATTAATTTATTTTCTTTTTCTTTTGTTAAATGTTTTAAATAGCCTTGAAGTTAAAGAAAAGTTTGCATATTGTTTATCTTTCTCTTATATATTATAAAAACTATTACTACAAGATTTACTTTGGAAAATCTTTTCTGAATATTAAATAATGTGATGGCAATATATTTTAACTTGACTTAAAGATCATCATCATTTTGCACGAATAAATTCTGTGGTCAAAACGAAGAGTCAAACAAATTTGCAGTATTGCAGTGTGAATGCTAAGTCCAGCACGGAACATAAGTTCTTAAATATTTTAAGTTTGACCTGATTTGGAAGGTGTTCTGGACTTTCTGGCATAATAGTAATTCTAAACATTCTTGCCCAAATTGTGTTTGTTTTCTTATTTGGCATTCCTTAGAGTTTCATACATAGCCTTGATAAGTATTTGCTATGCCTTCTTGTATCGGGGCTCTAACTACTCTTATATTTCGGGGACACTATTCTCAGACACAGGCTTATCAATGTGGGTCTCCGACATTTTGTAATGAACTTAATATGTTAAAAGATACTGTAGTTTTCGAATTTAAATTCAACGGCTTGAGCCTCATTTAAATTCTAATCTAAATCCAAGCAATTTAGCAAAACTAAACGGAAAATCATTAGATTTCAACCTAGCGGTTGATTAAGAACTAACAAAAATATTTTAAATCTATAAAATTGAACTCTTATTAAAGATCGATTTTAGGATAGAAAAAATAAAATTCAATAATCGAAATACTAACATTCGGTAATTTTGTTTTTTAAATCTAATTTTTCCACATAATTCTGTGGGGCCATTTATATTTTTTTCAAAACAAATTGTTTTCCATATCCGTTTGTTTTTTTAAGATTCTTTAAAGGAAATATATCACAACAAAAACCTAAAAATATATTTGGCATCATCTCAAACTAAAATATCAATCACCTTCATTATCTTCAAAGTCCAATATAGGTCAGTAAAAACAAATAGAATATAATAGAATATAATATTGTAGTCCAAGTTCCCAAAACAACAATATAAATTATTTATTCAAAATACAAAATTTTATAATCTTTGATCTAGGAATTATTGAAAAAGACATGTTAAAATTAATAACTATTATTATCTTTAGAAGATTTATAATTTTTTTTTGATTTACTAATTTTACATGCTTCAATTATTAATGAAGCAAATTTGATTAAAATTTTAGGTTTTCCAATTTAATAGAATTTGTTTGTGTTTTAAAACAAACCGCTGGAGAAAAAGTGCTGAATAAAGCCCTTCCCGCGGTACAATATAATTTTGTATAATAATTTATAAAAGGCAAAGAAAATAATAACAGCTCTAATATGTCCTACCTATATGACTGATATTAATTCAAAATTTCTTATTTTTCAATCAAATCAATAAGTTGCATATATTTAGGCTTAACAAGCATTATTTTAAAAGTATTAAAGTAGATTTAAAATTTTTTAATTAATTTATTTATTTGAATATAACGTAATACTAAATTACGCAATATTGGTAAAGTCCTCGTCTGCTAGGGCAATTGTGAAAGTATTGTAAAGTATTGATATATACAGTCATAATATAATTGAACAATAGATTTTTACAGTCGAACAATAAATTGCATATATTTAGGCGCAATCAGTATTATTTTCAAATTATTAAAGCAGACTCAGCAGATTCAAAATTTTTAATGAATTGAAACATTTAAAATAGATCTGCAATGTCAAACAAGCGATATTATTCAAAACTTTCATACTTTTCAATCAAATCAATAAATTGCATATATTTAGGCGCAACTAGCATTATTTTAAAACTGTTAAGGAAGATTTATTAAATTGAAAATTGTTAACGAAGTAAAGCATTTGATTTGTACTGTCAAACAATTTCTTTTTTATTTTGATTCTTCCGATTACAACCGTGCTTCATGATTTTCTAAAGTTCTACATTGTCTACCCTTGATCCCTTTCCTTATAAGTTCTCTATTAAAAGTTGCATTATTATATTGTTAATTTCTTTTTTTTAATAAAATTAAAAGAAAGAAGTTACAATCATTTGTTACTGGATTGAAGGAAAACGTATAATGAAAACTTTTTTAGTTTTTCCTAAAGATAATGAGAAGCATTCTTAATGAAGCGCATAAGATAGATTTGGGTTTTTTTTCTTCCAATTTCTATTATAATTTATTTTTCCAACAAAAGAACATCTTTTGGGAAATACAAATCTAAAAATTAGTTGTACAGTAGTTGCCAAACGTATAACCTTGATTAAATTTTATACTATAATTTTTCTAAAAGAATGATAGATCACGTTCAAAAGAAAGAGATAGCAGTAAAAAAAATTATTAAAGAAGTAAATTGGAATTACAGAAATTGTATTGCATTGAATTGCATAAAAAATATGTTGTTATCTCTGATATTTTTCTTTTATTTTGTTTTAGATTCAGAACAATTTGTTTGGTTATTTCCATTATGAAACTAGACAAAGGGGATTACATCTGTCAATTTTTATAAACCAAGTGCTTGTAATGCAAGTTTGCATAGTTTGCAATTCAAGAACTCTGTAAATTTAAGTCGATCATTTCAGCTCGACAACGGAACAGAACAGAAGCTTTTCATAAGATTTATGTTTTTAATATATTAAAAACAGTAAAAGACCTAGAGTTATAAGAGTTTAATTAAAGTCAGACAAGGTTCAGGTAGCTGTCATACAAATTTTTTTAACCCCGGCAAGTGATATTGCAAGCTTGTATTCAAATTTTAAGATTTCTTGAAACAAAATTAAAAGTGGCCGCTATAGAGAACCAAGATATGTAGCTTGGGACCTTCAGGAACCAAGCTACATATCTGTACAACCAATAAGAGTGGACGGTCCAAAATAGAAATCTGTATGAAATATATTATGGTAAACAATTTTTCGATCTCTTTAAAAATTTGCATCCCATTTTTTATGAAGCTGCTATACAAAGTTCTCAATCCGATTACCTCGAATCTAATGAAGCTACGAGGTTAAAATTGAAAATGGGCAAGGAAAATAATAGGGCAAAGTGGGCAATAATTCGCACAATTGATTGTTAATTTTATTTTGAATATAGTGTTTTTGCACGGATATTTAAAAGTTGACAAACTCAACACATTCTCCCTAATTTTTTATTAAAAATAATTTTAAATTTAGCTTTTTAACTAAATTTAATTAAAACTAGAGAAATAGAAAATTTGATTATTATTTTTGGGATTTGAAGACAATGTTAAATTATATCATAGAATATAATGGTCGTGTTACTTTAGTTATTTTATGTTGGAAAAAATTTTAAAATTAAAATTAATAAGGTAAATTGTTAGGTACGTGGTAAAAAAAAAATTTAATTCTTTTAATTTTATATTAAAAAATAGAAAATAGATACTAAGTTTTATTTCATTTCATGTTTTTATTCCACAGTAGCATTGGAGTCTTGTTTTAAATAAATATTATAATAAATTTTTATATTTATTAAATTTGTCCTTGAAATTAATATTATTATGAACATTAAATGTACATACATACAACTATTATTAAGTAAAGTGTATTCTTTAAGAATTTTTTTTCTCTAATAGACGATAAGTGATAATAAAAAGTTTTAATATTAAAAGATTTATGCTTCATAAGTTTTTAATAATATTAAAAGGACATTGTAATCTTGCATTAGCATTAAACGTATAATAAAAGATAAGTTTTAATAACCTTTCATAGATTCAATTAGTTTGAAAGCATATATATAATATGTGGTATATTTGTAGCATCATTTATTTTCCATTATTATAAAAGAAACATTGTTAAAATGATATTAAATGAAATAAGTTCAGTACATTTCATAAAATTAATTTTTAAAACTTCTTCAAATATTTAAATTATAATAGAATAATTTAAATAATATAATTCGCAAACCCTGGTTGAATCATATCTAATAAAAAATATAGTGTATATTATAATAGTTTAATAAGAAGTTCAAATGCCAAATAAGCACTATTTTGTACTACAAGTAAATAAATAATATTCAAAATTATAATGTAATATTTATTTTCAATTTTTTTTAATAATATATTTTAATTTAAATATTTAAAAAAAAATCAATCTTATGATTTTCCGAATTGCTATTTTTTTTTCCTGTGACATTTGATGTTGTCGGTTGATCAGTATTTTGCATAATGAATGAAACAAAATTGTTTTAAATGAAATGAGAGATGTTTCATTTCTGCCCGTTTCAGTTTGTCATTTAAAAAAATTCTGAGCAGTTCTTAATAAATATTATTTCACTACGATTGTGTATTTCAATTAGTTTAAAATTGCTATAAGCCCTCATACGGAAAAAAATGTAAGTTTCCAATGAAAAGTTTTTTCCAAATGCATTTATATGACAGTAACAACTAACACCTAAATTAAGTTAATAACAAAATAGTGAACATGTATTATCAGCTAAAAGTATATAATATTGTGAAGATTAAATATACAAAAATTCTTTGTTACAACTTATTGACAAAACAGCAATAGAATTTACTAACCTTAATAATATGAACATTATTCTAAATGATGACATTTGATTAAAGATTTTAGATATATAAATGACATAAAGCCAAGCTGATATTGAAAATTGAGTGGGAATTAAATTGATTTGAAAAAAAATAACTGTAAATATAAAAAGAAAATCTAAATAAAATAAAGTAAAAAAAAAATATTTTTTTCAATATATACTTTTATTTAAGTTAAACTAGCCCCCTAAAAGGTAGAAAATAAGAAAATGATGGTAGATATTGATTCCCTTAATGTTTGAAATCTTTTAAGCTTAAAAGTTTTAAAATTTTCATTAACCGAAAATTGATGGCAGATCTTTTGCAGTTAAAAGAGTTTTAATATAAAAGTAAATTGCTGAAATGAAAGACAGTTCTTCTTTTCGTTAAAATTAATCGCTTCATGGTAAAAATTGTTTTTTTTTAATTTCAATTAATTCTTATTTTTATTTAAGTACTTGTTTTATTCAAATTTTAAATTTATAAGCCAATCGATAAAATATTTGCATGCTAATAAAAGAATTAAAAATTTTATAGGTATATTTCGTTTCAATAATGATCTATTTCTCACCTATTAAATTTTTGTATACAATATTAAAAAAAAAATGTTGCTAAGCTAGGTATGTATATAGTTTCACAACCATTGTTTAGATTCAAATTGAAATATTTATTGCCAACGTTCTTAAAGTACCTACTATACAATATGCGTAATCATGTATGTACATATGTATTAAATAAATGTTTATGAATTGAGTTTGCATTATAAATGAGAAGTATTTTAGTTTTTAAAGTTACATAGTCACAAATTTTTAAAGAAACTATTCAAATAAATTTTATTTTTAATTTTTTTTATTATTTATGTTGAATTAAAAAAAAAAAATGTTTTATATTTTAACGAGGATCGAACTCAGATCTGTTTACACTTGAAGCCACTTCGCTAACCACTGCACCATACAACTCTTATGAATTTATGGTCAGATTTCTAATATAAAGTTATCATTAACTGACAGAATGAAAAATAAAGCCATAGACACAGGTAAGTTCATTTAAAAGTATTTTATTATAAATAAAAACTATTTTATTATATTTATAAATAATAAGTTTTTGAATTTGTCAAATCGTTTCGTAATTAATTCGATTTTTAATTTTCTGAACGTACAATTAAGATTGGTTTTAAATTTTTAAATTTGTTTATGTGACACTATACGTGCTGTTTATTTGAAAATGCTTTTTATACCCGTATGACTATATAGGCAAAGGGTATAATAAATTTGCCATTACGTTTGTAACGCAGAGAAGGAGGGGGGGTAGATATAGACTCAAGTGTATGGATCGGATCAGAATCGAAAAAAAAATCGATTTAGCTATGTATGTCCGTCCGTCCGTCCGTCCGTCTGTCCGTCCGTCCGCACGAAACTCAAAAACTAAAGGAGTTGGGATCTTGAAATTTTCGCAAATTCGTTTTTTTGCAATAGCCGTCATAGCTATTTGAATCCAGCCATTTTGGTCCATGGGTTCGGGTGGCTGCCATACAACTTCTTTTTTTATATGAGTATTTCTTTGTACCTATTACAGCTACGTGTCTGAAATTTTGGCAAAAGTAGTTTAGTTCTATGGCCAAAGTTTCTGCAAAATTTGGTTGGTCTGTTGCAGTGAGTTCGAGTAGCTGCCATACAACTCCTTCTTTTATATGAGCATTACTCTTTACCTATTAAAGCTGGGTGTCTGAAATTTTGCCAAAAATACTTTAGTGTAATGGCCAAAGTTACTGCAAAATTTGGTTGGTCTACTGCAGAGGGTTCGAGTAGCTGCCATACAACTCCTTCTTTTATATGAGCATTATATTTCACCTAATAAAGCTGGTATGTTTGAAATTTTGCCAAAAGTAATTAATGTTTATAATAATAATGATATAATGTTTATATAACGGTCATACGGGTATCCCAGAGTTGACACAGTCTACTCTACTACACTCTTCCTCGTTTTATATAAAAGAGGTGTTGGTTCTTATAAGTTACTCTGTGTAGCCTTGTATGCATTTAGATTCTGAAAATCTAGTTTATAAGAAACCTGCAGCTATGAAAAAGTTTCTGAACGCAACAAACTGTCACGAAAATTGCTGCAAAATGATACTAATGCGTTATTTAAGCAACTGTCACAATTAACGGGATCAACCTTCGATCAACTGGTCAAATTCTTTTCATTATAGTTCAATTTAAAAAAAAATCGACAACTTGTACATATATTGTAGAATCAATTTTTGCATATTAAAATTTTTCTTTAAACCAATTTTTCTAAAAATAGTTTCGAAGAAATAATGAATTGTAGTTGAAGTATTAATAAATTACAGAATATATCGAAACTTATAACTTTCGAAATTTTATGATTCGATTATATGTCCTTTAAAGTTCCATTTCCATCATCATAATAAAACAAATTCAGTGAATATTAAAATTAAATTGAATTGAGGTTAAGTATGCATTGTTTATAATATTTTAACATGAATTTTATGTTTAAAGAGAACATAAAACTGTTCTAATATTATATTAACTATACATTAACAGTTAATCTTTATCTTAAAATTATGCTAATATTTTTGTTTTTGTTTATCTTAAGAACACAAAAACTTTTCCTTTATGAGTTTATTATTCATGCACTCAACTCCTCATACATATTTCTAAACACTTTTGATGTTTCCTTTTTGATTTGATTACCAAGTTGATTATTTGATTATGTCAAAATGTTTTGAATGTGTGAGTATGAATACTTTTATTTGGTGTTGATAAAAATTATTTAAATAATAATCCAATGTTGTTATGAACAGGAAAACCTTAAACTTTAAGATATCTTTTATGACATTTATTATACATTGTTTTGTTCAAGAATAGGTGAAAATGTACAAACGGGTTTAGTTTTTTATAAAACATGTTATAACGAAATTGCTTTAGTTTTAAACTACAGGTATTTTTAATTTTATTTTAAGATAATTTTTAATGACAAACCATGAAAGTGATTATCTCCAAAATATTTTTAAACCTCTTTTTCAAAATATTTTTTAATATAAATTTTTTATTTTAATGTTTTATTAAAGTTTTTCATAAAATATATTTTAACATCGCTTTGGTTGAACTTACAATTCTGTTAACATTAAAATTCACAAAAAGATATTTCAATCGGTTTAAATTTTGCTTTTAAACACTTATGAGCAGTATAGCTCTTAATAATAGAAGAACATTCAAGTCAGGAGAAACGAAGATTTTTAAACTTGCATTTTGATATACATATATACTTTGAAATATTTAAATTTTGACTTAAATGTTTTGCACAATAGACGTAAAAGTTATATGCATAGCCGAGTAATAAAAAGGGGCTAAGGAACAACTTAAAAGAGGGTAACAGCCTATATAAACATTATTTCTCGTGTGCTTTTGACGTTTATGGAACATTAAGTAACTAATTCAAATTAGGTGATTTATCTTAATTTAAAAGTATTATAATTTTCTGTCTAAATATTCCATTCAACTCCCCTCCCTCATTCATTAACTTGTGATTTTTAAGCGAAGTTCCTAAAATCTTTTAAATCATCGAGATTAAACTGTATATTTGTGTCTTGGATCTTATTTTAAAGTTTTATTCAAAAATGGAATGGATTTAATGGATTATTTATAGACTCATAAAAACTCATGAGAGATGCATAGAACTTAAATTATTGTTTTCCGATGCTTTCCCCTGTTCCTTGAAAAAATGAATACAAAATATATGAGGTGTCAATATTATCGTAATATTAAAGATCGTTATTTCGTGCAGTAGATCTGTACCATATTTACCTTGTTACGGCGTAACCAATTTCTAGACTGTGCATTTACAATTTAAATCATTGTCATTCGTAGAAGGTTACTTATACATCTGTTTGTTTAAATATTCTCATGTCAAAAATAATTTGTGGTATTTATACACAATTCAAAAATTTATTTGTTCTTATAGACTTGTGTTATAAATATATAGTAGAATATGTCCTATTACCATTTCCATATAGGTTTTTCCCCACTTTTTGAAATATAATATAAAATCACCAAACTTTACAAGAAATTTTAACAGATTTTACAGACTTTACAATACAAACCACATAATACAAAAAGAAAAGCATATATAATCCATCTTGGAATTATGTCTACATTTTTAACTACTCAATTAATTTCTAAAATCATTATATTGTACTATAAAAGGAGGCATTGCTTACCTTTATTTTTCACCCTTCTTCGGAATTTGAATCCTCTTCAAAACTCTTCCACAATCCCATCTTGCTCTCTCCCATTTAGAAAAAGATTGATAGCTATAATTAATTTAGATTATTATTCATAAAACAATGATGGTTATTCTATAACTGAAGTATAGTTTAATATTCATAATGTTTTACAATTTACATAAATGTGCACTATTTTTTATTTGTAAAAGTTAATGTAATGAGGTGATAATCATATAAACGTGTATGTTGAAAAATTTTACTTGTATTTCGAAATAATGGATGGTTGTAAGACATTTTGAGGTCAATAAAAGGATCCATTAAAATATAATTGTTACCATCACATGGTACATAGTTTTTACCATTTTAATAATTTTTATAACAGCAATATAATATTAATAAAGAACTGAAACATAATTATGTTTATGTATACGAGTATATGCACTTATCTCTTACTACTATATGATTAAAATATACAGTGTGTAAGTTTCTTTCCAATTCTAAAAATTTTATTCATTATTCATTCTCATTCTCATTATCATAATCATTATCATTATCATAATCATTGTCATTATCATTAATCATTTTTATTTTCCTTATAAAAATAAATGTGTCCAATGTTTGTTTTTAAATTTTGTTGGAAATTAACAATTGACGGTATTATGAATCTGAAAATTCAAATACAATCGTTTTTTGTAACCCCTAGTATTCACAAATGAAAAGTTAATTGTAATACATACCAAAGATTTATAAAACTTTCAGAGTGAGCATAAAACATTCAACTTTTAAGTTAAAATAGAAGACGTGGAAAAGGCTAAGACTTAGTAAAAACAATTCACTCTCCAGATACTATATAAGAATCAGAGCACTCCATCTTTTTCTTTTATGTCTTTTATGACTTTTTCCTCATAATAAGAATCGATGCTCTTTGATATGCGGGCCACGTTACAGCTCATGCTGATTTATCCAAGCTAGGTTGCTCATGGTCTGTAAGGCTGTCTTTGAGAATTAGTAAGTCGAGATATTTTTGAGTAGCATGTTCGTTGTTTTTATATTAGATGTGTCTGCTTATGGATTATCCTATTACTTTTTTTTAGAGACGCTAAACAGGAGATAGAAAACATCATAGCCTACTACAATGTTAGGTAACTTTATAAACTTTTCAAGCCCTTAGACAATATGGTTGCTGGATCAGTGAATGTCTTTAGATTGGCTGAAATGCTTTATTTTTTGAAGAATTTTTAATGTTTTTATTTTAAGTAATGAGTAACATCAATGTTATGAATTTTCATATTTTCCAGAGTTTTTTATTCATTTCTTTCGTTAGTTTTTTTGTAAGTTTTTTTAGTACATTTTCAAAAAATTTTGTAAAAATGTACCTATATAGTTTCACTCTGTCCGTCCGTCCGTCCGTCCCTTTTTACGTACGATTGACAAAAAAAATATCAGCAACGGGTAGGTATTGCAATAAAAATAATTTAATGTTAAAACTTTTTTCTATTACCCCTCCCGTTACGGAGCTACAGCCCCTCAAAGTCGGAAAAAGCCCTATATTTAAATAGTTGTAACAAGAGTTCTATAAGGTATATTTTCAACCTGAAAACAGTAAAATACAGCTGCTTTTATAAGCTTTACGAACTTTTAAAAGCCAAATGTATAGGGTTACCATTCGGTATTAAAATTTACCGTTATCTAATACTAAGTTTTGCTAAATTTTTGGCTCTTTATAACTTCTAAACGGCTCAATCTAGGAACTTGAAATTTTAGGAGAAGCTAGATCCTTAGAAATAAGTAGGAGTCAGTTAAGAATTTTTTTTTGTTACACCGCCTGTTTAGGAGCTGTAAGGGGTCCAAAACCTTAAATTTTGCTATAAATTTAGCTTTTAAACACCTATAACTTGAACACCTGTCAATATTTTTTTTTATTTATATACAAAATTGAAAGCTCCAAAACGGAAGCTTCAACCAGTGTCAAAGATTTTTCTTAATTTTAACTTTGTCCGTCCGTCTGTCTGTCTGTCCGTATGTTTACACAAAGTTTTACACCGTTTGAAATAGAGAGAAGAAATTTTTACTACAAGTAGGTATTGCAAAAAAAATAATTTCATGGAAGAACTTTTTTCTGTAGCCCCACCCGTTACGAAGCTACAGCCCTTCAAATTTGGAAGAAACCCTTTATTTAAAACGTTATAACAAAAGTTCTATGAGGTATTTTTCCAATCTGGAAACGTCGAAAGATAGCTGCTTTTATAAGCTTTACAAACTGTTAAAAAACTTATTCATTGGATTGCCATCGGTACTAAAATTTACCGTTATCAAATACTCAATTTTTGCTAAATTTTTGGCCCCACATAACTTCTGAACGGCTCAAGCTAGAAACTTGAAATTTTGGGAGATGTTAGATCCTCAGAAATTTTTAGGAGTCGGTTAAGAAAATTTTTTTGTTGCGCCCCCCTTTTTTTAAGAGCTGTAAGGGGTCCAAAATTGAAATTTGGCTTTTTTTAAGCACCTGTAACTTGAATACCTGTCCAAATTTTTTTTTATTAATATACAAAATTTAAAGGTCCAACATTATACTTTAACATATGTTAAGTGTTTTTCTTAAATTCAAAAGTGGTTCTTTAAATTGAAGAAAGTGTCTCTCAGTTTTATCCATTTTTGCTTAGATAGTAAAATTCTAAGTAAAATTTCAAATTTTAGTTTAATTCCTAGAACCTAAAAAAATGGAGGGAGGGAGGGGTGGTGAGTGAGATTAGATCCTTGAGAAATTTGGTAACCTTCCCCATTGAAGAGCTATTAGGACTTAAAAATTAAAAATTTACTATTTTTACAAGTAAGCAGTGACTTATTCCCCCATAGTATAATTTCCAAAATTAAACTGAGTTTTTAACACAATATAATTTTGAAAATGTACTTTTTTAAAAACCCTTGGTTTTTTTCATCACTTGTTTTTTAATAAATTCAGAAGATAAGAATTTTTATGTTGACTTTAAAAACCGGAAGTTTCTTGATTTATTTATTTATGACATTTATTTATATTAAAATTTTAAACATCAGAAATACTAATTGTATTACATATACTCCATTTAAATAATTTGAATTTTTGTATGTGAGCTTTGTTGCCTTCAACATAGTTGTCTATATTTTGAATAGTTTGAATATAAAAACGAACATAATTTTTCGGCAGTTTCAAAATATCGGCGAATTTCTTTAACGCTACTGCTAAGGAGAACTTTACCAAATTGGATATAATTAGCTTCCAAAATTTATTTAGATTAATCGTCGCGTTAATATGGGTTAACAAATTCCAAGTTTGTTTATAGAGTTAACTCGATTGTCAAAGAGTAAGAAGACGTATTCAAAATTTAAAGTTATAAAGGTCAAACTGTTTCTAATTTATATTTACAGTAAAGTAACGAAAAAATCTTTAAGAAATTGTTGCGTCACACTAGCTTAACGGAACTCGATAAATATTTTTTTGATACTTTCTTTTAGTTTAAGTCTTTTAAAATTTGACGTAATTTGCTTCAAAAAAAATTTTTTTCCAATCGTCCATTTATTTTGGGTTAACAAACTGTTAAAAATTAAACTCCATTGTCAAAGAACAACATGTACATACAAAAATTGAAGTCAATCAGTCAAACTGTTTCTATTTTAGAATACAAAAGTTAAAATACTTGGATTACAGTCCAATTTCGCAGTCCGTTGAAGCAAAATTTTTTAGCCCAAAAACTATTTTCGTACCCATAAATCTTTATATACAAATTTTTATTATAATCGGCCGACGAGTTAAGGAGTCTATACGCCACAAACAAACATCTGCTTTTGTATATATGAATTAATTGCAGAGTAAACTTTCTTTATAAAACAGTTTTTGTAAAAACTGCCTATTTCTAAAATTTTCCAATAATTTGACACTCCTTAAATAAAAAGTTTGATGTAGTCAAAGATTTCAAAAAGATCAAGAATAGAAGGATTTCAATTTAAATAGTTAAATTGTAGAATATTTGGAAATACCTACCTAAGACCAGTTTTTTCCAAACATCTGAATTGAACGGTAAAATTTTGAGACTTCAATTTTTTTAAAAATTAAATGTGTATGACAAGAAGAGGAAGTATAAATATCATACCCCAGGTTCAAAAAATTGCCTGTTGTCAAAAATATGGTGAATATTGGTTTTTTATATTTAGATGAAGTATGATTTTTAAAATTCGATCTGATTTCCCATAATACGGCAATATTTTTTTTGGGTTAAAACTCTTAAAGTGTTACCATTCTAATAAGAATAAAATTAGTTTTGAATAAAATTTTTAATATTTTATTTTTTTATTTTTTCAAATTTAATTTTTTAAAACTACAAACTTCTTGAAGTAAATTTTTTAGTTTCAAACTTTAAGAAACAAATGACTTCTCATTTGAAATCAAATTCAATTATGACAAAGTCCCGCATAACAAATAAATGTTGCCGTTGCATTTTAAAAGGGAAATTATTTGCAGCCGTCTATTTTTAGCACATTTTCAAAAAATTTTATAAAAATGTGCCTATATAGTTTCACTCTGTCCGTCCGTCTGTCTGTCCGTCCGTCTGTCCGTATGTTTACAAAAACTTTTACATCGTTTGAAATAGAGAAAAGAAATTTTAACCACGAGTAGGTATTACAAAAAAAATAATTTCGTAGAAGAATTTTTTTCTGTAGTCCCACCTGTTACGGAGCTGCAGCCCCCAAAAGTTGGAAAAAGCACTATATTGAAATTGTTATAACAAGAGTTTTATTAGGTGTATTTTCAATTTGAAAACGGCAAAAGATAGCTGGTTTTATAAAATTTATAAATTTTTAAAAGACAAATGTTTAGGGTTGCCATACGGTACTAAAATTTACCATTTTGCAAAATTTTTGGCCTCAGATATCTTCTAAACGGTTTAAGCTAGAGTCTTGAAATTTTAGGAAAAGTTAAATCCTTAGAAATTAGTACTAGTCGGTTAACAAAATTTTTTTGTCACGTCCCCTGTTTAGCAGCTATAAGGGCTCGAAAATTGAAATTTTGCTATTTTTAAACACCTGTAACTTGAATACCAGGTCAAATTTTTTTTCGTTAATATACAACATTTGAAGGTCCAACATTATTCTTTAACATATGTTAAAATATTTTCTTAAATTTAAAAGCGGTTCTTTAAATTGAAGAAAGTGTCTCTCAGTTTTAACTATTTTTGCTTAAATAGTAAAATTCTAAGTAAAATTCCAAATTTTGGTATAATTAACAATAATAATTTAACTCCTTGAACCTAGTGAGGATTAAATCCTTGAGAAATTGGGCAACCATCCCCATAGAGGGGCTATTAGGACTTAAAAATTAAAAAATTTACTGTTTAGTCACCAACTTATTTATTTCTTAAATTAAACGTTAATATTGAAGCTTCAACATTATATTCCGATAAAATACTCAGTATGAAACACTCTATAATTTTTGAAAATGTGCTTTTCTAAAAACCCTTGGCTTTTTTCATCGCTTGTTTATTTATGGTAAGACCTCAAAATGGTATAAAGTACATACTTATTTTTAAAATTTCTTATTTAAAATGAAACCGGCTGAAATCCACATTGATTTAACACAAATTGTAAACAATTTTGATTAATAATAAAATAAATTAAAACAAAAATGATAATTCATATTTTAAATCAAAAATTATCATAAAACTACATATTAAAAAAAAAAAAATATTTTAATTAAAATTTTTTTTAAATCTAGTTTTTAATTAATCAATGCTTCAAATTTAATTTAAAATTGAAATACGTATATTTTCTATTAACAAATAAAATTGATTAGATAATTAATAACAACATTATTATATTAAAAATATTTTTTAAAACTTGATTAATAAAAGATATTTGATCTTGTAAATAATATTTCATTTTTATATATCAAATTTTTTATTTATTACAATTTTTAATCATTTCAAGAAATTAATTAATTAATCTTAAAATATTTTCAAAGCTCAGAATTTTAATTAAAAAATATTAGAAAAACTTAAATTTTATTTTTAGAATTCCTCATATTTCCGATTTGTCATTTGAAATCAAATAATATTATTTGATTAATAAAATCTAATTTTAATAATGATGCAAATAAATTTTCTCTCGTAATATTGACGCAATTTAATTAGAGTAATTAATTTCATTGAAAATATTTCTTGAGTTTCAAATTTAACATTTTATCAAATTAGTACTAAAAACAATTTTTATATCTATCTGTACCTACTTCTAATTGAAAATTACTTTTTAAAAAGAGATTTTGATTTAGATTAGAGGGCTGACAAATTTTTTTAACATTTAATTGTTATAAAATAAGTTTACGAATAAATTAATTAAATTTTATACTAATATATTATACCTAATACCTACAGAAGTGTCGTTTTAGAATAATAAAACTTTTTTAAAATGTGTGGTTGCAATAATGTAATATCTGTCACACGTAGTAATGAATTGAAGGTTTGGTGAAATTAAATTAGTCTATTATTAGGCACAAGCATTATTTGGCTTGAATATTTTAAATAGTTTGATAATCTATTTTTAAATTTAGAATTAAAATATTTATTTTATTTTATTTTTAAAATTGTACCTAATAATGAATAATATTTACTTCAATTATAGGGATTGGATTATGTAACATTTATTTTAAAATTTGGTTGCCATGACAACGAAAGCGCCAATATTGACAATGAAAGCGCTACAACGCGGTTTCGCTACCACGCGGTTCGCAAATTGCGGAACTTTTCTCATAACGCGGTACTCTTACTTCCTACAACGCGATTTTTTGATGACAAACGAAGTACATTACCGATTGGAGATAACTCAGACGATCTTTCCGATGTAGAAAATAAAAGTCTTATAAAAAGTATCGAGAAAGTTTTAAATATGGCGAAGCAGTTGGAAGAATACATTTTAGAGAACGATCGATCCTCTAAGAAATAGATTAGAAATATTTGGAAGAAATCTTCAAAATAGACTTTTTTTTATAACCAAATTGCCCTATCAAGAAATTTATATAGATTTACGATACAAGAGCATACAGACTTCGTTAAGAGATTTTTTAAAACGTATTCGAGACAAAATGTTCGGGACTGACTCAAATCATACATATAGTTATGAAGAAGAGTAAGATTTTTAGAATGTTGTGGTTTTATTTTTGTTTTGATTTGTTAAATCTTGCAATTTAAATGAAGTGTTATCAAATTATGTTTTTATGATTCAAAAAATAAATACCAAAATATAAAAGTTTATGCCATATAAGAACCAATTTCGCGATCTGTAACCAATTTTTCTATGGAGTTAATTTCTCCTACAACGCGATTTCTTACAATTCGGCATTTTTTCGGAACTATATACAGCATTGTGGGAGGATTACCTGTCTTTCATACAAGATAAAAAAATAAGTATATTTTATATAAAATATATGCAGTACTAGGTTATACCAAAATCTAATGGAAAGGATAGTGCCACTAAACTAAGAACGAAAATTAAGAAGCAAATCTAATAGGATAACAATAATACAGCTTTATAAAATATGGTAACACAGGGTAAATCCACTAACAAAAATTTAATAGATACATTCAGGAAGTAAATATTGTATTCGTAAAGACTGTTTGCAATACTGTCCAAATCATTTCGAGTTCATATAAAATTAAATTTATTCCAAAACAATTTAGAATTGTCATATGGAACTGCAGTTCAAGAAGAGAATTTAAGAATAGAGCTTCAAGGAGAACATTTCAAATAATTTGTTCAACTTTTTTAATTTTAAAAGTTATTGAATAATAAAAGTTAGCTCACCAATTGGAGGCTCCGACCATTGTCTTGTTAAATCCAGCTTTTCAATGGATTCATCGGCCAACCGAAACACTATTCCTAAGAGGCTAGTCTGGCACTATAACTGGGCCGACTGGGTAGGTCTGAATAGTTTTTTGGGAGATTTCGATTGGTCAATGTGTTTCCGTCATAGAAACGTTGACTTTGCTGCTGATGCCATTAGTAAAACAATTATGCTAGGTATGAAACTTTTCATTCCTAGCTCTTATAAATTGGTAAAAACCAACTCCAAGACATCTGCAGGAAAGCAATTCAATCCAAAGAAGAGCAGTTCAAAATGTTCAAGCAGAATGCGTTTGAGTCTTCATTTGCGAGCTATAAAGTCGCCAGGAACAATTGCAAAAGAATTATCAATCAGCAAAAGTTTCTTTACAACCAAAGATTAAAACGTAAAATAATTAATCTACCTCACTGCAATCGTTCTTTTTGGACCTTTGCAAAGAGTGTAAAGAATAACTTTTGCGAATCATCCTTTCCGCCGCTGATTGATAACAATAATTCTATCATATCAGATTCAGTTGCTAAAGCCAATTTGTTTGCAAAATCTTTTGCAGCAAATTCTACGCTCCCTTCTACAGTACAAATTCCACCAGTACTACCCTCTGTTGATCCTACTAAGGTTAAAATTCTTCAAAGGGTGTACTTTAGAACACGTACTATAGTGAAAGTGCTCGAAAATCTGAATGTTAGAAAGTCCACTGGTCCCGATGGAATTCCTGCGATGGTTCTTAAACATATTGCCTCTCCCATTTCGAAACCTCTGCGCAATCTTTTTTCATTATCATTTTCGACTGGTAGATATCCCAGTCAATGGAAAACTGCTCATGTTTCTCCTATCCCCAAAAAAGGTGACAAAAGCGACCCCTCCAATTACCGGCCAATAGCCATTATTTCGGTCATTTCCAAAGTTATGGAAATTCTCGTCAACAAACGGTTGATGAGATATCTTGACTGCAGAGGTATTTTGCATGATAGGCAATATGGCTTTAGAAGCCAAAGATCAACAGGTGATCTTTTAACATACCTCAGCGAAAAGCTCAACACCAGTATTCACTATTCCGGTGAATCTGAGGTTGTTGCTCTTGATATCTCAAAGGCCTTTGATCGAGTATGGCATTCTGCTCTTTTGAACAAATGCCGAGCTATTGGTCTTGGTAACCCTTTCTGCAATTGGATTGAGAATTTTCTTTCGAATCGTTGTATTCGTGTCCTTGTCGACAGTTTTATGTCTGACACCTTTGAAATTAACGCTGGCGTTCCACAAGGCTCCGCCTTATCACCAACTCTTTTTTTGATTTTTATCAACGACTTACTTTCCTCTACCCTCAATCCAATCCATAGCTTCGCCGACGACAGCACTCTAGTGGCGTCCTACGATTTCCTTAAAAAATCTAACGTCACACCTACCGCAATCAGCTCGAAAAGAAATATCATGGTTAGTTTACTTAACCATGACTTAGCTAAGATAGCTGATTGGGGTAAAAGTAATAGAGTTGAGTTTAATACCTCAAAAACTCAAAGCTGTCTGATTTCCTGCAAAAGAAATCAGTTCAACCCAATTCTGCGATTCCAAGGAGAAAATATTGAACGATCAGAAAATCTAAGCATTTTAGGGTTCCAGCTAAATCAAAAAATGCTGTGGAATGAGCATATTTTTGATATAGCTAAGAATGGTGCCAAGTGCTTGGGTTTTCTGTCTCGTTGCAAAACATATTTCTCTTCTAAGGATCTGTCTAATATCTATAAAGCCTATATTCGACCTAAAATGGAGAACTCTCACATTTGGGCTGGCACATCCCTAACTTCCTTGAGTTACCTCGACAAAATCCAAAATCGCGCCTTACGCCTTATAGGCGACCCTGTCGAGCAAGTAACACTTAGTCCACTTAACTCTCGTCAAAATATTGGAGCGATTTCTCTGTTCTATAGATATCTTGTAGGTAATGACACTTGCTCTATTGAACTAAAATCAATTATGCTCCTCTTAAACAATTCCAACGTGACACCAGAGGAGCAGTAAGTGCTCATTTCTATACTGTGGAAATCCCAAGATGGTTCAAAACTGGTTATTGAAACTCATTTGTTGTGAGGACTGCTAAGATGTGGAACATGCTTCCATCTAATGTGTTCCCCTCTGTTAATAACGTTCCATACTACAACTTGCAAAAATTCAAAACGAATCTTTTTAGATTCATTTCCAACCTACCACCTAATTCCCCTTTAATATCCTATTTTCCTCCCCTTTCCAACTAAACCTACATCTATGTATACAGGAATCCGTTCCTAGCGTTTAGTTAGCGTGTAAAAAAAAAAAAAAAAAAGTAAAAACTGCAGAAGTGACTGAGATCAGAACAGACTTTTTATAAATGATTATTTTTCTTCTACTAATCATTTGGAGACTTATTTAAAAAACTCTTAATTTGATATAAATTAAAAGTTTTTGTAAAATGTATCAATTAAAATTCACTTAATTAAATTTAAATTAAAGGCCATCTAATGAAATTCATGTATCTGTAGGCATCTTTTTAAAATTCTAAGAATAATTATTAAAAAACAAAATAGGAAATGACTTAGGTAACACAAACATGTACTTTATTAATGAATTTCTAAAAATTGTAAAATTAAATCCTTTTATACCAAATGACATGAGTACCACATTTTAAATTTTAATACAAAAATTCAATTTCCTGGAGTCCCGTAGTGATAAAATATTTAAAATTTACTTCATTAGTTAACAGTAAGGAAATAATTTGTTCCAGTTTTGTGAAGGGTTTTACTGGACTTAAAATATTAATTACATTTACAAAATAGTGAATATTAATTAAATTTTTTCTAATCATGGTTTAGGGAAATTCCTGTAAGTTTTTCTTGGGAAAAATCTTCATGTAGGTACAAAAAAAAGAATTTAAAATAAATTAGTATCACTAAAATTTATTTTTTATCAATTTTTTTATTAACAAATGAGTAAAATTATTGTTGCCTTTGTCATCTCTGAGATACATTTTAATTCAGACCTGTATAATTCAAGTACAGTACAATTACCAGTACAATTGCGTTATACTCAATAATTTGTCTAGTATCCGTATTACTTTGATTTTGATACTTATATTAAATTTAGGCATAAGTATAAGTATAAGTGAATGTATAAGTAATTCACAGAAAGTAACTAAAGTTTGGGTTTAATTACTTTTTCAATTGTTTTATTGATACTTATCAAGAATTAAGTTATTTTCCAAGTATTCAAGTATTTTGCAAAAACTTTCATTTATAAAGTTTTTTATAAAACCAGCCAATCAATTCCAGCGGGGTCATGAATTACAGATTACTTGCCTGATTACCTTACAAGCCTTTTTTTAAAGTTAATATTGATTTGTAATTATTTCTAAAGCAAAAATAGAAGAAGTGTTTAAAATGTCTTGTTTTATACATTACAGACGGATAAGCTATTATATACCCTAAGTTACTAGCTTACTTTAACTTCGAAAACTTAAATGGGGTTAAAAAAAATTGTGAAGTAATCATGTACTGATTACAAAGGGGAATGACATCAGCAAATGATTTTCCCCTACACATTTTTTTTAAATAAAATCTTTAATGAAGAATTTAATTTGTAGGATTTTAAATTTTATGTTATTTTAATTATTTTTATTTAATTTTAACTGAAATATACCTTAAACATATTTAAAAGGGTTGTTTACTTTTATAATAAAAGGGTGTCTCTAGGTCAAAACAATTATGAAGGGTTGCAAAAATATTAAAAATTAAAATTTTTTTAATTATTATTATTAAAAATAAATATTAATAGTTGGGGAACCTTTGATCATTTTGCTTAGTTTAGGATTCCAACTTCAAAGCAATGCAGTTGAGTAAACTTTATCAAAAAAATTTATTAATTAATATTAAGAAATGTAGTCATTTAAGAATAGTTTATATTATTTAGAGTTTATACCATTTTACTTCTTTTCTTTATATAGATATTAGATCCAAATTAAAATCCCAATTTGTGTTTTTAAAAAAATTTTGGTTTTAAAAAAAAAGTATCAGAAAAAATACCGGTTATGCTAGTATCGTTACAAATGCTAGTACTTATACTAAAAAATATTAGTACCAGTAAAAATAATGGTATTGGTACCCACTAGTATTTTTGAAGTATTAACCAATATTAACAAATATCTACAATAACTTATCAGTATTTACTAGTATTTATTAAATTCGGTAATTGAGAGAACTTATTTAGTACTTATTTAGTATTTAAAATTTGAATTAAGAAACGATTACTTTTTGAACTTTTTGAATACATTGATGCTTACTATATATACCTGTACTACATTTAACAATATATTATAATTAAAGTACTTCTACTGGTAATAGTATAATTTTTTCCAGTACCAGGATTTGTATTTTAATTTTATTGAGTATTCTTCCAGTATCAGTACTGGTACTTGGAATTCACCAATTCTGTTTTAAATTATTACGAGGAAGAAAGAACTACGAAATTCTTTGTAATTAAAAATCGATTCATCGTAATTTAAAAATCTAGTGTTCCTATATGTTACTAACCCACTACTGAAAATTGGAAGTTGGAAAAGCCCCACTCCATTAATGAAATTTAGAATAATCTTTTTAATAAATCTAAAACCAGTCCTGTTTAAATCTAAAATATTATTGATTATAGTAAAAATTAGTTTTTACAGATATTTCATTTTATTTAAAGAACCCAATATATTTATATTTAATTAAATAAATGTCTATAAATTGAAATTCATGTGTTAAAACTGTACTTTATTAACTTCATCAATTTTCATTTCTGTACACCTTAATTAAAGTTATGTGTTCATTTAATTCTAGTAATGTTTTAAACAATTTATTTCCTTCAAAAACTTTAGAATTGAACTGAAAAATTGAAATTACGTGTTAGTTCACCTTTTCCACACATACACACATAACATACTTACCTTTCTATTTTATAATGTAAAGTTTTTTTCTAGTTTCAAAAACTAGTAGGTACCTACTAAAAAAAAAAAAAACTTTACAGACTCTTTTATTCTAAAAAATTTTTTTTTGTAAATAGAATTCGCGTGTGTTGCTTTTATTGCAATTTCTCGTCTTAGTAATAAAAACGCAACGATGTTTTGTTGCATTTACAAAACACAAAATAACGGTAGAAAAATTTTTTTAAATTTAATATAAATTTTATTATTTAAACGTCAGCAACACTAAAAATCTCTTGAGATACTTTCCATCTTAAAGAAAAAAAACTGAATTTTTTGTTAAATTATCAAATGAAATATAAAATTCAGAAACTTGAGTTACGTTTGGAATAGCGTTGAATATTGCCATTGAGAATTTTCAGTTTCAGTTTGTTAACTTTGATTGATTTTTATTAATATAGATAATGGTAAAGTTTATTTTTATAATATAAAAACTTTTTAAAGTTGATGTATTGACGTACGCCTGTGTGTCCTTAGTCGTACTTTTTATTTAGGTTGGGGCGTATGAGAGGATAAAACTTCAAAAGGTACCAGCAAAACTATACTCTCTTGTGCAGGATTCTTACTCACTAAAAAAACCTCTCCCCATAGTCAGAATAATGGGATAGGTACCCAACATGCTTGGGCAGTATAACGAATGAAACGTTTAGATCAATTAGGGTAAAACTCAGAAGGTATAAGATGACGTTTCTTTTGAATTTTTCTAAATCATAAATATTGGGAAATATATAAGATGGTAGTGCGTTCCAAAATTTGGAGTTTCGATTTTTAAAATTGTTCTTATATTTCAGAGTTCTAGTTGAAAAAAGCTATACAATATACATACGTGATTGAGCTGTTAAGGGTGCATTACTTCTAAAGTGCTGGAACTTTGGCATAATATTTTTAATTTCCTTAAAAGCATTACCTATGGTAGATATTTATAGAAAAGACAAGTAGCTCCTGAAAATCGTCGGTGACTTAAGGACGTTAAATCTTTTGTGACGTCATTATCAGTAATGATACGAAAAGTTTTTTTTTGATTCTTATAAACATATTACAGAAAGGTGCCGTATTTGAAGCAGATTTGGAGATGTAAGATATTTGCTACTTCTTTGTCAGTTTTTCTAAAGACCAATTAAGCACTCGAAGTACTCGGAAATTTCTACTAGTACTCGTTTGGTTTGGTTTATTCACATCATCTAATTTTATATGTTAATAAAATTAATACAAATTCGGATCTACTTGTTCTTAAAAGGCTATAATGTTATAAAATGGCATTCAGATAAATTAGATAATTTTTTTTAACATTATTAAATCTCATAAAAGTAAAAACAAAATTATTTGTCAAAATACCTTATAGTTGCCAGCAATTTATTTTGTTTATTTTTTTCAATTTTATTACAAAACAAAAAAAAAAAATTCTTACATCTTAATTTTTAAAATAAAATGTTTGCGACGTAACTGTAATACCTTGAAAAAAAAAACTATTTTCACCTTGCAACAGATTTTTAATGTAGAAACCAACTTGTGGTAACAAATAGCAACCATATATTTTACTTTCGCTTTAAATTTTAAAAGTTAAAATAAGAACTGACATAATGGAATAAACTGTATTCTAACCTCAAATATTATAAACACTGATGCTAAGATGAAAAAAATAACTGTGAATGAAAACAATTGTAGAGAAAAGTCGACTTCAATTTAAAATAAAATTGTAAGAACTTGAAATGCTTTAAAAATATTAGAAGTGAAAAATTTAAATAAAAAAAAAAATAAAGTGATTTTGCCATGAAATCCGTTTTTTCATCATTTACGTTTTTATTTTAGATGCATACATAATTTTTTTGGGAAAATTGAGCAATTTTCATCAATTTCTGTTGACATACACAAATGTGAGTCGTGTAACTTCATAGGATAATTTGTACGTGTTAGTTAACTTACAAATTGTGGGATTGTGAGGAAATGGATATCTCAAATAAAATGTTTGTAATTTATATCACAGTAAAAGGATTTTTGAAGATTTAAATATTACTTTAAATTTTAATCATTTATCATCAAGTGTATCTTCTATTTAAATTCGATAAGCCTCAACCATAGTTAACTCTTCAATTTGACTCTAATTTTGACTAAAAATTCTTGCGTGCGGATTTCTTAAAGCTTTAGATATAGATTACTATTTAGATATTTAGATACTGTATAGAAATTCAACCATTTGATTTAAACTTTGTCATTCTAAACATTGATAGCCTTTAAAGGCTTCAAAAAATATTATTTCAAGGCCTCAAACGAGATCAGCAAATGACAATATCAATTTGGACGCACATGTCGCTCTTGTACGTCCACTTATTATGAAAACTCATATGTTTGAAATTTTTTTCTAAAAATGGTTCGCTCTATATTTACGTGCTCTAGTTCTAAGAAATATTGTTTTTAATAAGGAGAGATGTTTTTTTAAAAGAAACATACGATCAAATTTTATCTTAATCAGAATAACTCAGCTCCGAACAGACAAACCTATAATGTAACGAAAAGATAAGCTTAAAAAACTGTTCTTGCTCCTTAGGGTGCGTTTATGTTGGAGCTATGATAAATTATAAAGAATCAATAAGACTATAGCAAACATAATTCTATGCATGATTTTAATAGAGGTGTTTATATTGAAGCATCGCTTTGATCAACGATTAACAAAATATAATTTTATACTCTATGCTCTTATCGACGCTCTTACCACTTATCGTACCTCCATTGTAAACGCACCCTTAGACAGAATCCCTACAATTAGTAAATTATTGAAAATCTTAAAAAAATCTTCTTAATTTCATAACAAATCAATCGATTTTTTTAATTTCTATGATTAAATTGAAATTAGTTTAAAATTTTCAAAAAAAAAATTATTAAATTATAGATTTTAGAAATTATTATCCAATTTATTTTCAAATTTATTTTTTTTAAGATTGTAATTCCAATTTAGTTTAAATTCCCTTTTAATGGCAGAACTGATATAATTGACGATTTTTAAATGCATACTAATTACAAATGCAATTAAAATTTTTTTACAAATTGTAAAGTGTATTTTGTATATTTTTTTTTGTTTGTTATACAAATATTGACACAAAGTTGTCAATCAATTGAAACAGTTGGTAGATTTTCAAAATAAGTTTAAAAACAATAAATATTCATAATTTTAATGAGACTAGAAAAACTATTGGAATTAATGAGAGTAATATGTAAATATAAATTGATCTTATTAAAGAAGTAATTTGTTGAAAAAAGAGATAATTTTTAAATTTAGCATTTTTCGATTAAATGAAACTATTTTTCAATTGAATGAAACTTTTTTCAAAATAAATGAAACCTTTTTGAAAACAAATAAAATATTTTTCAAAGTAAAGGATTCATATCTTTATAAAATAAATTTTAATTAATTTTTTTATATTTAAAATTGCATTACAATTACAATTCAAATTACAGACATTGTCTTAACAAATACGTCAAGTGAAATTAGAAAATTGAAATAAAATTCAAAATTAATAGTTTGCCGAATCCAAATAAATAACTTTTTCAAACTTTAATTAACTTCCATGACAGTTCTTTGACACACGAAAAAAATCTTTGCTTTTTTTTATTCACCAGTCTGAACAAATTTTTTAAACAAAGTTTAATGCATAATATGTCAAAACTGTCACTTTTGTTAAATTAGATTATTTTTTGAGTATTTTATTTTTGACTATCTGTACTATTGAATTAGGCAAAGTATAGGTTTTTAATAAGAGTTGTGAAATAAAATGGAATAAAAAAAAAAATATTTAGACATCAAACTGACTTTGTATATAATTGTATTTATATGTGACACCTATTGCATAACACCAAGGTTACGAATTTTGTGTGGTTCAAAGAATTTTTTTTTTTTTTAAATTAAAAGTTAGAAATGAGAATTCAAGTATAAAAATATTTTATTTAAATTTTATTTTGTTATTTCAAAGTTTTCAAAATAAAAAATTATAGAAATTATTTATTAAGAATTATATAAATAATAAAAAATTAACCTTGAAAAAATTAAAAATTATGCATGTTGTAATTAAAATATGTACTTAAAATATTGTTCATCTGACCAATAAGGTAGGCGTTAAGATGTCTACTTTCGAATATCAAAAGTTTTAAATGCACTCAAAGTTAGGTTAAGTCATATCGTAATAAAATAACAGTTCTTTATATCGTATAAGAATTTATAATTTAATAAATTGTTGTATATTGTAAAAGTGACAGACTGAAAAATAAACCCATAGACACGGTCAAGTTAATATAAAAGTATATGAAATAGAGATAGATCGCAATATACTATTTATATGTGTATCATAATCGTCTATGGAATAACTATTGTCATATAATTTATAAATGAGAATATCATCATATTATTTATATCATAATATTTAATCGGCTTATTTTTTCCCATACAAATATAAACATCCTTTTTCAGGATAAACTATAAGACCAATTTTAATGAAACAACAACCAAAAAAAAGGTTTTTATTGTTTTCATAGGACAATGATATTTTTTTTTTAGAATATTGCGTTTTTTCAGGTGAAAACCCGTGTTGAATTTAACGTAAATTTGAATTTAACGGTCACGCTGTTAAAAGTTAAGGCTTATGATTCTAATATTATGCGCCGACTTTCTGGGTAAAAGTAATTCATTTTCGGTTGTAACTCGCAGCTCAATCAAACTATTATACATATGCGCCGACTTATGTCTTTCTTTTTTTTGTTTATTCAAATGTTCAATGAACAAGGAGATTTAATATTTTTTAAAATTGTTTTTTTTTTTGTTTTTGGTTTTTCTTTATCTTAAAAAGTGAACGAAAAAAAATGAATATTGAATGTTCTATTCCAAATGGCAATACATTTGGTTTATACAGTAGTTTTCATTTATAACGAACTCGGTTCAACTTTAATTATAATAAACTACACTTTTTGATAAAGAATTAAATTTTACCTAAAAATGAAAGTTTTTTATTACATTGATATTTCTTTTATTTAAAATTATTATATTTAATTATGTTGCTTGGTGATTAATTTAGTATTTTTTTATTTATTTTTGAATATAAAAAAAATCATAATAACGCATCAAAAATACAAAAAACGAGGAAGATTATAGTTGCCCTTGTCAACTTTTAGATACCCGTGCATACCCACTATGGTGTATAAAATAAACCGTAATTTACTTCCCTTATACATTTAACTCATTACCCCATAATTTTGACGTAAAAAAAAAAAAAAAAATTAACAAAAAAAAAAAAAAATCACAAAACAAAAAACAAAATTTTCATTCATTGTCCCATAACTTTAGCTTAAAAAAAAAAAAAAAAAAAAAATTAACAAAAAAAAAAAAATCACAAAAAAAAAAAAACAAAATTTTCATTCATTATCCCATAACTTTAGCTTAAAAAAAAAAAAAAAAAAAAATAAAAAAAAAAAAAAAAACCAAAAAAAAAAAAAAATTGGCCCACTCTAAAAGTCCGAAGGTCCGAGTGATGTCCAACTTTGCCAAGTAACTTGCCCTATTAATTTATCTGCCCAATTTTAATTTTAACCTTGTAGCTTCATTAGATTCAAAGTTATTGAATTGAAAACTTTGTATGGCAGCCCCCCGAAAATGGGGCCCTAACATTTTGAAACTTCATATAAGTGCTCGATTCATTATATAACTAACCGTGTGTAATTTTCAGCCTCGTAGTACAATTAGTTTTGAAGAAATTCATATTGGTGCAAAGAAGTTGTATGGCAGCCCCCCGAAAATGGAGCCCTAACATTTTGAAACTTCATATAAGTGCTCGATTCATTATATAACTAACCGTGTGTAATTTTCAGCCTCGTAGTACAATTAGTTTTGAAGAAATTCATATTGGTGCAAAGAAGTTGTATGACAGCCCCCCGAAAATGGGGCCCTAACATTTTGAAACTTCATATAAGTGCTCGATTCATTATATAACTAACCGTGTGTAATTTTCAGCCTCGTAGTATAATTAGTTTTGAAGAAATTCATATTGGTGCAAAGAAGTTGTATGGCAGCCCCCCGAAAATGGGGCCCTAACATTTTGAAACTTCATATAAGTGCTCGATTCATTATACAACTAACCGTGTGTAATTTTCATCCGCGTAGTATAATTAGTTTTGAAGAAATTCATATTGGTGCAAAGAAGTTGTATGGCAGCCCCCCGAAAATGGGGCCCTAACATTTTGAAACTTCATATAAGTGCTCGATTCATTATATAACTAACAGTGTGTAATTTTCAGCCTCGTAGTACAATTAGTTTTGAAGAAATTCATATTGGTGCAAAGAAGTTGTATGGCAGCCCCCCGAAAATGGGGCCCTAACATTTTGAAACTTCATATAAGTGCTCGATTCATTATATAACTAACCGTGTGTAATTTTCAGCCTCGTAGTATAATTAGTTTTGAAGAAATTCATATTGGTGCAAAGAAGTTGTATGGCAGCCCCCCGAAAATGGGGCCCTAACATTTTGAAACTTCATATAAGTGCTCGATTCATTATATAACTAACCGTGTGTAATTTTCATCCGCGTAGTATAATTAGTTTTGAAGAAATTCATATTGGTGCAAAGAAGTTGTATGGCAGCCCCCCGTAAATGGGGCCCTAACATTTTGAAACTTCATATAAGTGCCGGAGTCATTATAAAACTAACCGTGTGTAATTTTCATCCCCGTAGTATAAATAGTTTTGAAGAAATTCATATTGGTGCAAAAAAGTTGTATGGCAGCTCCCCGAAGCCTTGGTCCGATTTTAACCAAAAACAATAGGGAACCTAGAAATTGTCTAAAAATGACTTTGTGTGAAATTCAAGACTCTAGCCCTTTTAGTTTTTGAGTTATCGTGCTGACGGACGGACGGACGGACGGACGGACGGACGGACACACATAGCTAGATCGATTCACTTTTCGATGCTGATTCGATACGTACCCTTGACACTATATCTAGCTCGTCTAGATCGATGCGTTACAAACGGAGGAGTAATTTTAATATACCCGATGTTCATATATGTATGCACGGGTATAAAAATTCATTAGAAGAAAAAGCTTGAGGCTTGAGGCTGACACATCAAATAAAATTTTAGCAAATGAGTTCGAAGTGTCCATTCTAGAATCAGCACATTCTACAATGTTCAAGTTTTATACTAATTTTTCAAATTCCACAGCATTCTTTTAAAACGACATTCGTTTATTACGACGAATATTTTCCGTCCCATCATGGTCGTTATAACCGAAAAGTACTGTACTTTGTTTTCGTTTGCTTAAAAATTTTTTTTTTTTAAATCGTATATTGTTGTTGGTTTTTGTTAAGTTTTTTGTAAAATAAGAAACCGACTTCTGATAAATAATATTTCTTAAGAAAAATGATTTGTTATTTATGGATCAACCAAATTCAGCGTGTACGGCGTTCAGTTTCTGTCAAAAAATTTTGAAATAAGTTGTTATGTAAATAAATTTACATGAAAGCATACGCGACGTACTGTACCTCGGAGTTTTAAAATTTAAAAATTGACAAAGCGTATAAAAATATTGTAATTGTTTTTTCTTATGTTGCTACGATTAAATTTTAAAAATAAAATATTTTAAAATAATATTTTTTTAAAATAATTTTTTTTAAAACATATATTCAAAATAATTGAAATAAGTTTGCAAAAAATTAAAAACGAAAAATCTTTCTTAAAAAAATAATTTGCAATTTAAATGATTTGTCCCTTTGGGCCTAACCAAAATCAACGCTTATGGTGTTTTAAATTAGTAGTTAAGTACATGATATTACATGAGAATAACTTACTGTACCTCTAATTTTTAAAATTTAAACATTGACAAAGCATATAAAAAAGTTATTGTTTTTTCTTATGTTGTTATTGTTCTAAAAATAAAATATTTTAAAATAATATTGTTTTTACAAATACCTATATTTTTTTAAAAAATACTTTACATATACTCAAAATAATTGAAATACCTATAGTATGTTTGCAGAAACAAAAAAATAACATTTCTAAAGAAAAATTATGTGTTCTTTACAGATCAATCAGAATAAACGCGTACGGCATGCAGTTTCTGACAAAAAAATTTGAAATAAGTAGGTATGTTGTGTACTGTACTTCGGAATTTAAAATTTTAAAATTTGACAAAGCGTATAAAAATATTGTAATTGTTTTTTCTGATGTTATTTTTTTTTTTAAAAAACATACATTCAAAATAACTGAAAATACCTATAATATGTTCGCAAAAAAAAACTAAAAAATAATCTTAAACTTAAATAAAAGTTGACGTATAATTTCTGTCAAAAAATTTACAAATAAATAGGTACATGATTTTTCATGAGAGCAACCAAAATACGCGTAACGCGATGTACTGTAATCGAATTTTTAAAATTTACAAATTGACAAATGGTTTTTGGTTTTTCTTATATTTCTAAGATTATGTTTTAAAAAATATCTTATATTGAAAAAAATTCAAAATATACCTATTGTATGAAATTAATAAAATTTTTTGTTCTAAATTAAAACATTCAAGTAAATTTTAGCAAATGAGCTCGAAGTGTCCAAGTCTTATACTAATTTTTCACAATTCACAAGCATTCTTTTAAAATGACATTCGTTTATTACGACGAATATTTTCCGTCTCATCATGGTCGTTATAATCAAAAAGTACTGTATTTTGTTTTTGTTTGCAATTTATTATAATACAGTAGATACTAAAAAAAATTTTTTTGTAAATCGTAAATTGTTGTTGCTTTTTGTTAAGTTTTTTGAAAAATTAAAAACCGACTTCTGAAATATGCAGAAACTTAAAAAAAAAATAATATTTCTTAAGAAAAATGATTTGTTTCTTATTGATTAGCCAAAATCAGCATGTACGGCATTCAGTTTCTGTCAAAAAATTTTGAAATAATTAGTTATGTAAAAAAATTTACATGAAAGCATACGCGACGTTTTAAATTTTAAATTTTAAAATTTAAAAATTGACAAAGTGTATAAAAATGTTTTTTCTTATGCTGCTGCGATTAAATTTTAAAAATAAAATATTTTAAAATAACATTTTTTTTTTAAATAATTTAGTTTAAAACATACAAATATTCAAATAAATTGAAAATACCTACAGTAGGACAATATGTTTGCAAAACTAATAAAATTATCTTTCTCAAAAAAAGTTATTTGTTCCTTAGGTCCTAACCTAAATAAAAGCGTACAGCGTATAATTTCTGTCAAAAAATTGAGAAATTAATAGGTACATAAATTTACATTAGAGCAGCGAAAATACGCGTAACGCAATGTACTGTATCTCGGATTTTTAAAATTTACAAATATTGACAAAATGTATAAAAATATTATTATTGGTTTTTCTTATATTTCTAATATTATGTTTTAAAAAATAATATTTTTTTACAATAATTTTTATTAAAAAATATCTTATATTCAAAATACCTATAATATGAAATTAAAAATATTTTTTGTAGGTACTAAATTAAAACATTCAAATAAATATTTTTGATAAATTAAAAATTGTACGCGCGTATCGATTTACCGATAATGGATATGCAGACAGACGTATTGACGTACTGCCGTATAAAAATTGTACGTCGTATGTTTTGATTTCATTCTAATAATTGAAAAGTTTATTTCACACTTTCAACATCGAATAATGTTTTTTTATAATTAAAAAAACTATTTTTAGTTTTACTTTGACAAAACGAACCAATTTTATACATCAAAAAGTGTACATGAAGATTAGATAGGCGTAGTTTGTAAATGGAACGCTAATTTTTGTTTCAGGAGCACATAATTGTTAGATTAATCGTCATATATATATTTGACATCTTAAAACTACCTCTCATTTGAGAAGTTAATTATATTTAATAGTATTTAAATATTAATAAAGTGAAAAAATTAAGGCTTATTGCTGATATAAATATAAAGAATATTTATTTAAAATGGAAGGGGGTAAGTGCTTATTGGTTATCAAATAAAAAATATGTTTTAACATAACCTATTCAAGAGAATTTTAATTAAAGCCATCTGCCGGAAATTATTTATCTACTCTGTCAAATACTCTTTTACAAGGGCTGAAGTAGCTGACAATAGTTGAGAGTAGAAAAGAGTTTACTCCTCATAAAGGAATAAAAGCAATAATATTTATTTGTTTTAAGAAACTTATGAGTCATGGCTCATGACCATGTATAGAATTATATTTTTGTCAATAAAAAACTTAGGAAATATTAAATAAATAAACTAGACAAAAAGGTATAAAGCAAACTAAGGAATTCAGAATCATTTTTCGCATGTTTTCAGAACTTTAAATAGGCATACATTTGTAGTAAAAATTTACCTGTTAAAGTTAAAAATAAAAAAAGGGTAGAAAAAATTTATTGTGTGATTTATTGAAAAACTTTTTTTTTTGCTATAAATCTTAAGATTGAGATTTATAAAAAGACTTCGGTCAACTTGACTATTTTTTGTACTTCTGGCAGCTTCAATATACCTAATATAATACTAAATACTAAACTTATGAATTATGATTTGTTAAATTTTGTTGCACATATTATGTATTCATAGAGTTTTTTAATTAGGATACAGAATACGTACAACATTGTTCATATCGTACTAAAATGTTTAGAAAAAAGTACAGTTTGCTATATGAAGGACAGCATTAACTCGAATTTTGGGTTCTTGACTTCAATAAATATATGTATATGTTTAGAATTATGTATTTATTAGAATAATATTTATATGTATTTAGAATTTCAATTTAATTTAACTGTACCAATTTATCCTCTCTTTAAAGCGGCTTAAGCTGTAGAAATAAAACTCAAAAATCGGTACTTGACAACGTTTTAATAATTAAAAAAATTATAAATTTTTTTTAAGCAAATTTCAAGCGCAAGAATTGTTGACAACACTGTTGGCATAACTTTTATTATGTATAGTCGAATATAATTTACACATAACGAATTTTATATGTTAACTTAAAAGCAAAAATAGCTCGAATTTCGAGCACAGGGCGATACTAGTTTAATTTAACCAGTGTGATTGAATGACAATTATATCCAAAGACACAAGCAAGTTAATATAAAATCATATAATTTGAGATTAATGTTGTACTACTATAAGCTGAACTTAAAAATATTTCAAGCTATTATTACAATTAACAGGGGATCTAACTAAAGGCATAAGAATATGGAATTTTCTTTAAATAAAGATGTAATAGTAAAAGTCCCAAACACTCATAGACGAATTTTTAGATAAATTCTAGAAAACTATTTCAGAAATGCAATAGGTATTTATTCTACGGGGTACGAAGTACGAGCTCAGATATTTTAAAATTAAAGTCGAATATTTTCGCGAATACAATACCTTTCATAGAGAATTTAAAAATCAAAACAATTGAAAAAATTTTAATATTTTTTTTTTAAAGTTATTAAAAAAAATTTTCCAAAACAAACAAACAAATAAAAATAAAATCCAATCATTTACTGATAAAAATTTCATTACAAAATATTACAAGTAAACAAGAAAAATCATTCGCAATAAAATTAACATAGTTAATTAAGTTCATACAAAAAAATTTAATTGGATATTGATTTTTATAATATTATTGTCTACTAGTTGTAAGATAATTAAAAATTTTAATTATTGATTGTGGAAAAAAAAGAGTTTACTTTGTTTTATTTTTGAATTTATTATCACTTTACTTGTTATTTTAATTAATTTTTTTTTATTTTTGTTTAAATAAATGAAAAACTTCATGAACTTTTTATTCTTTTATCAACAAGTTATTGTAATGGTGAGAATACCTACAATATAAACTCAAATGAATAGATTACTTTAAATGAGAAATTCTTTTAAAATTAATGATAGTAAATCATACAGTGTAAGGCCCAGAGAAAAACAAATAGCAACTCAAAACAGACTAATAATTCATATAACAAATATTCATCTAAGGACCGGATAATTCAAACTCAATAGTTGAAGAAAATGAAAGTAAAACTAAGGTAAACATTAGCATTTCTTAATAAAAAGTTTGGGTATTGGCTGCTGAATAGTCTTTATTTTGAATTTCTTCAGCTTAGGGTATAAACAATGAACTATTTAGACTTTTTCAAATTCGAAAAGATAGGGATTGTTTATGGAATAGCATTGTATCTTTACACCTTTAGGCCTAAAAAATAAATTTTATCTGGTTTTCCAAATAGACTTAAACAATTCAAAATATAAACAATTAATTCATTTTAAAAATATAACTCACAGATATAAAAATTTCTTAAAATCCAATATAAAATGATTACAATATTAACAAAATAGAATTTTTAAACATATATATTGTATAAATATAAATATTATTAAACATTTTCAAAAATACTAAGTTAAATTATCTTAATAAAATTAGAAAAAGTAGGTTCGAGTAAATAGAATCAATTTCAGTTACCCTGGCTTAAATTATTCTGCTAGTTTCATTTATCACATTATAATTTTGCATAATATTTAACAACTTGACTTTTTAGCATATTTACAAAAGATTTTGTAAAAATATGCCTATAAAGTTTTACTCTGTCCGTCCGTCCGTCCGTCTGTCCATATGTTTACACATCCTTTTACACCGTTTTAAAGAGAGAGAAGAAATTTTAACTACGGCTAGGTATTGCAAAAAAAGTAATTTCGTGGAACAACTTCTTTCTGTAGCCCCACCTGTTGTGGAGCTACTGCCCCTCAAAGACGAAAAAATTTCTATATTTAAAATATTATAACAAAAGTTCTGTTAAGTATATTTTCAATCTTTTTTAGTAATATACAAAATTTAAAGCTGCGACATTATATTTCAATAAATGTTAAAGGCTTTTCTTAAATTAAAAAGGGGTACTTTAATTTAAAGACTAGACTAGAAGCTTAAAAAAATTACAGAGGCAGCAGATGGGAAGTGAACAGATACCCAAGATTTATCATAAGTTTGCTTAGTAAAAATTTTGGAACTTTCCCCATTGAAAGGCTACTAGGATTAAAAAATTAAAGTTTTCATGTTTTTATAAGTTAGTTTGTTACTTATTCACCAAAATTATATTCAGACTTAATAACAGGTTTTCTTGAGTACATTAGAATTGTATTCTAATTATTAATTTAATAGCTTAATATTATCATTTAATTATATTTTGTGATAAATACTCATTATTGATATTACTGGTAATACTCATTTAGAAACACTATAAAATTTTGAAAATGTGATTTTTTAAAAATCCTTGGTTTTTTTCATTCCTTGTTAAATGTCCTAATCAGAATTAAATTGAAAAACAAAAAATAATTAAACACATAAATAATTAAATTTTTTTTAAAAAGAATATTTTATTTTGCATTAGCTTTCTTTTGCATTAGATAACTTTCATTTTAAAATTCTACAAATTTTATCTTCCATAAACTTCAATTTGATAATCAAATCCTTTACCACGTAATGATTTTAGATGAATAACTGCGGTGTGTGCACCTGGTCCACCATTCAGTAATTTAGGTTGACCAGCTTTTGATCTGTCAATAGCATTTATCATTGTAATTGGAGAATAACCATTATAATTTACATCCATGGATACAATTTGTAATGTTTTTCCAGATTTTTGATAAATTCTTGAATCAAGTAAACGATCACCTGGTTGACGAGCACCCCATGATGCGTGATCACAAGTTACAGCTGCAATAACAGCAACTAAAATACAAATTACCAAAATTTGTTTCATTTTTAAATGTGAATATCAATCTTTCCGTGCTAATATTTAAATTAATATTAAACTAATTCTAATTAAACGTTCGGTTTTTATAAAAAACAACAAAACAGATATTTCACTTGAATTCTACTGTTATCAGTTCTTCGATACTCGTTTGTATCTGATATAAAAAATAAAAAAAAACTTAGTAATTAAAAAAAAAACCTAATTTCCTCTATTCTATTTTTTTTTTAATTTGTGAGTAACAACCAATGATTCATTTTAAAAATCTACTGATAACATTTGCTGCTTCAGACAATACGAATTTAGATATAGAGTTAAAATAGTTCAACAGGTGATTAAACAGAATTTTGCTAATTTGTTTATTTATATTTAGATATTGTTAATTAAATGATAAGAAGGGGAATATTATTTTCTTATCAATTGTTTAGCTTTAAATATTTTGATAAAAATTTTGATTTGTTATTAAATAATTGAAATTTAAACTTTGATAAGTTTAATATTCACATATTATAAATTTTGAATACATCTTGAGATATTATAGTATTTAAATGTTTGATAACAAGTACTTTAAAAGTCACAGTATAATACAAATCATATACATACTTAAAGTTAATAGTGGGGTTTTATAGTTACTAAGTTCTTTTCTTAATGGCAATGACCAATCATGTTTTTAAAATTTTTATAATTCTACTTTGCAGTTTAAAATCATTTTTTAAAATGAATAATAGGAACGTGAAATATCATAATATTTATTCAGTTGAATATCGGATAGCTTCGTTTTGTGACGAAGAAATGAATGGAGAAGTCTTCAACAATCAAAAAAATTTTTTAAACTAAAATATTTTTTATTTTGAAAATAACAAAATCTAAAATATAGAAAAAGTTTTAAGGAAATAAGCGAGATTTCATCAACACTAACAAAGTACTCGTGTCTCCAAAATAAATTATTACATTAGATAGTGATAGATTATAGCAAGAATTCGGTTTCATAAACGTGAGAAATACCATCATTAACAGATTAAGAAACCATGACTAACTAAATTTTAAAACATTTTTGAAAAGCTTCCGGCTGGGTGGCGCAGTGGTTAGAGTGCCGACCTTTCATGTGAAAGACTCCGATTCGAATCTCAGTGGAAGGGAATAAAACTTTTCTAGTTTTCAACTCAACTCAGCTACCATTCGCCATTGGATTCAAATTAATGGCTTAATCAATAATTAATAATTATATGTCTTTAATAAAAAAAAATCAATATAACAATATAAAAAAATGCAAAATATAAACAAATGAATTTAACTCAATAATATAACTCACAGATATATAGTGCTATGCAACTTAAATGCAAAATTATAAAATATAAACAATCTAGAATTGTATCTATTCAAAATCTAAGACGTTTCTACATGTTAAAGGCCTAGGACTATCTCATGCTTAAATTTTATGTGAAATTCATTAAGATCAATTCTAAATAACACGCATATAATATGACCCTTTGTTCGAAAATGTTAACTTGGTTTGGAAATTTATCATGAATAGACTAACGCCGCAGTTCAATCTGTAGATTGTTCAAATTTATTTCAGATAACTTTTTAAAACATTTTTCACTGATGAAACACATTCTTGGTTAAGTTATGTCAATAAACTGAATTGCTGCACTTTGAAAGATGAAATTAACGAACAGCATTACATCTAGAAAAAGTCACGATATGGTTCACTCTATGTTGCAATCATAATGTCTTCAAATTTGGGAAAAACGGAAAGTTAAAGTTAACGAAGAGCGGTGCAGTGATATTTTTACTTTTCCTGTTTTAATTGGAAGGTATTAATGTTGCAGACATTTATTACCTGTATGCTGGCGCCGAATGCAACACAACATAATTAATTTAGATAAACATTTCCCGAAGAATTCATTTCACGAAATGGACCTGTTAACTGGTCACTTCGTTTGGGTGATTTAACGACATTGCAAAGGACATAGAACGAAATATTAAATTACATGTTATGGCTTTAACTAATTGGCAATTACATAGAGTTTTTAATTGTGCTAAGAAAAAGAAGGACGGCTACATTTTTAAATGAAAAATTTTTATTTAAATAAACAAACAATCATTTGAATCATGTTATGATGACGTAATATTATTGTATTTTATTTAATATATTTAAATTAATGTCCATAAAGTTTAATTGTATAATCTATTGGACCAGAAAGGATTGAATTTAAACGAATTAAAGCAGATCTTGTAAGAGGTCCACCTCTTAATAATGCAGGAGTGCCACATTTAGTGTTTTGTGTAGCATTTATCATAGTAATTGTATAAAAACCATTGTATAAGTTTGTATACAAATCTACAATTAATCCGACCCTTTTATCCATTTTATAATTCGTTGTCTCAATTAATCTATCACCTGGTTGTCGCGATCCCCATGTTGTATTATCACAGTTAATAACTGCAATCACAATAACTAAGACAGCAATTAAGAAAGTTCCTTTCATTGTAGAATTTAACTGTATAATATCGTTACACGTTAATTTTCAAATAAATTTTTAATTAATATCAAATAAACCCTTTGTTTTTATAAAAATAAAGATTCTGTATTATATTTGCGATTTTTCAATCAGTTTCGGTACACTTTTTTAATCGAAACGTGGAAAAATTATAATAATTCAACAGATAATCAATTATTGTTTATATTCATTTCGAAATTTATTTATTAAACTTTCTTACAGTATCTTCCATAATATCAGACTATATACGAATTTTTTGTAGCGCTAAAAGACTTGAATAAATGGTTGAAAATTATCATTTAAATTTAGTGATAACATTTGAGGAAACTTTTGTTGCCTTATCATATTTTCTGGCTTTTATTTTGTAATTAAAATTTTGATTTATTAATAAATAAATTAAAATTTAAATTGTGATAAGTCTGATGTGCGTATTTTATATTTCAATATATCTTTAGATAATAGTACTTTATTGATTGATAACACTTAGAAACGAGTAGTGAAAAATTTAAAGAATTTTGAAAAAGCACATATGCAAAATTAAACAATGTTTCGTTCCTATTAATTAGACGTATTAAAATATAATTGACCCTTTACACTTCCGCAACGGCATGATTTCCAAAAATATTTTCAAATTTCAATCAAATCAATTTGTGTTATAACAATTTAATAGTAGGGTTTTTAGGAACTTTGGGAAGCTCAAGCTGTAATGCGGACGAGAATTTGGGAAAAACTTGTTCCACAAAATTCATTTTCTTGCGACACCAAATGGCTATTAAAATTTGATTGTTCAGTTTCAAATGGTTCAGAAGTTTTAAAAACACCAGGATGGACACAGTCAGAAGAAGAGAGTGAAACTAATGTTTTACACCTTTTCTTATTAGAGTATTAACAAGTATTCTTATGTGCTCACATTATTATACAACTTATCTTAATTCCAAAGAAAAACTAATAGTATGACTCGACAGTTGCTAAGTTCTTTTTCGAAGGGAAACGGTCAAATAAATTTTCATTATTTTCTAGAATATTTTACTTCTCATTTTTCAAAATGTCTGTTTGGAAAAAATATTTTTGCAAAAAGTCGTCTTGAGTGGAAAGGAACTTTAAAAGTTAGTTTCGGAAGAAGAAAGTTGGAGATTGCAATTTTAAAATTTAGAAATAAATTCTAAATAACTTCAATAATCTAGATTATATGATTAAATTTAATAAGTTTTAATAAATCAATAAAAATTATTTGTATCATAACTTTCAAAGATCGAAGATCATAATGCCAAATGGAATCTAGAAATAGTTCAGAGTACACATTTTATATGAGCTTGTAAGTGGTCTCTTGTATACATACAGTCGAATTACAAGTAAGCATACTGCAATTACAAGTTACAAGTGTTCACACTTTAATCATTCAAAATAACACATAATTATCTCCACTTTAAAAGTCGAATGCTTCGTAGAAAACTACAAGGAGTTCGATTTGTATCTTCAAAAGAATCGAAGAAAGGAAGAAATAAAAATTGAGAGTTTTATTGGGCTGTATGAAAAAAGTCCGCAAAACCAAAAATTAAAAGTATTCCCAAAATATGTATAAAACTTTGAGGACATTATTTCATATGTAAGAAGTTGCCAAACTTGGGAAAATTTGTAGACTTTTTGAAAATTGTATTTTAGGGACTTTTTACATATGAACAATTAATAAAACCATTAAACTGTCACATTTATTAACTAAATTCCTATTAAAAAAAAACCATCAATATTTATTTAAATCAAGTTTTAAATTTAAACACAATTTTTAGAATGATTATCACACACTTATATACATTTATTTGATTTGAAAATTTAATTTTAATGTCCAAAAATTTCAACTTTATAATCTATTGGTTCAGAACGTAATGATGTTAAACGAATTGAAGCAGTTTTTGTAAGTGGCCCACCATATAATAACGTAGGAGAACCACCTTTAGATTTTTCGAGAGCATTTATCATTGTAATTGTGTAATTCCCTTTATAGTTAACATCCATTGTTGTAGTACCCAACAATTTTTGCTTCTTTGAATAATTATTTACTTCAAGTAATCTATCACCTGGTTGTCGCAATCCCCATGATGCATCATCACAGATAACAATTGTTATAACAACAACTAGGAGAGCAATTAAAAATGTTCCTTTCATTTTAGAATTTTAATAAAATATCTTAACACGTTAATTTTCAAACAATTATTGAACTAATATCGAATAAAAACCTTGATTTTATAAAACTAAATTGTTAGATAATATCAGTAGTTTTTTATCAGTAAACTGGAAACGGTTTTAATCGGACCAGAGAAAATTTATAATACCTTAAAGGTGTAAATTAAATTTATTTTGATTTGGTTTCGATATTTTTCGAAAACAAAAACTATTAAAAATTTAATAATTAGCTTCTTTTAAACGTTTGTTCGTTTAACTGTTCTACAATGTATCTTATAACTTATTTGATAATTTTGACAGATAAAAAATAATTTCAACTGTAGACGGTTTAGAAATTTTGCAAGAAAATTAAACGGGTCTATTTTATTACAAAAATTCCATTCCAATAGTTTTGAAAATGTAACTGTTTTGATTCAAAAATTTTCCACTCAGATTTTATTTAAGTTGAAACTTAAGCTTAAAAGATTTCTTAATAGAGCTTTTCATTCTGACCAGATGAGCTGTAAAATTTTGACAGTTAACAGTGAAAAAAATATTTGTCGTTTTAATACAAGGTCAGCATGGAACCTTTGTTTTGTTATAATATCTGTTATTACGTTTACGGTTTAGAAATTTTGCAAGAAAATTATACGGGTCTATTTTATTACAAAATTGTATAACCGGGGAGAAAATAATAAAATATAAATAATATGCCTATTTAGTTCCGGTTAAATAACGGTTTTTGAAAAACCTTTTTAAAAATTTTAATTTAATCTACTTTTTAGTTATTTTAATACTTAAAAGCTTTTTTCAGAAGGGTTAACGTCTTAAAGTTAGTTTGAAAAATCTTTTTTAACCCATTTCCTACGATTGTACTATATATAGTGCAGCGAAATAAGTGTCACATGTTCAGTTGTTAAGAGTAAGCTGTTATAATATTACTTTAATCATACCAAAATGAAGTTAGAAAACGTATAAATAATACTACTGTTTGGTAATACTTATTTGTCATCACTAAAGTGCCATTTTTTGACAACTTAATAGTAAAATTATTCTATTCTTTAAAAAAGTAGAGTTGTTATAATATATAAGTCTTATATAAGAAGAATAGGAAAAAGACTTTTGTACAAAATTTAAAGGTTCTATCTTTATTAGTATCGGAGATATGCTCCTTTGGCCTTGATTCAATCAAAAACTTCCAGCATTCGAAGTCATCATTCGATTTCGCCCATTTTCAATCGCCGTCGTACTTTTATCATTAGTAATCTAAGGTACAAAGTGCATCAAGATAGCATCATGGTTTTTTGAGTTATCGTGTTTACGGAGGAGCTGACAACCATAAACCGATTCAAAAGGTGATGCTCAGCAAAAATATAATTATTGTTCTATATCCAGCTTGCTTACTTTTAGTAGATCAATCATCTTCCCAAAGTTAATATTTCCTTATACTTATTTTGTAGGTTTATAGTATAAAAAGAAATTATTTCGAGAAATATCATAAATTAAACATTAAAGTTTCCACTGTAAAATTCGTACTATTATTTTTGTTATAAAATTAGAATTTTTATCCCCAAACCCCGATGGTACTATTTTATTGTACTTATAAGTACGGGCTATATTTCAAAAACTATGGAACCCACTGCCATAAAATTCAATATTTTTCAATCTAGTCTCGAAACTATACGGCTATTAAAAAGCTCTGTTAAAACTGGTAGCCGGAGAGAATGGGTTAATAATTTATATATTGTTTATATAAGGGTTAATATGACGTATGAAAAAATCCTAACAACAAACGCAAATAAGCTTAGTGGCTTGAAACGTTTTTCAAATTACAAAATTTTATAGTTTACAATTTTTATTTTAAATGCTTCAATACAAGAAATGTGTTTTTGTTAAATTTATTATTATTGTAGTAGCTCTAACAATTCACTTCAAATTTTTAATATAAATTTCCATAAATTTCAATCACATAATGTATTCCTCTACTGCGTCGGGATTTTAATTGAATAGTAGCTGATTTTGAACCAGGTCCACCACTATAAAGTCTTGGTATTCCACCTTTAGATTTGTCAATAGCGTTTATCATTGTTATATTTTGATAACCGCTATATTGTACATTCAATGTTACAATTCGTAAAAGTTTACTGGATTTCGTATAACTTCTTGAATGAAGTAAGACATCACCGCCCTGCCGACTGCCCCAACTTCCATGATCGCAGGTAATAACAGCTATAGCAGCAATTAAAACAGCAATTAACAATATTTGCTTCATTGCTTAAAACGAATTTAATGTTATTTATTTTTTAAATTGGTCTACACTTTTTAATTGTAAAATATTTATTGATGTTTCCATTATAAATCGCTTCGTTTTTATAACAAAATTATAGCCCTTGTCTATCTTATTATCTTGTTGAATAGTTATTTCGAAATCTTTAACATTGTGTCTTGGGAAATTTAAAAAGAATAATAATTAATTATTAAAGTAAAATTTCACCAAGAAAGAATCTTTTTTTGGAGCGGTTTTTTATAAGTGATTCATTTTTAAATTAGTTAATCATACAAATTATTTTAAGCTCGAAATATTCAATCAAGTGATACAGATTGCTTTTAATTACCCAAGTGATAAGATATCACATCCTGTGGTTTGCAAAATAAATATTACGATTTATATCATTTATTATAATAATACAGATTATTTAAATCATATGAAACCTTTAAATATAAGTATCTTTTTATGTTCTACTACGATTAGGTCTTGATTATTTGCTGTACTTACAGTCTTTCCTAATTAGACTAAATTTGCCGTTACCTTTTTTGCGATAGAAAGGGGACGAGATTGGCTTAGACTCAAATATATGTATCGGATCACAGTTAAAGGTGAATTGATCTAGCTGTGTATGTTTGCTACTCATCATAAGTCACTCCATCTGTTCACCAGTCCATACAATAACTAAAATAGCTCAAACAGGTATAACTTTCATTTTCACAAATTCATTTATAGACAAAAGTCTTTGGGTCTTTCGTTTCATTGAAATTAAACCAGTTTGGCCAGTGAGTTCGAGAAGCTGCCTTTCCTATTTTTTTTTTTCTATATCAGTCAAATTCTATTTTTAATAAAGCTAGATGCCTAAAATATGACAAATAAAGTAGTCAAATAATTATATAGCCAACGTTTCTACAAAATTAGATTTGGCAATAGATCTAGCAAGTAATTTGATTAAAAAATTTGTTAATCTCGAGACCATTGGGTAATGAAATAGATAATAATTGTAAGTTTTGCCCCAGTTTTTACAGAAAATTCTTCCAAGATTTAACTTGAACTTTGAATATTTTATCAATATTGTAAATGTGTGTCTGAAAATAAACTAAATATTATTGCTTATAATTATCAACCGCTTATATAAAATATAATAAGCGAGAGGTATTGGTTTCGCACCCAAAATAGGACCCTGAACTTTTTGCGTATACGCACTCTCCATACGCCGGTGTTCAGAAACCTATAAAACGAGCTTTTTTTATGATGTCCATCTGTTTGTTTGGATGTACGTTTGCATGGCTCGAACTAGAAAAATCTATATTTAATAAAGCTAGATGCCTAAAACATTCATCTTTTGAAAAAAATTATCGTACTTCTAAATGATAGATAATAAAATTTTTATATAATATTTATGTGTTTTGGAATCTTTTAAAAATCTTGTTTTGATAAAAGTTTTTACCCATGTTACCCATGTACCCAAAAATCTATTAAAGAAATTTTGCGTTAAGCTTTTCCTGTAATAGCGGTTGGATTTGTGATGGACACAGCATATTTTTTCTAATTAGTTTAAAATTATAATACTAATACGTATTATCAAACAAGTAATGAAAAAAATCAATGGTTTTTTGAAAAATCACATTTTCAAAATTAAACTAATGTTCCAGAGACACATTCTCAATTTTGAATAAACGCTTTATAATTCAGATTTGGAGCTCTATTTTTTTCTTGAAAAGATTTTCAGGCAACAGAAATTGAAAATCAACAATTTTTGATCTTTTAACGCTCCCAAACGAATGACAATGCTCAGACTTTTTTTTTAAGATCTAAGTTTTTTTAAAAATTCAAGTTCCTAATTCAAACCGTTTACAAGATATAAGGGGTCAAAAATGTTGCAAAAATGAGTTTAGCATTAAGTCAAATTTAGTACCGCAATGAAATTCTATACATTCATGTTAACAATTTATAGATCTCGTATAAACAGTTATCGTTTGGCGTTTCTAGATTGAAAATATTCCTTACAGAACTTTTGTTATATGGATTTAAATATAGAGCTTTTACGGGCTTTGCAGAGCTGTAGCTCCGTATCAGGAGGCACTAATGAAAAAAATGTTACTTGAAATTAATTATATTTTAATGCCTCACTCGTAGTTATTAATATCTTTTCTTTATTTTAAAGTGAGTAGAAGTTTTTTAAGCATATGGATGTAGGGAAAGACAAATATAGGAGCATTTTTTGGAAAAAATTTTTGAAAATGTGCTAAAAATAAAATGAACTTGAATAAAATAAATTCTTATGTAAAAATGCAAATGTTTAAAGTCTGTATATTGGATGCTGTTAATTAGCAGAAGTTCTCTAATTAATATTGTATAACTTCTAGGAAAGAAAATTTATAGAATTTATTATCTATTTATGCATACAATATTTCATATTGTTTGTTTTTTAATAAATTATTTTAATTAGAGTAAAAATATTGTTTATAATTATTATTCACAAAGAAAACCAAAAGTTTTATCAGTCTGTTTTAAAATAATATATAAGATGATCATAATAATTAGAATGATTTAATTTCCAAATAAGTGTTTACTAAATCGTTTAAAAAAATGAAATACGGTATTATTTTATTTGCATTATCTTGTGCATTTGTCGCAGTAACAACTCATAATGTAACTTCGGGTTATCGAAGCTGGAATGATATTTTGTTATTAAAACAAAATATTGTAATTCATGGAACAGTTTGGCAGCCACGACCAACTTACAATTTAACTTATCCACAAAGGGTAAGAAAAATGAAAAACTAATAATATTTAATAGTTTTTCATTTAAAATCTAAATTTATGTTTTATTTTGTTTTACAGGGAAATTATTATAGCAATCGAACTATTCGTTTTATTCAAATAAGAGATTTGTCAAAATATCAAAATGGTGGTTCACCAATTTTATTATCTGGTGGAATTGGTTTTAAACACGTACAATATTTATTGAAACCACAAACAAGTAATGGATTAAATTTGACAGCTGAAATTTGGGGACGTTAAAAAAATTTAATTATTGAAATATGATTTAAATAAAGAAAGTAATTTTGTTAAAGCTTTGATTTTAAATGTTTTTTTTTTAATTTTTAAAATTTTTATATTGTAAGGGGTCTCAGCAGTAGGTTGTTTAAGTATATGATTTTTTTTTTTTAAATTATTGGGCGTTCTAGTCCTGATTACTTCGCAAAGAAATTTAAATATTAAATAATTAATTTATTTAATTCCATGGTACGACGTGGATCAACCAGGTAGTTGTAACCCCTGCTGAGAAGAAGGGGCGAGACGGGGTAGATATAGACTTAAAGTTATGGGTTGGATTAGAATCGACAAATAAATCGATTTAACTATGTATGTCCGTCCGTCCGTTCCCACGAAAAACATAAAGGAGTTAAGATTCTGAAGTTAACATAAAATTCGTTTTTATGCAATAGCTGTCAACGTTATTGAAATCCAGCTAGTTTGCACCACGGGTTTGAGTACCTGCCATAAAACTTCTTTTTTAGTATGAGCAATACTCTATGCTTATTGAAGCAGGGTGTCTGATATTTTACTTTAAAATAGTTTAGTTTTATGGCCAAAGTTTTTGAAAAATTTCGTTGGTCTACTGCAGTGGGTTTGAGTAGATGTCATAGAACTTCTTCTGAAATATGAGAATTACTCTATACCTATTAAAGCTGGGAGTCTGAAATTTTTGTTCTATGAAAAATCGTTTAGTTTTATGGCCAAAGTTTGTACAAAATTTGATTGGTCTGTTGCAGTGGGTTCGAGTAGCTGTCACACCAGTGTCCTTATTACTACGCAAACGGTAGAATGAAATTTAGATAGGGTGGCGTCCGAGTAAAACAAATTTTATTAAAGAGTTTTCCTGACTTTTAGTACATGTCTCTATAACGTTTTATGAACGCGATTTTAGTTTAAAATATAAAAGAAAGTTTAACAAAAATTTAAATTAATTTAAGACTTAAATTAATACATTACTAAATGTGATTTTGCAAACATTTTTATATTCAAATATCCATATTGTCTATTATTTAAGGATTTTAATCAAAAATATTCATTTCCATAACCAACACCAGCAAATAAAGTCAGAAGTGTCAAATAAATTCTTTACTTCGACTCTTGTAATTACAGGTCTGATAAGAATAACCTTGTAAATGTAATTGACTCCCTGGCTGCAACAGTGCTCCTCCCTTTAACCCAACCTTTATAAAAAAATTTCTATTATGAATGTACATAATAAAAATAACAAATATAAGATTGGTTTATTGTTAGAGATCAAATTCAAATTTAAAAATAAGTAATAAACACTAAATAATCAAGACAAAATTGTTTTAAAAAGAGTTTACTTTTAATAGAAAGCTAAATTTCTTGAATTGGAGATTATCTTCATTTTTGAAATAGAAAACTGAAATATCGATTTATTGAAATTCAATTAAAATGTCATACAAATTTTATCTGATGACATTTACCACCAATTACATTTTTTGAGTACATTATTGTAAAGTTGTTAATTTTAATTCGAACTTTAACTACAAAACATCCGCATTTAATGTACTAAAATTAATTTCAATTATAAAGTGAAAAGTATTTTAATTTTTTTTTAAAAGATTGAGAAAAGGAATTCCCAAATTTCCTATTTTAAAATTAAGTTTTATTATTATACGTCATAATGAAGGGTATAGACAAAAATAAATTGTTTTCCTTTCGCCTTATAAGTGGTAAAACGTCATTCTGTCAACGACACGTTTTAAAAATTTTTAATAAACAAAGAAATTAAACTTAAAAATGGAAAGGGGGTATTTTTCGAAAACAGTAAATAATTAGTAAAATTTAAAACGAAAATAAAAAATATTTATTTTATCTAAATGACAATTTTTATATGTAAAAGAGTCACATTATCATAAAGTCAAATTAAATTCTATGGAATTGATAAAAAAAAACCAAATAATTAAAAAAAATAACAAACAATTTTTAGAAAAATATTTGGTATAAAAAAAGCTTCATCTTAAAAAAATATTTTAATTAACATTTAAAAATTCAAATGTAAAGTTCTTATAAGAAAAAAATAAAACAATTATCCAGAAAATTTAAAAAACAATGAAACATATACTATTAGTTACTGTTTTTTTGGTTTTTATTACAATTGTAATATCCGGTGATGCACAATGGGGTGAAAGACAAGAAGGAGATTCATTAATCCGAATTAAAGATTATATAAGTCCACCAAGACTAAACTCATCTCGAATTGGTGAATTTTATATAGATTTTAAGGCAATACTAACACAGATTGTTGCTATTGATAATGGACACTCTCATATTCCTAAGGTAATAAGTGGTGGACCGGGTTATAATGAAACACATATTCAAGTGATTGGATATTATAATGAAGGATATAACTTTCGCATGTACTTTTATGGAAAATAATTTATATCATTTAAATTTAAAATTAAATATAATTTAGAGAATGTAAAAAAAAAATAGTCAAATAAATTATTTCGAAAATATTTTTAAAAAAGAAATTCTTTTGTTCTTATGTATAATTTGTCTCGAATATTGTAAAATAAATTAATATGGAATCTAGATGTGGTATTTTGAGAATGAGTCTAATATAGCTACAGTAAAATATTACATATTAAGTTGAATAAAATAAACCTATGGTTTTAAACACCTTAATTTCCAAAATTAAACCATATCTCACAATAACTTTTGGGTAAAGAGTATGTATTGAAAAATATATTTATAACAATTCCTTATCAAAAATACTAAGACTGTAAAAATTCAAAGTAGACTTTCTTCAATTTTAAGCACATTTTTTAAAAAATTTGTTCCTATATAGTTCCACTCTGTCCATCCGTATTTTTACACAATTTTTAACACCGTTTGAAATAGAGTGAAGTAATTTTAACCACGGATAAAAATTGAAACAAAAAAATTGTTTTGTAGAAGAACTATTTTCTGTAGCCCCACCCGTTACGAAGGTACAGCCCTTCCAAGTCGGAAAAATCCCTATATTTAAATTATTACAACAAGAGTTCTGTCTGGTGTATTTGTAATCTAGAAACGGTAAAAGATAGCTGACTTTATAAACTTCATAAATTTTTAAAAGGCAAAAATTTAGGGTTGTCTTACAGCATTTGGTACTAAAATTTACCATTATAAAAACTCTTATACAAAATTTTTGGCCTCACATATCTTCTATAAACGGTTCAAGCTAGAGTTTTAAAATGTTGGAACAAGTAAGCTCCTCAGAGTATAGTAGGAGTCTGTTAACAAAATCTTTTTGTCACCCTCTGTTTAGGCCTCGAAAATTAAAATTTTGCTATTTTAAAGCACCTGTAACTTGAAAACCTGTTCAAATTTTTTTTTTGTGATTTACAAAATTTTAAGCTCTTTAAATATGTTTTAACATGTGTTAAAGGTTTTTCTTAATTTTAAAGGGTGACAAAGCTACAGCCCCCGCAAAATCCAAAAAAGTCATATATTTAAATTATACGCTATAAAATTATATATAAAGCGTATAAAATCTGTTTCCATTTCGCGCTTCAGATTAAAGGTATATCTTTTGGCCCATCTTGTGTTATAACTATTTAAATAAAGACAGTTACCAACTTTTAGGGGCTGTATAAACATATTTGATGGAGTACAGAAAAAGATTTTTAATATTTCTTTTTATGTCTTTCATATCCGCGTAGTTCAAAGTTTTATTACATTATTTTAAATAATGTAAAATTTTGTAAACACAGCTCCGACTGAGTAAGACGCCACATTTATCCAAATTTTTTTATATTTTTCTGAGAAATTTTATTTATTTTTTTATAACAATTAAATTTATCATTATCTCTTCAAAGTGATATTTTAATTATATTAAATAATAAAAGTAATATTTACAACAAAATAATAATAATTTATTTATTTTATCTAACACCTTCTTTATGAACAAGAATCACATCAGCATAACGTCAAATTAAATTCTATGGAATTGATAATTAAAAAACAAATTATTCAAAAAAAAAAAAAAAAAAAACAAACAAATAAATACTAGAAAAAATTTTGGTATAAAAAGTGCTTTAATTAAAAAAAATAATTTTAATAATAATTTAAAAATTCAAAAGTAAAGTTCTCCTATAAAAAATTAAAATTCATACAGAAACTTTAAAAAAAATGAAAGAAATTTTATTATTTACCGTTTTTTTCGTTGTTATTACAATTGCAACATCCGATAACGCTGAATGGGGTGAGAGACAAGAAGGAGATTCATTACTCAAAATTAAGGATTATATAAGACCAGCACGACCAAATTCACTTCCAATTGCTGAAATTTATATAGATTTTAAGGCAATACTAACAAAGATTGTTGCTATTGATAATGGACACTCTCATACTCCTAAGCTAATAAGTGGTGGACCGGGTTATAATGAAACACATATTCAAGTGATTGGTTATGCAAATGAAGGATACAATTTTCGTATTTATTTTTATGGCAAATAAATTATAAAAAAAAATTTAATAAAAAAGCTATGAACATAAAAAAATTAAATTTGTAATATTTTTGGTCTAGCAATGGTTAAAATGAATTTCTATTAAATCTGAACTTGCCCTTATTTTAAGATATTATTTTTACAAAAACGTTTAAATAAAGCCTTTAATTTAAAATTTAGAAGCTATGTGAAAATTTATGTAAATATGTAAGCAGTTTTCACCAACCAACCGCTATTACAGGAAAAGCGTCACGTCAAATTTCTTTGAAAGTTTCTTTTAACTTTTACTGAGTTTTACCAAGCAGTATAACACATACATATCTTTATCTAATACATACATATCTTTATCTAATACTATTTATTTAAGGCAAAGTAACTTGTTATTGTGTCAATAATTTTCATCGATTTTTGAAAGATTCCAAAATATACACAAAAATGTTATTATCTATCAGTTGGACGTTCATTATAAGTTTTTAAATTTATTTAAGGGAACTCTAAGATTGGTCCAGATCAAAAAAACTTTCTATGACAAATTTTTAGCCCTTCATTTATGTAGCAACAATTTTCAAATAAATTTTTTCGTACTATTGGTATAGACAGAGGGACAGACATAGACACACACAGACGGTTTCTGCACCGGAGAATCATAAAAATCTCAAGCTTTAAATCTTAATTAATAGCATAAATTGAACATAATGAACAATGAGGCTGCCTGTATTCTATAAATTATAATATTCGAAATAGGCAAATCTAAATGGAAATATCATAAAACTACTTTATAATTAAGTTATTGATTGGTTGATATGCAAAGTTAATTCAAATTACCCAGTAGCATATGCAGGTTATAAAAATACACTATACACTTATGACATGTGCAGTTTGCAAAATTATATTTTTCACATTTGACAATATAATTAAACAACATATCCTGTTAATATTTTTACTTGTCAGTAGTATATGTAGTGTTAAGCAACTATTACAATGTAGCAGCAATAAAACTAGGTACTTTTTCATAGCACTTCATTAATTTATTTGTGTAATTAAACTTGTATCAATATTTAAATAATAATTCGAAAGATCAACATTTTCTTTTTTGGGGTTTTCTTTTTTTTTTGCGATACTTTTATTTTTAATTTAATTATTTGTATTATCCAAGTGTTTTTTTTTTCTTTATACCCGTATGACTATATAGTCAAAGGGTATAATAAATTTGCCATTACGTTTGTGACGCAGAGAAGGAGAGGGGGTAGATATAGACTCAAGTGTATGGATCGGATCAGAATCGAAAAATAAATCGATTTAGCTATGTATGTCCGTCCGTCCGTCTGTCCGTCCGTCCGTCCGTCCGTCTGTCCGTCCGTCCGTCCGTCCGCACGATAACTTAAAAACTAAAGGTGCTAGGATCTTGAAATTTTCGGAAATTCGTTTTTTTGCAATAGCCGTCATCGCTATTTAAATCCAGCCATTTTGGTCCATGGGTTCGGGTAGCTGCCATACAACTTCTTTTTTTATATGAGCATTACTCTGTACCTATTACAGCTGCGTGTCTGAAATTTTGCCAGAAGCAGTTTAGTTTTATGGCCAAAGTTTCTGCAAAATTTGGTTGGTCTAGTGGAGTGGGTTCGAGTAGCTGCCATACAACTTCTTACTTTATATGAGCATTACTCTCCACCTAATGAAGCTGAGTGTCTAAAATTTTGCCAAAAATTGTTTAGTGTAATGGCCAAAGTTTCTGCAAAATTTGGTTGGTCTGCTGCAGAGGGTTCGAGTAGCTGCCATACAACTCCTTCTTTTATATGAGTATTCCACTACACTAAATAAAGCTGTATGTTTGAAAATTTTGTCAAAAGTAATTAACCGGAAGATATAATGTATATTTTACGGTCATACGGGTATCCCAGAGTTGACACAGTCTACTCTACTACACTCTTCCTCGTTTTTTATTGAATTTTTAATGTAACCTTGCCGTTATAAACAAATTATAAATGCTTCAGGCGATTTTAAAAACAACTTCAAATTTTAAAATTTTATTCACGCTTGTTTTTTGTTTTTCAATTTTAAGAAATAGATAAGGTTTATTTTTACTAAGAAACCATATCAATGAGATAAAATATACTTAAGAATAACACGAATCTTAAGTAGAACTATAAATAGATAATGTGAAACTTTTTTGAATTTTTTTTTGATAAAGAAAATTCCCAGGAAATTCATGTTTTGAATTTAAATTTTTTTTTTTAAATAGAAAAAGTAAACAAGGCTGTATTTGATTTTGCAGGCTTTTCAAGTTGCAAAATTTTCTAAGCGATTAAAGAATTTATAGTAAAGATCAAATATTGTAATAAGGTTCAGAGTTTTGTTTAGTTTTTAAGGAAATCCTAAATAGGTAGCAAATGCCGTTATTTTACTATATCACAGAAAACAAGGAATAAAGTTCCTTATGCCTTTGCAATTTCGGAAAATCCAAAAAACCTAAAAGCCTTGAGCTTGGAAACCAGTAGCTGGACCGACATGATTAAAAAAAAACTTTAGCCTGGTCTAACAAATGGCCCTCAAAAGTTACGGTGACACTTAACTACGGAATCGGACACTAGGTTTTTTAAATCGAGTAGGATAGACTTCTGCGTCCCAAGATACGATGGCTGGAATTCTCTTTCAATTTTGAATATGTTTGAATATAAATTCTTCCAAAAAAAAATTTAGTTTTTGTTCAATTTTAATTTGTTCTTGGGAGCAAAACTTATTTTCTTTTCTTCGGTACACAATTGAATAAACATTTGTTTTTTGCAACGGATAGAATAATAGGTTAAAGAACAATTGCATTTTGTTTCAATATCGTTTCATCCGAACCCCTGGTTGACAGAGTGATAAAAAGACGAAAAGAAAGACAAATTTATAGACTAAAACGAAGAAGAGAATTTTCTGAAATTTTTATTTAAGCTCCTTTAAATTCGAAAATAAAATTTTGTTTTATTTATAAATTCGGGAAATTTTTTATTTTCTCAAAATGGAAACTGTTTTGTATTACAAACTTCACCTATTTTAAGAATTCTTTGGGAGAATTTAAGACATAAACATTCGGAAATTAGCTTTATATTTCGATAAAATGAATATTAGGTAAAACCCTAAGTATGATAATGAGACATTTTAAAATTTTATGAACAATCTATATAGAATATTTATTATAAAAAATTTAAATAACCTTTTTAAAATAATAATCTAAAGTGATTTTTTGGATCTTTAAACAGATTTTGATTTGGTTATTTAAGATGATGTTCTTTTGACACATGGTTTGAATATTTTTTGAAATATATATACTAGATTGAAATAGAATATTAGAAGATGAAAGAATTTTTTCATTATAAATATATTAAAATAACTATGCGCAAATTCTGTTTTCTGATCTTTATGATATATTTTGATTTCTTTAATCTCCAAATTGATTTGAGTGATTGGATTGAAATAGATGGTTCTTCGATTTAAAAAATTTAAGTAGTAGAAGGTGCAAATTTGTTGGTCAACCAAAACCTGTGTAGCTTGAATATTTAAAACCTATATAACAATTAATGCTGGAATTTAAGCTTTAATATTTCAAATTCATAAGTACTTAAGCAGCTAGTCTTAGTCACAATTTTTATAATTTCGTTTTTGTTTTGTTCTGCTTAATCTTTTTGAATAGATTGCTTAATTATTTTGCAGATTACACGATAATTTTACTTTAATTTCAAAATACTGTTTGAACCAGGATTGTAAATAACTAATTTGGTAAAGTCAAAACAACACCAAACTTAAAATATTGGTCGACTCATTTGGTTTAGTACTATCACAATTGAGTCCGCGCAAGCTGGGAGCTGTGATTATCATACAAGTTATTGACTTTTAAAACTTTCAAAATCCACTAAAATTTAGAGCTCTGTTTTATAAAACGCTTTCCAATAAGATTTTATTAATTAATTAATTTTCTACAACTATTCAATATACAAGTATAGTACAGCAAAATATATGTCACATATTCAGTTGCTTAGAGTAAATTGTTGCAAAATTTTTTTACTTTTATCATACCAAATTGACTTTTATATAAAACACTTTGAAATGCAAAAGATGAACCATAAATTTTTGGTTAGTGAATATTTTCAATATTTTAAGCTTAAAAGTTTTCAAATATTAAAAGAACTGTTTCTTATACCAGCAATTTACTTTTATATTAAAACAGTAACAAATTCCCAATATCTACCTTAATTTTTTTTATTTTTTACATTTTAGGGGGCTAGTATTTCTTTAATAAAAGTATATATTGAAAAAAATATTTGTTTTTTTTATTTTATTTTCATATGTTTCATGGGTTTTCAAGTAGAATTGAATTCGGTTTAAGTAATTGGAACTGTAAATGTCACAGTTACGTTTTTCCGTAGAATTCTTATTATTGCAATTTGTGGTTTTCAGCAGAACTAAAATGTGTATTTACGAATAAAATAATTATTAAAATTTAATCTAATCTATGTGTCTACATATTTGTTTCTTTCTAAAAATTTTAATTTAAGTCGAAAGTAATTTTCCTAGAAAAATTAAATAGAATTTTTAAATTCATATTATTTAAAAAATATTAGATTGATTTAACATCAATTGAAATTAAATCAAAAAAAGTAAAGCTTTTGAGTGGCGATTTATCGTTTCCTATTACTCAATTAAAAAAAATATCATTAAAAAAATTACAAATATAAATAAATATATTTTATACATATAAGTATGTATGATTCGAAAAAAACACTATAAATAACAGCCCTTTGAATTAAATAATATGAAAAAGTTATTCATTTCACTTTGATTTTTTATTTATCTATCTATCTCTTTCTAAATATACTTCAAAGTATATTTTTTTAGCAATATTTTTATAAAAATCTATAAATTTGAATTTGATGAGTTTTTAAATGAATTTTTAAAAAAGGAGTATTTTATAAAAATATATAAAAATATTTTAAATATACTAATGGTAAATAAATTAAATTTTTTATTAAAGGTTATGTAAAACCAAAATTGTTGAAACAAGCGTATTTCTAAATTGTCTTAGCCTTTTTTAAATAAAAATTCTTAATTTTTTAACTACGGAAAACCATTGAAAATTAAAATATTCTCCACTAAGGGAAATTTTCTTCCTAAGAGAGACTAAAGGCAATGAACCAATACTAGCGTCGCTTCTATCGCTCCTTTGACGCTTGAGTTGAACAAAAGGCGAGGCTAGATTAGAGCAACTTCTTACTTTCGGGAGTGTTGAGAGTAAATTGTTTAGTTTTTTTTTTTTATATCTTTTATTTTTTTAATATTAAAAAGCTTGATGTTCACCACTTAATAATTTTGTTTGAAAGATGAACAATAAAACAGCGACGCTTACATTTGCCCTTTATTTTATTTAGAACGCAACGCTAGAAACAAAGCGATTATTAGATCATCATCTAAGGTGCTCTGAAACCTTTAAAAGACTTCTCGGAAACTTAAACCCACTTTGATGGTCCCAAAATAAACCAGAATGCTAGGATAAATATATCCAAACGGTTTGCGATAGGTTGCGTTTATGTTGGAGCTGCGATAAGTGATAAAGCGCGCGTTTTATGTTGGAGCTGCTACAACTGATAAGAGCCTCGATAAAACGCACGCTTAAATAGTGATTGCAAAGTAAGGATGGGAAAAGGATAGGAAGAAATATATTATTTTTATTAGATACCGAATTGAGAATTTATAAGGAATAAGTTGGCTTTCTCAAATACACATATAAACCGACAGAATAAAATTAACTATTACACTTACATTTTCACATGAATTTTTTTAAATGTGCTTAAATTAATAAAAATAGTACAGATACAGAAAGTAAATTAAATAACTTCTATTTCTAATAAAATAGAATTAAAATTATTAAAAATTACTATAAAATAAACTTTTCATAAAAAAAATTTAATTAAGAGAATTTGAACTAAAGTACATATAAATTTTTAATAACTAAGTCCAGAAGTACTTTAAATATTATACCTCTACCTGTAAATATATATACATACTTACTTTAAGCTTTTGAAAAATAAATTCAATATTGAAAAAACGACATCAATACTTGACCAAATGAACATTACTCCAATAAATACCAAAATGTATTTTAGAAGTACAATTTTGCAATTAAATGACATTGATTTATTTTCCACAAATGACTAAAAAATATTTTGCAATTCTACTGAATAAATATTTTGTAAAAAAAACAGTGAAATAATTTTTGAAATGGTAAGCATTGAAGTACCTTTCAAAAATTTTATGAGGTAGATTTACTTAAATATAATATGGTGTATATTTATTTAATTTTGTGTAATATTTAATTGTGAAACCCATTATTTTTTAAATCAATCTAAATTGAAATATTGTAATATTTCTTTAAATTAAATCTCCATTTCTGCAAATTCTAATTCCAATAATTCAACATATTGGGAAAGAGACCTCGGTGAGTAAGCATTTGGCTTACTAACAGAGATGGTGCGGGTTATATTCTCATGCGCGTCATGAAATTTTAATTGAAAAAAAATTTATTGGAAAATTTTTCTTTATAAATCCCTATGGTGACCAAACATCTATAGTAAAATATAAAAAATAAAATTAATAATAGGTAAAAATTGTTTATAAATAAATACATAAATAAAAAATATTGGTAACACCTCCGAAATACTGATATTTCATAGAGTCTTAATGTCATTTGACTATATTTAAATTTCCAAGAATAATTTTCAGAATATCTATATGTACAAGGTCAAATGAAGTCTTTGGAGAATTATGATTTATTATGATTCCTAAAAAAAACAATAAGTCGGCCGGAAATATTTGGGTCACGCCTCATTATCGTAAATTATTTACATTTCTATTCAAAGTCGTCACAAATATTTTTAAGCCGTCGACCACTGCTGAAAAATTTATACCGGTTGTTTCACTTGAACATTACAAAACAATAGGTAGTGAAATTTAAGGAAAAGAACACCCTAAATATTTTAACCGTTATTTTATGCGATTTGATCTGGTAGCTTCATTCAAGAGTTCCGCTAAAATAGTTCTAGAAGTTTGTGTAATCCATGTATTAGATACTGAATTATAAACCATTGTAGAGTGGTAATCAGAGAACGTACGATATTTAATCAAATAAAACACTGACTAATACGTCAGTTTTTCCTATTGCTTGAGACTTAGCACAGATAATTAGAGTTAAAAAATATTTAAAAATTACAATTTAGTGGGAGTTTAATATATTCTCCAATAAAATGAGTATTAACCGAGTATTCAAAAAGTTTTAAAAGTCACATCTCCATTTCATTTAGTGCATAGGAAATGTAAAAAATGTTAGTTTAAAAAAAATCTAATTAAACTTTTTATATTTATTTTAAAATGTTTATTTTTTTTTGCCTCAAATTGAAACTTAAAATAAAATATTTTTTTTTTTTGAAAGGTTGATGGTTTTCCAAAATTAGTTAATTGGATTGTAAAAGTTGATTATAATAATTATATAGAGGTTATAAATTTTTTACATTAAATACAATTAAAAGTTTTCAAAATCAAAAATATTTGAAATAATTTGTTAACTATGAAGTTATGTGTAATACAAATAATTGTAATGTAATAGGAATTGTAGCTAAAGGCACTCACAGCAACTAATCAAAAAATTAATTAAAATATTTTTTTTTAAAATATCGTATTTATATTAATGTGTTTTGAAAATATTCAAGTATAATTTTTTAAATTACATAGTTGGAAATGATTTGGAATTTTACTAGTTTCAATTCAATTAATTTTCAATAATTTAATAATTATATTTCATTAGATTACATTTTGAAAATTGTTATGATAATTGATGGAGATGTGATAAAAGGCCCCCATGGACATGTGACTCAAAAAATAATGAAAACTTTCCTTAGGATTATAAATCCGATGAGTCAGCTAACAGTCTCCTAAAAATAAGATCTAGTTGCCCATTATATTTTAGAACATATGATTCAAGTGTTGAACTCCATTTTGAAAAGAAATAAATTCTGAAATTCTGAAAAAATATTATGAAAAAAATAGATGCAAAACAAAAATTATTTATATTATTATTATTATCTTTAGTAACAGCTCAGTATGAATACTCAGTAGTAGTGTGAAACCCTTTGCACGGAAGGCATGTGGGCTATTTTATTTTACAATTTCTTATGTTCCTCTTCTTCTCTTATATGTAGGTTAATATTAATTGCTTTTAGCCTAAGTTGGTAAGTGTTGTTGTTGATAGTCTTGCCATGTTAAATTTTGTTCCAGATCCCGAAATATTTTTGTTCCAGTTTGTTGGTGAATAATAGTTACTGGCGAGTGCTGCTAGCGGTGTGAGCCATCCTAACCAGTATCTTTCCGTTTCTGCACACTCGTTATATATGTGCTTGATTATGAGTGGATTCGAACAGAAGTTGCAACTTTCACTGCTGTAATTTATATTTTTGGCTATGCGAGATTCTATATTAGATAAAGTATTAAAGTTAGTTCCTTTCTAGATTATTTATCAAGTTGTGCATGTGGAATTTTGAATTAGAAGCAATTTTTAAGTTTCTTACAAAATATGTTTATGAAGTCAAAAGTCCCCGCAGAACTTGTTTCATTCATTTGATTTATAACATTCTTCGAAATTTTGTACTTATTTTTTGAGTTATAAGTCCGCGGGGGTTTTTTGACTTCGGAACTTTTGTAATATCGAAGATATTTCATATACTTAATTTAGTATACTTAAAACACTTATTCAGAACATATTTGATAAGAATTTCTAAAATGATTACCTAATCATTATTTTAAGCATTCCAATTAGTCAATCACATGATTTTATTTTTAATAAAATCGTATTGCAAATATCATGAGTTACTATTAACTGCGAATTTTTCAAAACACAAGAATTTCAAAAAAGAGATTTTCTAAAACGAGATTTTTTGAAAACTAGATTTTATAAAAACAAAATTTTCTGAAACGAAATTTTTTGAAAACAGGATTTACTAAACCCAGAATTCAATCCGAATCAGTTTTAGAGCTTTATTAAGTTAATAAGTTTTATGATAGAAAACCCATACTGCTGTCCTAAGAAAGAAAATCGTTTCTACATTTTCTTGGTTTTAGGTAATTTAATAATAAGATAGTTTTAGATAAGATAGTTTTAGGCGTTCATAGTTTAGTTTGGACATACGACGTTTTTGCTTAGCAATACTAGATTAAGTTATTAAAATTTAGACATAGATGCAACTTAGAGGTGGATGCAACATATTAGTTATTAGTTCTAAATGAATTTTTAACGAGATATGTGACATTTTTTCTTAGTACAAAGTTGTGAAACATTTATCTGATGTCAAATATTCCATTATCCCGAAAATTTATTTTTGGCGCTTACGACTTTTTTCCTTAGCACGGAAGCATAGTTCTGCAAAGGAAATTCTCAAATGCTTAAAACAATTAACTGTATGATCATATTAATAAAATAATAATATGGATGTCTGAATTTACATTGAAATTAATTTAAAATATTAAAAACGTTTGCAAACTTTAAAAGTCAGAATATTCTATAAAAAAATTAAAAAAAAGAAAAAGAATCCAATTTTACAATGAAACACAAGCCCTTACGTATTAAAAAACAAATGAATCTAAAATACCACCTCTTTTTCCATTTCATTTGAATATTTTTGTATTTAATCAACTTATCTTTTTAATGTCAACATTATGAAACAACTTAAAAAATTTTCTACAATACAAAGTTAAAATACTAAGGAACTTAACAATTTAATCCTTCTGAAGGCCACTTGAGATTTAAAACGAAACAAAAACTTATTTATATCAACATATAGTTGTTACTTATATAAATTATATGCTATAGGTATAAGTTTAATTATTTCATCTTGTTTTCATCTCCGAATGATACTATGCAACAGTATATAACAGTTAATCCTAAAGATCTCCTAAGAATTAAGATTCTTAAATATTTTGTTATTCCTTCTTTATAACTACGAAAACGATGAATTAAATTTTAAAATTTCGGGTTAATTAGGGAGATTGTAATAAAAATATAATTTGCATAAAACTGGGAGTAATTTTTAAATGTTGTGTAAATAAATAAAATTTTTTTTTTTTTGTAAATGAAAAACTTAATATTAATTAAATTATATATATATATATATATATATATGTATATATTATATAGGTATATTGTTTTGTTACAAAATGTAACTAAATTAAGAGACAAGATAATAAATTTTTTTGGGTACAATTGTAATACTTTTGAACTTAAAGTTCATTTAAAATAATTTTATACTGAAATGAAATTAAGTGAAAAAATAATAATTAAAAATAAAATAAGTTTATGTTTTGTCATTAAGTGGAAAATTTTAATTGATAAATTCTAAGAAAGGGTTTTTAAAGGACTGAATGTTTTATATTTATCTATAGTATATAAATAAGTTTATTATTTATTTTGAAAGTATTATATACAGAGATATGTGTATACAAAACTTATTAAGAAAAAATTAAGAAAAAATATTATTGTGTAGGTTAATGTGTATTAAGAAAACAAAATTTAAGATATAAAGTGCGAATTAGGAAGTAAGACAACCCCCAATATTTTTTTTTTAATTTTTCTAATTCTATTTTTCAATTGTCAAATCACTCAAATTTTAATATGGATAAAGCTCAATATTTAAACTTAAACAATTTGCCTTTTGTAAATAAATATGTACAACCCTTAAATAATATTGACGCCGTTCAGACGCCGTAAATGTCAAACAAAATTAAAACAATTGAAAATATATGAATCTTATTTTCTTTAAAACTTGTTCGCCATAGATTGTCAGATTTATACTGTGAAAGTGTTAATATATTCTAGTAGCATTGAATAAATTAGGGGTCCATGAAACTTTACTGAAAATAAATACCGAACGAAAAAATCCCCAAAAAAAAAAATTGGTTTAAAATCTTAAAATAAAATCTGGAACAATATTAAATCTTGATAAAAAAATCTTGAATTTAAATTATTTGTTTTTAAAATCATCAAATCAATTTAAGCCGCTGAATTAGAAATATTATTTTTATTTTAATTATCTGGTGACTCTTTTTTATGGAACAAATAATTTTACGTATATATTTCGGTTTTTTTAAGTGTTTTGTTTTATACGTTTTCAGATTTTTTTCAATTAAGTGTCATGAACTCATAATCTTCTATTTTTTTAAAAAGCTTCTAGAGGCCAATAATTTAAAAAATACGTTTCGATGAAAAATTAATTAATCTTAGCATTTAAGCATTCTCGAGTGTAAAGAGATCTGAGTTAAATATGAAGGTTTTTTTTTTTAATCAAATTCAACAGAAATACTAACAAAAATTACAAATAAATATAATTTATTTGGAAAGTTTCTTTGAAAATTTGTAATTTTTAAGACTTAAAAAAATTCACTTTGATAATGTAAAACCAAAGACTTGTGGTCAGAATTCTAATATTTTTTTTTTATTTTATTTTATTTTATAGTATAATTTCAAGGTGTTTTTCTTTCAATCTTTTAGTTTTTGTAGTGGATAATTTATCGAAATTTTTTTATTGATATTATTGAGCGCGATAATTTTTGATATTGATAAAAAATCCCTACTTTTCAAATAAAACTCCTAGAAATATTGGGCCAATCAATTTAATCCAAATTAACAATCATAAATTAACAATCACATTTTTAGAGACGAACATAAGTTCAGATCAATTAGTTCTCATTAGCCCTGAAGCACAGGGCTTGCGCTTACTTCTCGTTCTTCTATATGGCCAATTGTGAATTTTTTTACAACCTTGTCCGTGTTTTAGTCAGATAATAACACAGTTAGAGCGTCCTGATATGTTGGTAACCATATATTCTAGCGGATCTTATCACAAATTGATTTAAATTTCATAAAAAAGCCTTATTAAATTAATAGAAAGTTAAATTTTATTCTAGTGTATGGTTTTGTCAAAACGTGTTGTGTTGACTCCGAACGTGTTTTGAACTATATATGAACGTGTTAGGAACTTTATAGAATTTCTGTAATACTTTTTCAGGAAAATTATTCTTGTAGTAGAAATAAACACAGAAAGATAAATTAAAAGGTTGAATGAAAATGCATAATGACGCCATGTCATCATAGTGTAATTTATAACTATCACAGTCACAGTAGAGGATATGCCCCTTACTATTATAGTTAGGCGGGTACACCCTTGAGTAGGGTACATAGTGTACCTAGTATTGACTGACCTATGCAAATTGTTATAAAAAAAATTTATAAAAATCTTTCAAAAATAATTTTAATATAAAAAATTTTCATTTGTAAAATATTTACATTTAGATACATTTAAATAATAAATTGATATTTTAATAATAATGATTTATAAATTAATATGAATTACAAATCAAAACAAAAAATATCTACATGTTGTTTTTCTATAATTATTATTAAAATACAACTAATTAAGTTAAATTTATACAAAATAAATATTTATAGGTATAATAATATCATTAATTAAACAATTAAAAGAATTACATGAGATAATCAATCGCTTAATTAGTGTTTGAAATTGGTTTGTTATTAATAGTTATATTCTATAATATTTTTTTTTTATTTTTTAATGAATGAATGAACAAATTTTTTAAATGTTTATTTATAATAATTGGAATTAATTAAAATTATTAATAAAATAATAATTAAATAAAAAAATGTCAAACAAAAAATGTTATTTTTAAATATATTGATTTAAATATATCACATGAAATTAATTAAAATATTTATTTTAATATTACATAATTTATTTTAACCTCTGAATTCTTAAAATTAAAATTTATCAAATTTTATTTATTTATTTTATTTATATAACTGATAAGTAGTGTTAGTATAGTACTGATATGTATAAGGATTAGTAAATATAAGTGATAATGCAATATTTTAAGACCATCGGTTCCTGAGACCATTATAGGTTATCAACAAATTTTATTTCTATTCCCTTTTTTGCCTAAAGGGATGGAAATGAGTAGTTTAGAAACATAGTAACATACCTATTCTTATATACATAAGATAGAACGATTCCTTCAAATACATGTATAGATATTGAATTGGGTTCAAATTCGTATAAACGTGGAATTGATTAGGATAATTTTATTCAGATATAAGAATATTTTAAACGCCTGGGTGGCACAGTGGTTAAGTGCCGGCCTTGCATGTAGCAACCCCGGTATTCTGGTTTTCGGCTCGATTCAGGTACCATTCGCCATTGGGTTCAAATCTATGGCATAATCAATAATTAATAATTATATATCTTTAATAAAAAATACATTATTACAACAATATAAACAAATGTAAAAATATAAACAAATAATTTAATTGAATAATATTACTCACAGATATAGAATACCATATAACTCAAATACAAAATATTACGATATAAACAAAAAATAGAATTGGAACTATTGACAATCTAAGACGTTTCTACATGTTATAAGGCCTAGGACTATCTGATGTTTAAATTTTATGTGAAATTCATTAACATCAATTCTAATAACACGAAAATAATAGGACCCCCTATTCCAACATGCACCTATGGTATAGAGTATTACTATATATTATTTTAGTTAGCCTAACGGTTGAACAGTTAGCGCTTAAAAAAAAAATATTTATATCAAACATATAAATAACAGGGTACCGACAGGCTTCTTTGTCTAACACATCCACAATTAGCACATAAAATAGTACAAAAACTTTGCAATTATAACGTTTTAGCAATTATAACTGCATAATTATTTTATAAGAACCTGCGTAAGTTTAAGTTAATTTTTAACCTAAAATACACGAGGGACTAAAATTCTGAGAGTGTCGCAACACAGAAAATTTCCTGTACGAAAACTTCGGCAGACAAATTTTTCTTTAGCGATTTTAAACACGCTCTACTTATTTTTGTATATGGTAAAGCTTCTGTGAAAGTAGAATAAATAGAATTGTTTTGAAAATATATTAGTTTACTGGAAATAATTATTTAAAAAATTGTTTCGGAACACTAGATTCCGAAATAACTAGCTTTCGTTTTTTTATAGTCATTTTTGATTTTTTAGTTCTTAAAAGTTAATTTAAAAAATTAATTTATTTAAAAATTCTCTACTTCTCTACTTAAAAGTGTTTAAACGGTAGACCAATCTCTATTAAAAAACTCTGGTATTTAACGGTAATGCGTTAATAAGTGTTCTCTACACACATGTAGGTCGTTCTACCGACATATTTATCTTAATCCTACCGTCTTTGCTCTCGCTTGTATAATTAGCTTTATGAATGATAGCTAATATTAAAAATTAAGCAGATAAGACTTAGAATAATTTTATAAAGTGTCAAAAACTGTTAAACATTAATATGATTAAAATTGAATTTATTAAAATAAAAAATTTTCCAGGAATTGTTTAATTTTAGCCTCTGTTCACCAACAAAATCATTTTATTATTAAAATGAAATGACTTTTTTTAAATTATGTCAAAATATAATGTTACATGATTAATTCCACGAAATTTATTATTCTTATTTAATTTTGCATAAATTTATTATTAAAATATACAGATTTTTTTTTATTTGGAAAGCTATAATTTAAAAATATTTTTATTTTTTTGTGATACAAATTATTTTGTTTTTCAATAAAATATCACAGATTTTTATTTAAATTTCAAAAATTAATTTGAATAAAAGCTTTTATTAATAATAATGTATAAAATTACATTGTTGAATACATTTTGACTTTATTTTGTAATACATTTATTTTAAGTTCATATTAATTTGGACCAATTTTGTGAAGAAATGCTTCGGTCCTTAAACAAAAATTCTCAAATAAATTCTCATTGAAAAATAGTCGTGTTTGATTTAAAAATTAGGTTTAAGCACAGACTTAAACTTTTGCGTTACTTTCTAAATAAATTTGAACTCAAGAAATTTATAGAACAATTATTATAAAAGGTTGATGCCATTAATGCTAAGATTCATTCAATTTTTAATTAAAAATTTGATTATTTGGGTAGTCTATCAAAATCTTGTGCTTTTACAAATCTTGCGTTTCATAATCTCGCGTGTCGAAATTTCGTGTTTCAAAATTTCGTGTTGCAAAATCTCGCGCTTTTTATAATTTTGTAGTTGAAAGTATAATTTTGTATATGTAGGAAATACAATTAGAAAATTAATTAAATATTAGTATTTTAAGAATTTGTTTAACGGGCGCTCGGGGAGCAGTAGCCCCCGCTATTTAAAAAGTTTTGTGGCTTTTAACGGAATTTGTGTGTATATGTATATGCGAGATTCTTAATTAGGAGCGATTTCAGGGTTGAATTCATACGAAGGTTATACGCTTTTCTAGAATATGAAACCTTAGATTTTAAAACGCGAGATTTTGACAAACGAGATTTTCAAACGCGTGATATTGAAACGCAAAATTTTGTACCCAACCGGATTATTTGCCCTACTCCTTTAGCTACTCCGGAACTAATTTTGAAAACATTAGAAGTCTTAATGAAAATGAATTGTTTTAAATTAGTACTGACTAACTATCTCCGATTTCTAATTTAACCCTCGGTTACTGTCCTCTATTTTCGTTACGTAGTTACTATCCAGGGGTGGAAAACACCCCATACATTCAAATGCGTATTTGAACTGCTATAACATAAATATCTTAAGGCATTTTTTTTCCAGATTAAATCAGTAAAAATTCTACAAATTTAGATATATAAACTTCATTTTATTAAAAACTAAATAAATAAATATATAGTAAAAACAAAAAATACTCCATTTAATAAGAAAATAAAAAAAATTAAAATTAAATACTTTTTAAATTATCACAAAATCTATAATTTTCATGCCACGTTCTTGCAATTGGTTGTTTTTGAAAGCAGAAATATAACAAATAAAAGTTTATTAACAAAATTTTTTTCAACAGGAACAATTTTTTAGAGAAAAATTTTATTAAATTAATGTAATTTATCTCACCAGTTTTCAGTATTAAAAAAAAAAACTCCAAAAGCAAATTTGTGATTTTGCCTCCAAATTGTAGCAATTCACACAAATTAATTTTGTACGCTTTTGTAGCTATGGCAATTCAAATATTAATTATTTTTATATAATATAATAATATAATAATATAATAATAAAAAAAAAAAGTTCCCAATTATAACTCAAATATCTACCATAATACAAAATTTCGTTATTATGAATAAATTTTGTGTCAATATTACTGTCGGGGTGTAATATACCCCATTTTGTAAAAAAATTTTGTGTCAAGATTACTATCGGGGGTGTAATCTACCCCATTTTGTAAAAAAATTTTGTGTCAA